>CM060359.1:178654031-179254031 GCA_030545235.1 Helianthus tuberosus
GACACAAGTGGGTTTTGTCATTTTCAATGCCAAAAAATGGGTTTTGTTCTACGGAAACTGCTCCTCCAGACTTTCAAATGTGTATTATACTATTTCTTTTAATTATAATTCTTTCCAAAATGATGAGAGCCATTGATCAAGTTGGATGGTTGTTAATCAATCGATGACAATGAGTTTGCATAGTTTTCTAAAAAAGATGGGGTTTCCTATAGAGCCCAACCTATATATATATATATATATATATTTGGCACTTTTCTATCATAGCTGTTTTATAGTAAAAAAAAAACATTCTGAATTTAGTCATCTAATTAGTTTAAAATTTTAAAGGCACAATCTCAAATTTCATATGTTTTTTTTATTGCCAAAAGAAACCCAATTATTAGGCTAATTAAATTAATATCTGTAAATAGAAAAAAAAACCTATATATATATATATTAGCTGTACTTTCCCACCACTCCATTTGATAAGCACATAACAACCCACAACCCGTAAAAAGCTGGTGGCCACAAGTCCCCCTGCTGCCCGCAACGCATATAGCTTTTTCCTCTCAACAAGCAACAACTCTATGGATTTTTTTCGAAAAATTACCGCGTAGGTTATCAAAAAACGGTATTCTGTGGTCTCCCATTTGCATGGACCTGCTATCCTGAAACTAAGTTTTATTTGTATATGTTGTAAACTCTACAACTTTGTCAACAAGCCACACAAGTCTATGGAGCGAGTTGTAGGGCCCTTTAAGGTATTTCTTAAACTTAGCATGCTGGCTTTCAACTCTGTTGGTTGCATGTTGACCACAGTTGGGGATTGTGTTAGTCTAGGCTGAAACAAATCTTTCTTTATACTCTTTCAGCCAGGCATTATACAAATAGTCCAAAACTTCTGAAAAAAATAGAATATAGCGATTTGTAATGTATATATGTATGGATGAATGTTTGTAAACTAATATAATGTACCTAATAAAATCGTCGTCAGTCAGTCGTATGTAAAGCCGCTCAAAGTTATAATTATATAGCATCGGAGTGGGAGAACTACACGATCGAGGCCAAGAAAGCTTGAATATTTTCCAGTCTTCATCCGAAAATTTTGCCCAACATTGTTTTAGAATATTCTGTGAGATGTTCCACCTACATAGCAATTTGGAAGCTTTCGAGAATACTTTATCGGAAGCATTCATCAAAGCTTAATCCCAATCTGTTACTATCACACATACCTCCATACAATCTACCAACAATTCTTTGAGCCTCTCCTAGACCCATAAGAAGTTATCTTGTTTTTGTTTAGAGACAAACGCATGAGCCACACAAAACGACTTGTGTGTCGATGTCACACCCACAACTTGAATAAATAGAAGTTTATACTCATTCGTTTTGTAGGTAGCATCAATCATTAACACATGTGGGAATGCACGCCACATGTTGTACGAGTACCGATGAATGAAGAAAAACCTCCTCGACCACATTTGTGGAGGGATTCACCTTAGTGATATATATATATATATATATATATATATATATATATAGGGGATGGATAATGAGAAAACTAGTTTAAATGAGAAAACCAATAAACTAACCAAAAAAGCCTAAAAACATACCAAAATTTTTTTTTTTTACAATTTTTAATAAAAAAAAATCACTAGTTTTTATGCCTAGAAAATAATTTTCAAGAAATTTTTTTTTTTTTTGTTGTACTGCACATGTGCACTAATACATAAAGCTTAAACCACTTAACCCACCCCCCACCGACACCCCCCAAAAACCTAAACCCCCCACCCCCACCCCCCAAAAACCTAAATTCACCCTCCCACCAAAAGCCTAACCCCCCACCCCCAAAAACCTAAACCCCCCCACCCCCACCCTCCCGAAAACCTAAAACTAAACCCTAAACATAAACCCGAAAAAAACCTAAACCCCCCACCCCCAACCCCAAAAACCCTAAACCCCCCTCCCCCTCCCCCCCCCACACCCAAAAACCTAATCCTAATCCTAAACCTCCAAAAAAACTAACCCTAAAAGCTAAACTAGACTCAAAAAGCTAATTTTAAGCATGTAATGCAATTGTAAACCCGAAAAAAACATAAACCCCCCCACCCCCACCCCCCCAAAAAACCTAAACCCCCCCTCCCCCCCACACCCAAAAACCTAATCCTAATCCTAAACCTCCAAAAAAACTAACCTTAAAAGCTAAACTAGACTCAAAAAGCTAATTTTAAGCATGTAATGCAATTGTAGTACATGATATATTGCACATGTGCACTACTATAATAATAGTATTGAAAACAAGACGACACCATAAATCTTTTTTTATGTCATAAAAAAATATGCTCGAATATACTTGAATGAAAGATACAAAAATTTGTGATCTTATGGTACTATTTTTGTTTTAAAATGATAACGTATGGAGAAATGGGATATGTTTGAAAAGTTATATATTTTTTTTTTCAATTTTACCCCTCCTTCATTAAAAGTCCCCCTCTCCTTCATTGAAAGGCTCCCCCCTCCTTTTTAGTGTTTTTTTGGTTAGTTTTTTGGTTTTCTCATTTATATCTAGTTTTCTAATTGATCCTCTCCCTATATATATTCTTTCATAGCTGTTTTTATAATAAAAAAAAACATTATGAATTTAGTCATCTAATTAGTTTAAAATTTTTAAAGGCACAATCTCAAATTTCATATGTTTTTTTTTTATTGCCAAAAGAAACCCAATTATTAGGCTAATTAAATTAATATCTGTAAATCGAAAAAAAAAACCTATATATATACATATATATACATATATTAGCTGTACTTTCCCACCACTCCATCTGATAAGCACATAACAACCCACAACCCGTAAAAAGCTGGTGGCCACAAGTCCCCCTGCTGCCCGCAACGCATATAGCTTTTTCCTCTCAACAAGCAACAACTCTATGGATTTTTTTTTTTAAATTACCTCGTAGGTTATCAAAAAACGGTATTCTGTGGTCTCCCATTTGCACGGACCTGCTATCCTGAAACTAAGTTTTATTTGTATATGTTGTAAACTCTACAACTTTGTCAACAAGCCACACAAGTCTATGGAGCGAGTTGTAGGGCCCTTTAAGGTATTTCTTAAACTTAGCATGCTGGCTTTCAACTCTCTTGGTTGCATGTTGACCAAAGTTGGGGATTGTGTTAGTCTAGGCTGAAACAAATCTTTCTTTATACTCTTTCCGCCAGGCATTATACAAATAGTCCAAAACTTCTGAAAAAATAGAATATAGCGATTTGTAATGTTTATATGTATATATGTATGGATGAATGTTTGTAAACTAATATAATGTACCTAATCAAACCGTCGTCAGTCAGTCGTATGTAAAGCCGCTCAAAGTTATAATTGTATAGCATCGGAGTGGGAGAACTACACAATCGAGGCCAAGAAAGCTTGAATATTTTCCAGTCTTCATCCGAAAATTTTGCCCAACATTGTTTTTGAATATTCTGTGAGATGTTCCACCTACATAGCAATTTGGAAGCTTTCGAGAATACTTTATCGGAAGCATTCATCAAAGCTTAATCCCAATATGTTACTATCACACATGCCTCCATACAATCTACCAACAATTCTTTGAGCCTCTCCTAGACCCATAACAAGTTATCATGTTTTTGTTTAGAGATAAACGCATGGGCCACACAAAACGACTTGTGTGTCGATGTCACACCCACAACTTGAATAAATAGAAGTTTATACTCATTTGTTTTGTAGGTAGCATCAATCATTAACACATGTGGGAATGCACGCCACATGTTGTACGAGTACCGATGAATGAAAAAAACCTCCTCGACCACATTTGTGGAGGGATTCACCCTAGTGAAATATATATATATATATATATATATATATATATATTTGGCACTTTTCTTTCATACCTGTTTTTATAGTAAAAAAAAAAACATTATGAATTTAGTCATCTAATTAGTTTAAAATTTTTAAAGGCACAATCTCAAATTTCATATGTTTTTTTTATTACCAAAAGAAACCCAATTATTAGGCTAATTAACTTAATATTTGTAAATAGAAAAAAAAACCTATACATATATATATTAGCTGTACTTTCCCACCACTCCATCTGATAAGCACATAACAACCCACAACCCGTAAAAAGCTGGTGGCCACAAGTCCCCCTGCTGCCCGCAATGCATATAGCTTTTTCCTCTCAACAAGCAACAACTCTATGAATTTTTTTCGAAAAATTACCGCGTAGGTTATCAAAAAACGGTATTCTGTGGTCTCCCATTTGCACGGACCTGCTATCCTGAAACTAAGTTTTATTTGTATATGTTGTAAACTCTACAACTTTGTCAACAAGCCACACAAGTCTATGGAGCGAGTTGTAGGGCCCTTTAAGGTATTTCTTAAACTTAGCATGCTGGCTTTCAACTCTGTTGGTTGCATTTTGACCAAAGTTGGGGATTGTGTTAGTCTAGGCTGAAACAAATCTTTCTTTATACTCTTTCAGCCAGGCATTATATAAAAAGTCCAAAACTTCTGAAAAAACTAGAATATAGCGATTTGTAATGTATATATGTATGGATGAATGTTTGTAAACTAATATAATGTACCTAATCAAACCGTCGTCAGTCAGTCATATGTAAAGCCGCTCAAAGTTATAATTGTATAGCATCGGAGTGGGAGAACTACACAATCGAGGCCAAGAAAGCTTGAATATTTTCCAGTCTTCATCCGAAAATTTTGCCCAACATTGTTTTTGAATATTCTGTGAGATGTTCCACCTACATAGCAATTTGGAAGCTTTCGAGAATACTTTATCGGAAGCATTCATCAAAGCTTAATCCCAATCTGTTACTATCACACATGCCTCCATACAATCTACCAACAATTCTTTAAGCCTCTCCTAGACCCATAAGAAGTTATCTTGTTTTTGTTTAGAGACAAACGCATGAGCCACACAAAACGACTTGTGTGTCGATGTCACACCCACAACTTGAATAAATAGAAGTTTATACTCATTCGTTTTGTAGGTAGCATCAATCATTAACACATGTGGGAATGCACGCCACATGTTGTACGAGTACCGATGAATGAAAAAAACCTCCTCGACCACATTTGTGGAGGGATTCACCCTAGTGATATATATATATATATATATTTGGCACTTTTCTTTCATAGCTGTTTTTATAGTAAAAAAAACATTATGAATTTACTCATCTAATTAGTTTAAAATTTTTAAAGGCACAATCTCAAATTTCATATGTTTTTTTTATTGCCAAAAGAAACCCAATTATTAGGCTAATTAAATTAATATCTGTAAATCGAAAAAAAAAAACTGTATATATATATATATATATATATATATATATATATATATTAGCTGTACTTTCCCACCACTCCATCTGATAAGCACATAACAACCCACAACCCGTAAAAAGCTGGTGGCCACAAGTCCCCCTGCTGCCCGCAACGCATATAGCTTTTTCCTCACAACAAGCAACAACTCTATGGATTTTTTTCGAAAAATTACCGCGTAGGTTATCAAAAAACGGTATTCTGTGGTCTCCCATTTGCACGGACCTGCTATCCTGAAACTAAGTTTTATTTGTATATGTTGTAAACTCTACAACTTTGTCAACAAGCCACACAAGTCTATGGAGCGAGTTGTAGGGCCCTTTAAGGTATTTCTTAAACTTAGCATGCTGGCTTTCAACTCTGTTGGTTGCATGTTGACCAAAGTTTGGGATTGTGTTAGTCTAGGCTGAAACAAATCTTTCTTTATACTCTTTCAGCCAGGCATTATACAAATAGTCCAAAACTTCTGAAAAAATAGAATATAGCGATTTGTAATGTTTATATGTATATATGTATGGATGAATGTTTGTAAACTAATATAATGTGCCTAATCAAACCGTCGTCAGTCAGTCGTATGTAAAGGCGCTCAAAGTTATAATTGTATAGCATCGGAGTGGGAGAACTACACAATCGAGGCCAAAAAAGCTTGAATATTTTCCAATCTTCATCCGAAAATTTTGCCCAACATTGTTTTAGAATATTCTGTCAGATGTTCCACCTACATAGCAATTTGGAAGCTTTCGAGAATACTTTATCAGAAGCATTCATCAAATCTTAATCCCAATCTGTTACTATCACACATGCCTCCATACAATCTACCAACAATTCTTTGAGCCTCTCCTAGACCCATAAGAAGTTATCTTGTTTTTGTTTAGAGACAAACGCATGAGCCACACAAAACGACTTGTGTGTCAATGTCACACCCACAACTTGAATAAATAGAAGTTTATACTCATTCGTTTTGTAGGTAGCATCAATCATTAACACATGTGGGAATGCACGCCACATGTTATACGGGTACCGATGAATGAAAAAAAACCTCCTCGACCACATTTGTGGAGGGATTCACCCTAGTGAAATAAACATACCTTTCTTCTTGCAACATGTTCTCCAGTATCTGCATTGGAGTTCGATCACCATACATTTTGAGTTTAATGTTTTTTATCATGTTTTGTACGTCTTGTAGAATGCATACGCTGTGTGAGTTTTGTTTTCATAGGGTTAAATGTATATTCGTAGGCTCCATATTTTGAAGATAAAGTCTCTCCACCAGTGCTTCTTCGTTCGGGGTCAGCCTTCTCGCAAACACGTTATCCTCGTGAAATTCTGATGGCTCATGGTTATGATAGTTTTCTTGTCCACTATGCTCCAATTGCCACTACTTGCATCTAGTTTCCCTATCAGACAAAAAGGACAATCAACTTTTTTCCACCAAAACGCCGTACTGTTGCTTTACTTTTGGGTTCACCTCCACTATCGCATTGCAACCATATCTTCACTATCCTTGCTGACGAACCTTCGCCTTTTGTTATTGTTCGTTGGGTCATAATGACATAACCTTTCACAAATTCTCTTTTGCAAACCCAATTCTTCAACTCTTCAAGTGACCAAAATACCTAAAACAACGGCACATTAGAATTATGTATGTTGGTTGAATTAAATAGAATTAACATAAATAAAATGCAAATTGGAAAATAATAATCCCATCTTTCTGAAATTGGTCGATAATAATCCCAAGTCAGTTATTAGCCAATAATAATCCGACCTCGTCCAATTGTTTTGTAAAATAGTCCGCCGTTAAAATAGCTTAACGGAGTTAAGTTTTTTTTCCTAATTACAAAACGATGTTTTAGGGCTTTTGATCAGAATGATGATACGAGTCGATTGATGTAAAACTTACCTCAAAATACTGCCCCAACCCACGAAAACGGTGCTTCAATTCGGGTGTTTAACTTCCAATTAACAAAATTCAAGCCATTTCGAACACAATTTTGAGGTAAGTTTTACATCAATCGACTCGTATCCTCATTCTGATCAAAATCCCTAAAACATCGGTTTGTAATTCGGAAAAACACTTAACTCCGTTAAGCTTATTTTAACGGCAGACTATTTTACAAAAAAATTGAACGAGCTCGGATTATTATTGGCTAATAACTGACTTGGGATTATTATTGACCAATTTCAGAAAGATGGGATTATTATTTTCCAATTTGCCTAAATAAAATTAATATATTAATTTGTGAAAAAAAAACTCAGGTTGAACGTGTTTGGGTTAATATGTATGATACAATTTTCGGGTTTGTATGAAATTTCAGGTCGAATTTGTATGAAATTTCAAGTTATACATTTTCTAGTTTTTTCATACCTAATAAACATGATATATAACGAATAACATGTATACGAAATCATTTTCCCTCTAAAATTATATAAACATTATATATAACGAATAACACGTAAGTGACGGTTATATCATACCTTTTTGTTGTTTTCTTGTCATTAGCACCTTCCTCGTTAGCACCTTCATCGTCGTCAACGCCTTCCTCATTAGCACCTCCTTCGTTAGCACCTTCTTCGTTGTCAACACCTTCCTCCTCGTCGTGATTACATTTCTCAAAGTGCATTACGCCTTCCTCGACTTCGTTATCATTTTACTCAAAGTCCTTAGCACCTTCCTTGTACTCTAACCTGTGTTGGTTTTCCGTATACGAATGGTAAGTCCCATATTCGTGTTGCGGATAACTTTGAGCCACGTAAGATGGTTCTGCCTTATCTACGAACCAGGAAACACGGGACACACATCCCCTTCATCACAACGAAGCACGGACACAACCTCCTCCTTACCTCGATCAACGCCGGATAACCAAACGCTTTCGGAGACGTATGACTGGTTCGAATCTTCGCCAAAAACATAACCAATGTCCCAAGACGACATCTTTATGCTTCATGGTTTGATCGGTCGTTTTTATTTGTGAATTTTCATCATTATTTTGTGAGTTTTCAACAACATTTGAATGAAATAGTTCCCGTATGCTTGGATTAATACCAGTTTCTCGGTCGATAAGTCGCGTATAGGTCAATGAGCGCGTATACGGGTCACCTTTTCGGTGTTTTCAGTCTGAACTCGCTGCATCTTAGTATTTATACCTTAAATTCCTCGCACATCGTACATGTACGCTGCTCATAGGACAATGAGAGGCGTATAGGGTTTAATGCTTCAACTACCACCATCTTATATGCCACTCATCGGGCAACGAGAGACGTATAGATTCACTTTTTCTGACGCATTTAATGCTTTCATTCCTTATACTCCCCTCATAATCCTATACGCTGCTTCTGGGGGTGTGCACCTAATTTTTGGGGATGTATCAATACCCTTATCCTTTATTAAAAGGAAGTTAATATTCACACATCTTTATCCTCTATCTCTCTATAAATACATACATATATATATATATACACATATACATACACATCCGAGTGATGTTGTACGGGGTTAACGATCCAAAATAGAAGGGCCATATCTGCTAGGCCTCTCCAACTAATTGCATTGGGGTACTAATAGCTGGTATATGTGTCTGAATTACCTCTAATACATCTTATGATTTTTTTTTGTTATTATGATACTAATTGTTTTCTTTAACGTGTCGTTTGTTTAATCGGTACGTTTGGCAATTATTTAAAGGGATAAACAAATGGCTGATAGCACTCCCAACTTTCGATTTGTACCACACCCTCTCAACTTTCAACTTATTAGCCGATATCACCACCAAACTAACTGAATCCTAACTCAGTTAATTTTTTGCTAATGTGGCACTTGTGTGTTGACGTGGATTTTTTGATGATGTGGCAGCTGAGGTGGCCGCTAACGTGGCATCTGACTTGGCTTTTGATGACGTGGCAGCCGACATGACTTCTTTTATGACGTGGTAGCTGATTGATATTCACCAATTTACACATACTTTAGTCCCCCATTTTATCCCCATTTTATGCGTTTTCGGCCGTAAAACCGTGAATCAGATACTTAATCAGGTATACTTTTGTTTACAGGCCTAAAACAGCATGCCAAACAAGAAGATGATGAAAACGAGGACTTTCCGAGCAAAACAACAAAGTAGCGAAGATTCTGTGAACATTCTGATCTGGGCAATTGGCATGGCCGTGCAATGATTGGCACGACCGTGCGGACCCGACAGCAGAGTCCAGCCCGGTGGTGCACGCCAGTGCGATCAGGAGTGCAAGGAAATCCCGGCAATGCACGATCGTGCGATTGATGGCATGCCCATGCGGATGCGATGACTTACCACAACCCGGATGTGCACTCCTATGCAGTTGGTCGTGCCATGTTATTACCGGAGATGCACGCACGCGCGATTGTTGGAACGACCGTGCAACATCGGAGACCGGACAAGACTTGATGATGTCACACAGTATGGTGAACAGTGAATTAAAAGTGAACGGTCGTGCACTTTATTGGCACGACCGTGCGATCTGAAAAAGTTATAAAAAACAGATAGCAGCCTTCATTTGGAAATTCTGGACATTTTGGGAGCTCTTTAGGTGATTTTCAGGCTCTGAAGGCACTAGCTTTCACCCGGATTCAAGCCACATCGTGCCGATTAGCTCCGTTATCATCCGGATTCTCAATCTTGTGCTTGTTTATGGTTTGATTCTTGAATCTTTCCATGTTTTTGTTATGTTTCAAGCTTTTAGATTGATAATTATGTATTATTGTAAGCCTAAGGGGAAAAACACTAGTATCCCTTACTTAATAACAACCAAAAGTATGTTAATTATGTTTGTAACGACACTTTGAAGCATTTTCTATGTTAATCTTTGATGATTAATTTGCAACCTTGTTTATTGATGTTGAATTCTTGATTATAAGTAATTAGCTTGGATGATTGGTATGTGGTTAGTTGAGATATTTGAAAGAAGAAGCTTAATTAATCATGTATTAGTAGACTTTGAACTTGTTTAACTTGTTTAAATTGTTTGCTCCATGATACTAGAAATGGTTAGTGGGTTAATAAGGGGTAATTATTGTTAATCAAGAAGGCTTTCCCTCATGGAAGGACCTTAACGGGTTAAATTGTGTTGTTATGAATTCTTGACATGAATTATTAGCTTAGTTAGTAGTTTAAGCCAAAATTGCTATCTTGGTGAATTTATGTTCAAGATTTGTAAAATGAACTCGGTTGTGATTTAATCTAGTTTATGCTTGTCTCGTTGGTTGCATTGTGTTTATCGGTGTCGCTTTCCTTGATTAAGTGAGGTTAGAAAACTCTTAACGGATGACTAACTTATCTTTAGGAGATTTTCATAGACATTTGTCATTTGAGCATTAAAGAACAATTTTAGGTGGTTAAAGTGTGTTTATCGTTTTAGCTTTCCGAATGATTGTCATGTTAGGATTCCCGAAAGGGATACTAATTGTCTTGAAAATGGAGAATTGACCAAATGTTTTAAGTGACATAACTGACTTAGTTTACATGCTTTGGTTGTGCATAAAGCAAGGCTATATACTTATTTTCTTATTTGGAGTCTACTATGTTTTTATGAATATTTGTTTATGCTTACTTTAGTTTTTAGAAAATCACACAACTTATCTTCCTACCGGTAATTTAATGACCAAGGTCTAGTATTATTCATCCGCCCACTTCCTTGGATCGACACTTGGTTCTTACCGATACTTTACTACATATATGACGGGGTACACTTGCCCTTTCGTGTGTGTTTTGATGCTAAAGTATAAATCACTTTTATAAATTTAAAACCGAATCGTGTGTAGATTCATGTAAAATCATGTATATACGCCCACACGTCAAGTTTTTGGCGCCGTTTCCGGGGACGTGGCGAGTTTTAGGAACGACCCCAAGTCATTATTTTATCGGTGTACATATTTGTAATTATTTGTGAATATTTTTCGATTCATTTATTCGTTCATTTATTTGTTAATATTTCTTGTTTTTAATTTAATTTATTCGTTTTCTCAATTATTTTAAACACTTGTAAAATTTTTTTCCATTTATTTGTTCGAATTCAGACTCATTATTCATTTATTCTTTGAGTTTTCAGCTCCGAAAAATCATTTTTATAATAGTCGATTCGATTATTTTATTTGTTATGATTTTTATAAAACTCCGGGCCCATTTCGGAATTTTTATAAAATTTTCAGCCCATTTAAATAAAAATTCTGCTTTATTACAACAGTAAAAAAAACAACATTATTATAATAATAAAATATTCATTGTGTCAATTTTTCGTTTGCAGGTTGATGTCCTCAACCCCCGCTCCAGAAGTTGTTGAGCCGTCAGACAAACCCGAGCGTGATTTGAGGAGACGACTTCGTGCGAGATCTCGTGCGGTTGGCCTGGTACTTGCAGCTGGTGACAAGCCGGTGGTACCCGCTGAAGCCGAGGGCTTAGGGGACGGAGGAAACGCAGTCATGGCGGACGACGAGCGACCATTGAATGAATCGAATCAGCCCGGAGGAAGAGGCCTGGAGCCGAGTATTATTAGACCTACTATAGATGCACCTACTTTTGAAATTAAATCTAGTATTATAAATATGGTGCATAATTCAGTGCAGTTTGACGGGCGCGAGCATGAAGATCCAGGACGACATATCGTTGCTTTTCTTGAAGTTTGTTCGACGTTCAAGATTCGGGATGTGTCGGAGGATGTTGTTCGGTTGCGATTGTTTCCATTCTCGCTGCGTGACAAAGCTAGAGCTTGGCTGATGTCACTTCCAACTGGGTTCATCAGGACCTGGAATGAGTTGGCGGAGCTATTCATGCAAAAATATTTTCCGCCTGAGAAAACAGCCAAGTTTTGGAACCGGATTGTGACTTTTCGCCAAGACGAGGGAGAGTCGTTGCACGCGGCATGGGAGCGATTTAAAGATTTGTTACTTGATGTTCCACATCATGGTTTCTCCAAAAGACAGCTGGTCTTGACGTTTTATGAAGGGCTTAGTTACAACATGCAGGATAGATTAGACATGAATGCAGGAGGCGATCTAGGAAGAAAGACGCCAAATGAAGCTTATGATATCATTGAAAAAGCTGCGTTAAAGTCTAGTTCGCGTCGAGACGGAGAGAGAGGCCGGACATCAACATCATCTCGCCTAGGAGTTCACGCTGTGGACGACTACACAGCCATTACTGCACAAATCTCGGCTCTTTCGGCGAAACTTGATAAGTCCCAGATAGCTGCGCAAGCTAGTTCAGGGTGTGACCAGTGCGGAGTGTCATACGAGCTTGGTGCATGCTTTCAGGGAGTTGCGTATGAGGGCCAAGAAGAACTAGATTTCGTGAGTAATCAGGTGAGGCCGCAGAACAATCCCTACAGCAATACATACAACCCGGGATGGAGGAATCACCCAAATTTTGGGTGGCGAGCGAATGCGGGTAATCAAAACCCGTTAGGATTTGCCCAGCGCGCTCCAGCGCCGCAGCAGGCTCACAGTCAGCAATTCCAGCCTTATAATCAATCTTTCCAGCCACGTCCTTACTCGTACCAAAATTAGGGCACTGGGAGTAGTTCCCAGCAACAGGCCCCCCAGTCAAGTTCTAAGCTGGAAGAAATGATGGCTCAGCTTCTAAGCTGCTCCACGAGTGCAAATCAGTTAGCTGAAAAGCGATATCAACAAAGCGAAGATCGTTTTTTGGCTCATGAGGGAGAAATGCGGAGTCAGAACGCCTCGATTCAGAATATCGAGAATCAGGTTGGTCAGCTGGCGAAGATGATGTCTAAAAGACCCCCAAGTGGTCTTCCGGGCAATACAGTGCCAAATCCGTGTGGGCATGTAAATGCTGTTATGACCAGGAGTGGTAAGACTACCAGACCCAACATATCGGACTCATCATCGATCACTGAAGCGGTCCAGACTGATACACCAGACGAGGTGCAAGCCAGGCTACGCCCAGCAAGTACAGCACAAGTCCAGGAGCCAGTCAAAGATTACACTCCTCCAGTACCTTATCCAGGCAGGCTGAAGAAATAGAAAAATGAAGAACAATACGATAAGTTCCTTGAATTGTTTAAACAGCTGCACATAAACATACCGTTTGTTGAAGCCCTGGCCCATATGCCAAAGTATGCAAAATTCCTAATGGACATCCTCTCGAATAAGCAGAAGCTCGAGGATATATCATGTGTGGTGATGAATGAAAGTTGTTCTGCCATTTTGCAAAACCGTCTTCCCATGAAGATGGGAGATCTGGGCAGTTTCACGCTCCCTTGTTTGATTGGAAACATGTCTGTTAGCCATGCATTGGCTGATTTGGGAGCGAGTATGAACCTTATGCCCTATAAGGTTTTTATTAAACTGGATCTGGGTGAGCCTTCACCCACTAGAATGAGCATTCGGCTGGCAGATCGTTCAATCAAATATCCGCATGGATTCATTGAAAACATGCTTGTTAAAATCGATAAATTTGTTTTCCCCGTGGATTTTGTTATTCTTGACATGGACGAGGATTCAAAAGTGCCATTGATACTTGGACGCCCGTTCCTCAATACTGCGAGGACGATTGTTGATGTGGCAGCTGGCCAAATCACGCTCCGAGTGAATGACAAGCATGTGACATTTGATATTAAAAGATCAATGCAACATCCTCAAAGTCACGATGACATGCTTTATTATGTCGACATTGTCGACACGTGTGTGAGCTCTCATTTTCAAGGCACCATTGAAGAGATTGATTCGGACACACATCTGTTGTGTGGGGACCTGATTGGCATTACGCAGGAGGGCCACGATTTCGAGCAGCCAGTCTATCAGATTGGTAACGATGGTTCCCAGAGTCCGGATCGATTTATAGAAATTGGCCATGTAGAAGAAGATGAAAAATCAAAACCTTCGATTGAAGATCCACCTTCTTTGGAGTTAAAAGAACTCCCACCACATCTCCAGTATGCATTTCTAGACGAGGAGTGTCGCTTGCCGGTCATCATTTCGGCATTATTGAAAAAAAGATGAGAAGAAACAGCTTCTCGAGGTTCTGAGACTTCATAAGAAAGCCATAGCGTGGAAGATTATGGATATCAAAGGCATCAATCCTTCTTTTTGTACTCACAAGATTCTGATGGAAGACGAGTACAAGCCCTGTGCACAACCTTAGAGGCGGTTGAATACAAATATGCAAGACGTGGTGAAGAAAGAAGTGATTAAGTTGTTGGATGCCGGATTGATATATCCTATATCTGACTCTGTGTGGGTGAGTCCAGTGCAGGTAGTACCCAAGAAAGGTGGTATTACTATAGTTTCAAATGATAGGAATGAGCTGATTCCTACCCGTACTGTCACTGGGTGGAGAGTTTGCATCGACTACCGCAAACTCAATGATGCAACTCGTAAGGATCACTTCCCGCTTCCATTCATCGACCAGATGTTGGAACGTCTGTCGGGGAAGTTGTATTACTGTTTCTTGGACAGGTTTTCTAGGTACTTTCAAATTCCTATTGCTCCTGAGGATCAGGAGAAGACTACCGTTACATACCCCTTCGGCACATTCGCCTACCGGCGTATGCCTTTTGGGTTGTGTAATGCACCGGCTACCTTCCAGAGATGCATGGTTGCGATTTTTCAGGATATAATCGAGGACTATATGGAGGTTTTCATGGATGAATTTTCAGTATTTGGAGATTCCTTTGATCATTGTTTGGAAAATTTGAAGAAAATGTTGAAGAGGTGTGAAGAAACGAATCTGGTCCTAAACTGGGAAAAGTGCCACTTCATGGTGAAAGAGGGCATAGTTCTGGGACATAAGATTTCGCGAGCTGGTATGGAGGTTGATCCAGCTAAAGTTAATATAATTTCACGACTTCCGCCTCCCACCTCTGTGAGAGCGATTCGGAGCTTTCTTGGTCATGTGGGTTTCTATAGGCGATTCATCAAGGATTTTTCAAAAATCGCTAGGCCCATGACCTGTCTGTTGGAGAAAGACGCTCCGTTTATCTTTGGAGATGATTGCTTGAAGGCTTTTGACCTTCTCAAGCAAAAGTTGATTGAAGCCCCTATTTTAGTCGCGCCTGACTCGAGTCTGCCATTTGAAATTATGTGCGACGCGAGCGATTTCGCTATAGGGGCCGTGTTGGGGCAGAAGAAAGAGAAGCACTTCCACCCGATCTATTATGCGAGCAAGACTCTTCACGACGCTCAGGAGAACTATACCACGACAGAAAAAGAGCTCTTGGCGGTTGTTTTCGCATTTGACAAATTTCGATCGTATTTGGTGCTTTCGAAAAAAATTGTGTATACTGATCACGCATCCATCAGATATCTTTTCTGCAAACAGGACACTAAATCGTGTCTCATCAGATGGATCTTATTGCTGCAGGAGTTTGATATCGAAATTGAAGACAAAAAGGGTGCGTTGAATGTAGCGGCTGACCATCTATCTCGGTTGAAGCATCGAGACATCAAGGAGACGCGTTGGGATTCAATCAATGACAATTTCCCACACGAGTCGACTTTGCGAACTATCTTGCTTGCGGGATTCTGATTAAAGGTTTGACTCACCAACAAAAGAGGAAATTCTTTGCGGACGTCAAGCACTACATTTGGGACGACCCTTTCTTGTTTAGGGTTGGTGTTAGGAAACTTTATTTGTAAGTATTGAAGAAAATCACAATCAACTGGATCTATGAAGAGATCACAGTCCTGAAGATCATAAACAAGAACAAGAAGATCAGATGGGACAATTGAAATGCACAGCATCTACTTCAAGGAATCACAAGTTGATCAAGAGCAGAATTGGATTATCAGAGAAGGGTCATTTCTGATGGATCTGATGATATTTCTGATGAAATATCATCAGTTTCTGACGATTCTGATCATCAGGATTTTTCTGATGATTTTTCATCAGAATTTCTGATGAAGTGGTTTATCAGAATTCTGATGAAATACCCCACTTATCTGAAATTGGCTCTATCCTGCCACAATTACCGAAGCAAGTTGACATTATTGGATATCAAGATGAAAAAGGCAACTTGAACATTGGATTCAATGAATATGTCAATTTGCCACTTTTTGCAGGACTTATTGCATGAATAAACTAATGTTTATTCATGCACCCAGCCTTCTATAAATAGAAGGCCCAACCAGCAGAGGATAATTGAGTTTGAAGCTTATCATTCATACATACATCAAAACTCCATTGCCCTCTCACCCACATAATTCAAGATTCATTTGTACTAGATAATAATCTTACAATCACCTTGTAAACCATTTTGCTTCAAAGTGATATAAACTTGATAATTCTGTAGGTCTTGTTTCTGAAAGTCTAATTTCCATTTCCACACATCTTTTTCACATCTACTGAAATCACTTGCCATATTATGTGAAAAGAAGTTGTTTTAAGGCCATACTGGGTCCAACAATTGGTATCAGAGCAGATTGAATAAACTATTTTCAAACGATCAATCGCTCATCTTCTTTTCTCTAAATATGGCCAGCTTTCAATCCTGGAATAATGCTTTTAACATTGGTTCTATGTCCAAACCTCCGACTCTGGTCAGAGAGGAATACCCCCAATGGAAAATCATGATGGTCAATTTCCTTAATGGTCATGACCGAGCTCTGTTTCAATCCATTGAAAGGGGTCCACATATACCAATGACTATAATACCAGCTATTCCAGAAACTGACCAATCACCTGCTATCCCTACCTCCCAAGCTCCCAAAAGTGAAATACTTTGGAGTGGGAAGACAAGGAAAAGGTGGTTGGGGATGAAAGGGCAAAGTCACTTTTAATAATGGCCATCCCCAATGACATATTTTCACAAGTTGATGCATGTGCATCAGCTAAGGAAATATGGGATCAGTTGGAAAATCTTTCTAAAGGAGGAGAAAGGATGAGAAGAAACAAGAGAACAAATAATGTCTCATCTTATGAAAGGTTTAAAAGTTTGCCAAATGAAAGATTAAATGATACATATCAAAGATTTACAAAACTTTTAAACGAGCTAAAGAAATTTGGAATAACTAAGTCAAATGATGAAAGAAACATAAAATTTCTTGATGCCCTTCCTAGAGAATGGAGAAGCCTAACCATGACTTTGTCCTCAACCTTAGAACTAGGAAATATGAGTCTTCATGACTTATACATCATCTTGGTCCCCAGAGAGGAAGGAATATTTGAAGAAACCATTCAAAGAGGGGGATCTTTAGCTCTTATCTCAAACTCACAAAGATCAACAACTTCCAATGATCCACAACCATCAAACAGCCAAAATCTTGAAACTTCTGATACATCATCAGACTTTTCAGCTTTTGCTGAAGCAATAGCACTGCTCACCAAAACATTTGAGCAGAGGTTGAGGGGAGGAAGCCAGAGGTACCAGAGAAGTGACAGAGGAAGGATGGATGGGAGATCTAAAGAGGAATTTAGATCTAAGGATAAAGGGAAGGCTGAAGTTGTGTGTTACATGTGCAAGCAGAGAGGTCACTATGCATCAGAATGCAAGACCCAAAAGCTCAAGGATGTTGCTTACTATGAGAAAAAGCTTGAAGAAGCAACGAAGCAGCAACTAGTTAGCTTAATTGCAGGTATAGATACATGGTTATCTGATGATTCTTCTGATGATGAAGAAGAAGAATTGGCAAATTTCTGCCTCATGGCACTTTCTGAAGGTCTACCAGAAACTTCAGAACAAAAGGTAAATTTAGACAATCTTGATCTTGAACACAAGCTAAACAAGCTCATGTCAGATTTTCTAAATCTGCAAGAAAAACATCAATCAGATATTAGAAAATCTGATGAGTTGCAAAGGACTTTGAATAAAATCATTCTTGAAAACCAACTTCTTATAGAGGATAGTTTAGATCAAAGAGCTAAAATTGTGTTTTATGAAAATAAAAGAAAAGATCTTTACAAGAAAATCAATGACAAAGAAATCAATGTAAGAGGTTTTCAATAAGCCAAAGAATTCATAAATTTTATTGAGTCCACACCAAAGAACAAAGGAGAGGGTTTAGGTTATACAAGATCAAATGGAAATAAACCCACTGTCTTTGTAAAAGCAACTCATCAGAATTTTGATAAATCTTCATCAGAATCTGATTCTGAATCTTGCAAGACAACCTGTTCTGAATACTCCTTTGAAAAACCAAACTTCAAAACAAACATAAGTGAATGCAGTCAAGAATCTGTAAAGACTCTAGAAGCAGTTCACTCATTTTTTCAAAATTATCCACTCATTCCATCACAAGAAGAAATATCAGAAAATTCTGATAAATCTTGTATGTGTGTTGACATACTGAAGCTTGTTCAACACCATCTTCAAAAGAAAAATGTAAAATCTGTTAATGGCTCAGCATATAACAGAATTTCTGATGCAAAACCAAAAAGAAAAAATAAATTAATTAGGATTCCATCAGAAACAGTACCCAAGCATGCCTGGGTACCAAAAACCCTCTAATCATTCCATTTCAGGACCATCATGTGCAGCAGATCTGGTACTGCGATTCAGGAAGCTCCAAGCACTAGGGACAGGAGCTTACTCAGCAACTTTGTTTCAAAGCTGGGTAGAATGGTAAATTTTGGAAATGGAGTGAAAGGGAGGATCATGGGATATGGATGCATAAAGTATGGATGTTTGACCATAGAGAAAGTAGCCTATGCTGAAGGCTTAAAGTATAATTTGCTGAGTTGTGGTCAATTCTGTGACAAAGGTTTTCAGGTAACCTTTTTACCAGAAAAATGTTGGTTAATAGGTATAGAAGATAATAAAATCTATTTAAGTCGGAAAAGAATAAGAAAATCAATTTACTATTTTGACTTCAAAGAAGAAAGTGAACATCCAAAACTATGTTTATTTTCAAAAATCAACAAAGGTAGTAGTTGGTTATGGCACAAAAGGCTAGCCCACTTAAATTTCAAAAACCTAAGAAAACTAGCAAGCAAAGGTCTGGTAAAAGGATTACCTTTGATATCCTCAAAGAAGGATAAAATTTGTGAAGCATGTGAGATGGGTAAATCCAAGAGAAGCTCACATAAATCAATTTCTGAGTCTTCTATTTCACAAAATTTGGAACTTTTACACATGGATTTGTGTGGACCCATAAGTACAGAAAGTTTTTCTGGAAAGACATACATACTAGTAATAGTAGATGACTTTTCCAGGTACACATGGGTAGAATTTTTGAAAAAGAAAAGTGAAACTCCTGATCTGATCATTAATTTTATCAAGAAAATTGAAAATCTGTTAAAACTAACAGTCAGAAGGATCAGATCAGACAATGGAACAGAGTTTAAAAATTCAAAAATTGAGAATTTCCTTGTAAGTAAAGGAATTTCTCATGATTTTTCTGCTCCTAGAACACCCCAACAGAATGGGGTGGTTGAAAGAAGGAATAGGACCTTGGTAGAAGCTGCCAGAACCATGCTTGCTTATGCTAAGCTGCCCACTCACTTTTGGGCAGAAGCTATAGCAAATGCATGTTTTACCCAAAACAGATCCATAATCAACAAAAGGCACAACAAAACACCTTACAACATTATAAATGGAAGAATTCCAAGTATAAAATTTTTGCATACATTTGGTTGTAGATGTTTTGTTTTCAATGATTTTGAAAGCCTTGAAAAATTTGACAGAAAAGCAGAAAAAAGGTATTTTTCTTGGTTACTCTTTATCATCAAAAACATATAGAATTTTTATTCTCAACACAAGGACAATCAGAGAAATTCTGTATGTTTCATTCGATGACTCATCAGAAACAGAGGTTTCTGATGAATACATGAAAGAAAGAAATTTTTCTGACAAACAAGAAAAGTATGAACATCTCTTTGAAATGATAAATGAAGATTTCCTAGAACATGATAATCTTTTAAAAAACAAATCAAAAGATACTTCATGTACTAACTCTGCAGAACAAAGGTGTAGTACATCAGAACCTTAGAATTATGATATCTTACACACAATTGAAGCACCTGTTCAGGGGGAAACTTCAAATCCATCAGAACCAACAACTTTTCACAACAAGTTAAGATGGATCAAAGGACATGTTCATTCTGACATCATTGGCAATCCTGCAGATGGTGCCAGAACAAGATCTGCAACTGCACATGAGTGTGCATTTTCTGGGTTCTTAAGCAAGGTAGAACCCAAATCTGTCAAAGAAGCTCTAAGTGACCCAGACTGGATTCAAGCTATGCAAGAAGAGCTTGATCAGTTTGAAAGGAGCAGTGTATGGGATCTGGTACCCAAGCCAAAAGACAAATCTGTCATAGGCTCAAAATGGGTATTCAGGAATAAATCTGATGAGAATGACATAATCACAAGAAACAAAGCAAGGTTAGTGGTCAAGGGTTACTGTCAACAAGAAGGTATTGATTATGACGAAACTTTTGCACCAGCAGTTAGATTAGAAGCTGTAAGAATTTTTCTTGCTTATGCTGCATCCAAGGATTTCAAAGTTTATCAAATGGATATAAAATCAGCTTTTCTGAATGGTAAAATTGAGGAAGAAGTTTATGTGCAGCAACCAGAAGGCTTTGTTGATCCAAAATTTCAAAATTATGTTTACAGATTAAACAAAGCCTTGTATGGGTTGAAGCAAGCTCCTAGAGCCTGGTATGAAACTTTATCAAACTTCTTACTCAATTCTGGGTTTACCAAAGGAACTATTGACACCACACTTTTCCTCAAAACACACAAAGGTCATACTTTGCTGGTCCAGATATATGTTGATGACATTATATTTGGATCAACAAATGAAAAATTTTGTAACGAATTTCAAAAGTTGATGACCAGCCATTTTGAAATGAGTATGATGGGTGAGTTAACCTTTTTCTTAGGGTTACAAGTTAAACAAAGAATTGATGGAATATTTTTGAGTCAATCAAAATATGTGAAAACAATTCTACAAAAATATTCACTTGAAAACTGCTCTATTTCAAAAACTCCCATGGCAACAGGGAACAAGTTAGATTCTGATAAGAATGGTATAAGTGTTGATATTAAAACCTATAGAGGGATGATAGGATCACTGCTATATTTAACTGCAAGCAGACCAGATATCATGTTTGCAACATGCTTTCTGGCCAGATATCAATGTGATCCCAAATAATCCCATCTAAAAGCTGTAAAAAGGGTTTTCAAATATCTTAAAGGCACATCAGAAATTGGTCTCTGGTATCCAAAGGATACAAACCTTGAATTAATTGCATACACAGATGCAGATTATGCAGGGTGTAAAATTGACAGAAAAAACACATCTGGTGCCTGTAAACTCTTGGGAGAAAAATTGGTATGTTGGGCAAGCAAGAAACAAAAATGTGTTGACACATCAACAGCAGAATCAGAATATGTAGCAGCAGCAAGTTGCTGTTCACAAGTGTTGTGGATGCAAACTCAACTGAAAGATTATGGAGTAATTCTGACAAGAATACCTATTCTATGTGACTCAAAGAGTGCTATTACAATAACAGAAAATCCAGTTCATCACTCAAGAACCAAACACATAGATGTCAGATATCACTTCATAAAAGATCATGTGGGGAAAGGTAACATTGAAATGTATTTTGTTCCAACTGAAAACCAAATTGCTGATATCTTTACAAAGCCTCTTGATGAAAAGAGACACAATTTTTTGATCAGCAAACTTGGCATGGTAAATTTAAATGATGAAGATTTTTCAGAAAACACAAGGACACAAATTGAAAACCAAATTGATGATCATCAAAGTTCTGATAATCAAAGAACAAATCAACTGGTTTCTGACAAAATAAGCCATCAATCTGATGGAACATCAGAAAATCTGATGGATCATCAATAAATGATGATTTATCAGAAAATATGAAGGAATATCAGAATATCTGGTGAAATCACCAGAAGTTCTGATATAAAATCAGAAACCAGGTTGAAACATCAGAATAATTTGTAATCATCATAATCTACCATCTTCATAATTTGCATATCCCACACACACACATATTGTATATATTTATATTTGTGTATATTTTGTTTTTGTATTTTTTTTCCTTTCTTTAAAAAAACAAAAAGGGGGAAAAGTAACATGCATACTGATGAAGTTCCATACAGCTGTGAAAATCAACTGTCTCAAATTTTTTCCAGATTATTGAATTTCAGTTTTCTTCTGCAAATGCATGCAACGTCATTTTTTCATAAGAAACTTAAGTGATACGTAGGCACGAGAATCATTAGGAGCTATGAAAGTAGCCGCCTAGTCATTAAATGCTTACTCACACATGGGGCTTAGTAGACTGTCACATTTACTGTTACATTCACTGCAACAGATATCGTCTTAATTGAAGAGAAAAGGGTTGGCTGTTAATATCATTTATAGGGAACCATCACTTTCATCTATAAATATTAACAACCTAAAAAGAACTTACCTCACACCAAAATCATCTCTTCAAAAGCCCTTCGACATAATTTTTCTTATCTTAAAGTGGGTCGCCCAAAATTGATGAAAGCTACTCAATTCCCTCTCCCATTTCACAGACTTCATAATCTTAGATTAAGATCCAACTTGGAAGGACCTGCATGGGAGGACTGCAGGTTTGTGTACAATATGATCATGCGAAGTCCTTTGGGCTTTGCTGTATCATCACATATCACCATTTATCCAGAATTTCTCCAAGAGTTCTGGTGGAACTCTCAAATCATTTTTAGTGGTACTTCCGTGTGGATTGAAAGTGAGGTTATGGGGGTAAAAATTACCCTAAAAGAGGAAACAATCAGAAATGTCCTCAAACTGGGTAATGATCATGAAATCAAATTTCTGGATAAGGCAAATGTGCAACAGACCTTGACTGAAATGGGCTATCATACAAACAACTCGTCAAGGGTTGTTAGCAAATCTGGTTTTATACCACCTTTCCAGTTTTTGGTAACACAGCTAAGTGTCTGCTTCTCTAAGAAGATTGGACACTTCAACGAGCTGTCTCATAAGATGATGGAAGTGGTTCATGCTGTTGTACAGAAAAAACCTTACAACTATGCTAAGTTTCTCATGAGAGACCTAGAAGCAAACATCCACGACCGTTAACCCTTTCTGATCTACCCTCGATTCGTAACCAAGGGGATCACAAGTCAGCTAGACTTCGGAGGAGTGAGAAGCTGCTATCCAAGGGCCGAGCTGGTACTTCAAGAAAACATTAGTGAAGCCACCCTGACGTCATCAACGAATCACACCGGTCGAATAACCAGTCTATGGTTATATGTGAAGTGCATGTACAACGTGTTGGAGGAAGAGGAGGAGTAGTTGTTTTTTTTTTTGTTTTTCTTTGTTGTGTGTTTTATTTTTTTGGGTTTATATATATCAGGTTTGTTTTAATCTCTTTTCATTTCTTAATGTTAATAGATCTAGGGGGAACTAACACATCATGTCTGATAAAAACAAGAAAAATCTGGTGAAACTCACATGAGATCTGACAGGATTTAGTGAAACTCAGAAAATCTGATAATCAATCAGAAAATCTGGTATTTATTCAGAAAACTCATTAAGCCACACGAATCTGATCATTCACCAGAAAATTTTCAAAGTAACCAGAAAATCTGACAATAAATCAGAAAATCAAATTTTTATCAGAAAAATCTCTTGAAAGCCAGGAAGTTTGACATATCATCAGAAAAACAATGCTTTTAACCAGATTTAAAGAAACTTATGACCATCTAAATTTTTTTTTAAATAAGTTTCTTTCAAATTTTTTTTTCTGAGAACTGGAACAAGCTGTAGGAAAAATACTTCCTGTATATCAGAACAAAGGTGTGGAGTTCAGAACTGCAAGACTGCAATGTAAGTAAAAATCTCGGAACTCTACTTATTCCCTATCATCTCAACAAAAAATGATGATTCATCCTCTGTAAATGAATCAAATGAATTCTGATGATATATGAAGAAAATACAACTCTCAAAAGTTTTATTCAGAATTTTCTGATATATATCATCAAGAGGAAAACCTGGGAAGACACACAAACTCGAAAAAGGTTTCTATTGGACTTTTTTGAAACTAAAAGGGTCCCACATGGAGAAAAGGTGCAAGTTGGACATTAGTGTTTATCCGCAAAATCATTGGAATCTCTAAGTCTCTTTAAAGGATTTACATTAAATTAGAGATAAACCAAAGGTTTTTCAAAAACGGTTGTTTCCTTAAAGGATTAAAACATCATAAAGGTGTCATTAACCACCTTGAATACAAACAACCCACGACAAACACTCAAGAATCTCTGTCTGTACACACTATAAATACCTCATTCAAAAACAGAGTCTTCCATCTTCAACCTTCAAATTCGAAACCCTAAAACCCTTCTCCGAAACAAAAACCAAAATTCTCAATGGCAGCTATCAACATCAACATACCACTAACTGAACACTCTGTTCCCTTCATCACTAAAGCTGAATTTCTTCCATTAAAGAGCAACAATGAAGCAATGAATGATAACATTGAAGAGTATGATTTGAAGTGTCAAATTCTCATTGAATTTCTGACCAGATGCCCTATAGCTCAAGCCCTCACAAAGACCAGAGAGGTACCAGAAGAACTCATACAACAAGTTGTAAAACTCTCAAAGTCTCAAATCAACTCGAGCTAACAGCACATGTGGGGAAATATCTTCATTACTATATCACCAGAGAAAATAAGGGAATGTTTGGAACTACCCTTAAGCCAAAGCTATGAAGAAGCACCAGTAAAAGAAGATATGTTCTCACAACTTGATGCTGTAATGGGCTACAAGACAAAGATTTCAAAGATCAATGAATTCAAGAGAAACAATGTAACAACTCTCATCAAAAGTCATATTTATTTAATTAAATTGTCCAATAGGAAACCCTAATTGAGACACCAAGTGATTCTGCACAAACCTTAAATTTTCAGAACCATCGGAATCAGGATCAGGGCCCCTAAAACTCAAGGGGGTATACCCTAGTTAACGATTATCTAAATTACTCGCTGTCAAAATTTGAAATTAAGAATCTGTCAAGTCAGCAAAACTAGTCCCAACCGTGGCTACTCTATAAAAAATAGGTGACCCTTACGGACCGTAAGGGTTGAGTCTTATGGTCCGTAAGGGGGGGCAAAATTCGGGTATAAATAGCTGGGTTTGGCACTTGATTTCTGGAATTAAAACGATGCACAAAGTCGAAATAGGCACTGAGTTACGTTCTGTTCACTATTAAAAACACACACTGATCACGAAGTGCTGCCGCAAATCAGGGTAATAACTCGATCGCTGCTACGATTCAATGTCCGATCGATTAAACTATCCAATGGATGTTTAAGTGCTGCCCACATTAGGGTTTATGCTTTGTCATTCGTCGTTAAATCGATGGATGTTTAAGTATCGCACTTTGTCATTCGTTGTGAAGGTTTTAATCTCGTGAGTTATCGTAAATGCTGTATTAAGTTACTAACCTAGTTTGTGTGCATGATTATTTAAACTAGGTTATCAAGGCTAATCAGTAGGCTAAGCTCTGTTCAAAATTAAATCTGCAATGTGAGTCATTCTCTTTTTACCAAATTACTTTCAAAAGCATGTTTATTTTCAAAGTTATAATTACAGGGATTAAGTCTTTGTAATCACCATATTACAGCCGGTATGTGGGGTTTTGTATACATTACTTGATAATCTTCACCATTGGACAACGAGTTAGCCAATGGGTGATATGACCATAGTCACAGAAACGAGTCGAGTGACAAATACCGAGGGTAGTTGGTTGATATCTGAAACATTGTAATTGCTCTTAATACTGTAAATTATAACAAATGTGTCATTTTAGTAAATAGAATGATTCACTCAGTATTTCCCGCTGACAAAACCTTTTTCAAACATGTTTTAGGTGATCTGTTGTGATCCAGGAAAAGTGTCGTGAAGCACTACAAGCTTATGGAAGTGGCTCAGTATAAAAATAAAGAAACATGTTTTATAAAATAAAAGATTTCTGTGTGAAATCTCAAGATTGTAAATTACCGGGTTTTATCCCGAGTTGTGAAATAAAATAATCGGGAAATATTTCAGTTTTAAAAAGATCCTGAAGAAAACTTCCGCTGTTAATTAAATACCACGGGATTTGTGTCCCGCGGCTCCTGAAACGGGTCAAACCGGGTCGGGGGCCATGACAGAAAAAGGTGGTATCAGAGCCACTGATCTAAGCCTATTAAGTATTTTATTAACTGATTGCCAATTATGTGATTATGTGTTGTATTAGCTGATTATTTGTTAGTTACAGTATGGGTAAACAAAAGCTGTCAAATATCTATCTTAAACTAGATAGGTCATCCAACGAGAAGGGAAGTTCATCCCAAACAAAACCTTATGGAATTCCTGAAGAAGGAATATTTGTGAGAAATGCACATTATGAGGAACCACTTTCTCCTAATAAAAGAAGTTTGATTATTAGGAAAAGTCAGGAGGAAATAAGGAAAATCCGAGAAAAGAAAGTTAAACAGGAAACCCAGGAATTAACCAGTAAAACTCCCTGGGAGGACAAATTAGATGAGAAATGGGCAGATCTTTATATGCTAGCCACAGTAGCAGAAAATGCAAATCTCTAAATACTCTAACTCAAGTTTTAGTACCTTTATTTATTTACAATCCAGAAACCTTAGTCAGTAAATAAATAAGTCCACAGTAAATCGTAGTATATTTTACTTGTCAATTGTTTATGTATGGTATGCAATAATATTTAAAAGTTAATTATGAAATTTGTTACAAGATTTTAACTTAGTATTTTATGTATTTTGCATATATGCTAAACAACATGAATGAGATATCTGAAGCTTTAGAAAATCTTAACCTCTATCCCGTTAAGATAGAAGTTTCCAAGGAATTCACCGGTTACTTCGTTGATAAAGAAGAACCCATGGAATTTCAATCCAAACCACTGGCGAAACCTAAACCCAAGAAAAGAAGCAGATTTGTGGGCTGGAGGCGTGTACGCAGGAAAAAGCCAGCAACAAGAAAAGTTACCAAAACTGAAGATCCAAAAGACAAAGGAAAAGGGGTAGAAATTGAGGAAAATGTTAATCAAGTAGAGATAAAAGATGAGGAGAATTTTAAGCAAACAGAAAGAGAAGTCGGAGAAAGTTCTAGACAGAAACAGAAAATGACTCCCTGGGAAGTTTTAGATCATAAACTAGTAATGAGTGACCTCATCGGACCTGCCGATGGAAACCTTGAACCAGCTAATCCAAACCTTATATTTACTGAAGAAGATCTTTTTAACTACCCACTAGAAGCTCCACTTCCAATCAATCTGGAACCTGCTATTCCAGATCCTATTGTCCAACCTCAACCACTACCAGTAGAATTAGATGAATGGTGGACAACTGATTGGCAATACCAAAATCTTTTAAACAACCCTGATACATTTTTCCCACAAGTTGACCCAGAACCTCCACTATACCCAACTATGAGCCCGGAGAATCTGGCTGAACTTCGTCTCTGGGGCGAAGAGTTAATTAATGCAGGAAATAGGATTAGGGATGTTGGAGAAAGAGTTACTTGGAAGTACGACGAAAGGGAGCGTCGTTTTTAAGAAATTAGCTGACCAGATAATGGGAGTTTGCAGGAATATTTGTTTAATAAATAATCATAAGAACCAGTATGTGTAATAACATAACAATAAAACGTTGTATGATAATCGTGTGTATGAGGCATATTATAATATATAAAAATGAAACTCGGGAAACCGATAATTTTTAGGTTATACATGTTAATGTGATTATGTGCAAACTGTTTTATTATAATTGTATTTATACTAATTATTTATATAAAATTAATTATCAGATGGCAAACATTGGTAACGAACCAGTAAATGAGGTTAATCAGTCTGAGCAACATCCAGGAGATCAATATATGACTAGGCAAGATATCGAAAATATTGTTGCTCAAGGGATAGCCAATGCTATTCCCGCAATCGTTGCTGCTGTAAAGAATCCAATCGAACCGCAACAAATCATTCCTAGCAAACGTATTTCTGAAGATAACTTCAGTAATAGCGTAAACGGAGGCAATGATCATGTTAATCATGATAATGAACCACGACAAGCTCCGCTCCCTAAGAAAATGAAAACTGCAACGCCTGGTTGCACTTTCAAAGAATTTCTTGCTTGTAAACCCACTGAATTTGCAGGCAATGAAGGAGCAACTGCATCACTGCGTTGGTTAGAGAAAACTGAGGCAGTAATTGCAATAAGTAAATGTGCTCAGGATGATCAAGTCATGTATGCATCAAATCTTTTTAAAGAAGGAGCGCTAGAATGGTGGAACATAGTGTTACAAGCCAAAGGAAGAATAATAGCTTATGCCCTGAATTGGGAAGAATTTAAGAGTCTTGTAGAAAGAAAATTTTGTCCCGAATATGAAAAGGAACAAATGACAAATAAGTTCCTAAATCATCGAATGATGGGTGTAGATTGTCGCGGTTATACTTCGACATTCTTTGAATATGCTAGAGTGGTACCAACACTGGCTTCACCAGAACCGGTACTCATTTCTCGCTACATTTGGGGACTGATTAGTGAAATCCGCAATATCGTTAAAGCTGCGAGACCTCGCACTATTGACGATGCTGTGGAATTAGCTAACACCCTAACTGACGAACTGGTACGTACGCAAGATGAAAATAGGAAGAAAGAACTGGCTCAGAAAATTACCCAAGGATTTCGTACGGGTAATAATAGCAATTTCAAGAGAAGAGGAACGGGAAAATTCTCAACTCTGCCATTCTGCAAGAATTGCAAAATAAAACATTATGGAAGATGTAATGTAACCTGCAATTTTTGCAAAATGGTAGGACATCGTGAAGAAGACTGCAGAAAGAAAACAACGATCTGCTATAACTGTGGAGAAAAGGGACATTTTAGACCAGAATGTCCTAAATTAATCAAACCAGCAGACAACAAAGCCAAGACAACCGATGGAGCTACTAAGAAGAATGTCCGAGCCTTTCAGCTGACCATTCAAGAAGCAGAACTCATCCCAGATGTGATAGCGGGTACGTTCTTAGTTCACAACATTTACGCCAAAGTATTATTTGACTCTGGTGCGAACCAAAGTTTTATCAATACTTCATTCTGCCAAGCTCTTAATATACCCTTAACCAATATTAGGCAGATTTTTACAGTCGAAACGGCAGACGGAAATTAAGTTAAAATAGATAAAGTTTTGCAGGAAGGAAATATAGAACTTTTAGGACATAAATTCTTTGCAAAACTATTGCCAATGAATTTAGCTGAATTTGATGTTGTATTAGGAATGGATTGGTTAGTAGCCAACCATGCTCGAATCCTTTGTGATCAGAATTCCAAAGAAATTCAATCACCCACCGGAGAAGTAATTAGGATTACAGGAGATAAACCACGTAAGCCCATGAAGTTCATATCAGCAATGAAAGTTGCTAATTATGAACGAAAACAAGGAATAGTATATATGATTTCAGTAATCATTAGTACTAAGAGTAAAGAACTTAAGGAAATTCCTATAGTCTCAGAGTATCCAGATGTATTCCCAGAAGAGTTACCAGGATTACCCCAGATAGGGAAGTAGAATTTAGTATTCATCTAATTCCAGGAACTACACCGATAGCCAAGGCACCTTATCGGTTAGCACCCACTGAAATGTTAGAACTGAAAAAGCAATTAGATGAATTACTAAGTAAAGGATTCATACAACCTAGTTCATCCCCGTGGGGAGCACCAGTGTTGTTTGTAAAGAAGAAGGATGGTTCAATGAGAATGTGTATCGATTATAGAGAATTGAATAAGGTTACAATTAAGAATCGATACCCATTACCTAGGATTGATGATCTATTCGATCAACTTCAAGGAGCTAGATATTTTTCTAAGATAGATTTACGCTCCGGATATCATCAATTGAAGGTACAAGAAGAGGACATACCTAAGACTGCTTTTAGAACTAGGTATGGTCATTACGAATTTACAGTCATGCCCTTCGGGTTAACGAATGCACCTGCAGCATTCATGGACATGATGAATAGGATCTGTAAACCGTATTTGGATAAATTTGTAATTGTCTTCATAGATGATATACTTATTTATTCAAAAAGTCAGGACGAACATTGTCAGCACTTGTATGCACTCTTAACTTTGTTAAGAAAAGAAAAGCTTTACGCCAAATTCTCGAAGTGTGAATTTTGGTTGCAAGAAGTGCAATTCCTAGGACACATGGTGAATGACGAAGGTATTCATGTAGATCTTGCTAAGATAGAGGCGATTACTAATTGGAAGGTTCCACAAACTGCAATGGAAATTAGAAGTTTTATAGGTTTAGCTGGATATTATCGACGGTTTATTAAGGATTTTTCCAAGATAGCCGTACCATTAACTAAGTTAACCTGTAAAGCCGTTAAGTTTGAATGGGGACCTAAACAAGAAGAAGCCTTTAGAATATTAAAGCTGAAATTAACAAATGCACCAATCTTAGCCTTACCAGAAGGAACTGAAGATTTTGAAGTTTATTGTGATGCTTCAAAACTAGGATATGGATGTGTGCTTATGCAACGCAAAAAGGTGATTGCATATGCTTCAAGGCAATTGAAAAAGCACGAAGAAAATTATACGAATCATGATTTAGAATTAGGAGCCGTAATTTTTGCCCTTAAGATTTGGAGACATTATCTGTATGGAAGTAAATTTACTGTTTATACAGATCATAAAAGTTTAAGATATATATTTGGGCAAAAAGAGTTAAACATGAGACAAAGAAGATGGATGGAAATCCTAAGTGACTACGACTGTGATATTCAGTATCACGAAGGAAAGGCAAATGTAGTTGCAGATGCCTTAAGTCATAAGTATTATGAGAAACAACGACGGGTTCGTGCTCTCAGATTAAATCTACAAATAGATTTAATGGAACAATTGAAGAATGTTCAAGCTACAGCAATCAAGGATGATGCTGAAGGAATGAAAGGACGAATAAAGGAATTAGAACAAGGAGCAGATGGAATTTGGAGATTCCACAAAAATAGAGTTTGGGTACCTAAGCAAGGAAACTTAAGACCTAAGATTTTAGAAGAAGCTAATAAATCTAGGTATACTATGCACCCAGGAAACAATAAGATGTACCAAGATTTAAGAAAGAACTTCTGGTGGATAGGAATGAAAAAGGATATAGCACGATATGTTTCTAAATGTCTTACTTGTTCACAAGTTAAGGCAGAACATCAGAAACCTTCAGGGTTACTACAACAATTAGAAATGCCTATATGGAAATGGGAACTTATAACCATGGATTTTGTTACTAAGTTACCCAAAACAAGAAAAGGTAATGATGCGATTTGGGTAATTGTGGATCGATTAACCAAATCAGCCCACTTTCTACCAATGAAAGAAACCTTTAATATGGAAAGGTTGGCAAAATTGTATGTAGATGAAGTCGTATCCTTACATGGAGTTCCACTCTCCATTGTATCAGATAGGGATAGTCGTTTCACTTCTCATTTTTGGAAAAGTTTCCAAGAAGCTATGGGAACTCGACTAAATTTAAGCACTGCATATCATCCTCAAACGGATGGGCAAAGTGAAAGAACGATCCAAACTCTAGAAGACATGCTTAGAGCATGTGTAATAGATTTTGGTGGGAATTGGGATGATCATTTACCATTAATTGAATTCTCCTATAACAATAGTTATCATTCAAGCATTGAACTGCCCCATTTGAAGCACTATATGGAAGAAAGTGCAGAACTCCAGTTTGTTGGGCAGAAATAGGAGAAAGTCAATTGTCAGGACCTGAAATAGTGCAAGAGACGACTGATAAAATTTCTCAAATCAAGGAAAGACCGAAGATGGCTCGCGATCGTCAGAAGAGTTATGCAGATAATCGGCTCAAGCCACTTGAATTCCAAGTGGGAGACAAAGTACTATTAAAAGTTTCCCCTTGGAAAGGAGTTGTTCGATTCGGTAAGAAAGGAAAGCTAAGTCCAAGGTATGTAGGACCATTTTCAGTGATCCAACGTATAGGACTAGTTGCTTATCGTTTACAACTACCAGAAGAATTAGCTGGAGTACATGATGTGTTTCATGTATCCAATCTCAAGAAATGCTTATCAGATGAATCACCGGTACTACCTCTTCGAGATATAGAGGTAAACGAAAAGCTGAAATTTGTTGAGAAACCTCTTCAGATTGAGGATAGAAAGATCAAGTTTCTCAAACATAAACGACTAGTTTTAGTCAAAGTCAGATGGGATTCAAAGAGAGGAGCTGAATACACTTGGGAGCTGGAATCAGAAATGAAGCGAAAGTATCCTCATTTATTCCAGTAAATCTCGAGGACGAGATTTTTATTAAGGTGGGGAGAATGTAACAACTCTCATCAAAAGTCATATTTATTTAATTAAATTATCCAATAGGAAACCCTAATTGAGACACCCAAGTGATTCTGCACAAACCCTAAAATTTTCAGAACCATCGGAATCAGGATCAGGGCCCCTAAAACTCAAGGGGGTATACCCTAGTTAATGATTATCTAAATTACTCGCTGTCAAAATTTGAAATTAAGAATCTGTCAAGTCAGCAAAGCTAGTCCCAACCGTGGCTACTCTATAAAAAATAGGTGACCCTTACGGACCGTAAGGGTTGAGTCTTACGGTCCGTAAGGGGGGGCAAAATTCGAGTATAAATAGCTGGGTTTGGCACTTGATTTCTGGAATTAAAACGACGCACAAAGTCGAAATAGGCACTGAGTTACGTTATGTTCACTATTAAAAACACACACTGATCACGAAGTGCTGCCGCAATTCAGGGTAATAACTCGATCGCTGCTACGATTCAATGTCCGATCGATTAAACTATCCAATGGATGTTTAAGTGCTGCCCACATTAGGGTTTATGCTTTGTCATTCGTCGTTAAATCGATGGATGTTTAAGTATCGCACTTTGTCATTCGTTGTGAAGGTTTTAATCTCGTGAGTTATCGTAAATGCTGTATTAAGTTACTAACCTAGTTTGTGTGCATGATTATTTAAACTAGGTTATCAAGGCTAATCAGTAGGCTAAGCTCTGTTCAAAATTAAATCGGCAATGTGAGTCATTCTCTTTTTACCAAATTACTTTCAAAAGCATGTTTATTTTCAAAGTTATAATTACAGGGATTAAGTCTTTGTAATCACCATATTACAGCCGGTATGTGGGGTTTTGTATACATTACTTGATAATCTTCACCATTGGACAACGAGTTAGCCAATGGGTGATATGACCATAGTCACAGAAACGAGTCGAGTGACAAATACCGAGGGTAGTTGGTTGATATCTGAAACATTGTAATTGCTCTTAATACTGTAAATTATAACAAATGTGTCGTTTTAGTAAATAGAATGATTCACTCAGTATTTCCCGCTGACAAAACCTTTTTCAAACATGTTTCAGGTGATCTGTTGTGATCCAGGAAAAGTGTCGTGAAGCACTACAAGCTTATGGAAGTGGCTCAGTATAAAAATAAAGAAACATGTTTCATAAAATAAAAGATTTATGTGTGAAATCTCAAGATTGTAAATTACCGGGTTTTATCCCGAGTTGTGAAATAAAATAATCGGGAAATATTTCAGTTTTAAAAAGATCCTGAAGAAAACTTCCGCTGTTAATTAAATACCACGGGATTTCTGTCCCGCGGCTCCTGAAACGGGTCAAACCGGGTCGGGGGCCGTGACAAACAAGCTACTTGCCTTCTAGCAAGTTCTAATGGAAATTCTGAACAAGTGTCTATCTTCAAAGATTGGAGTTACAGATCAGATAAATAAGAATATTCTAACAATCATGTTCAGTCTCATTAGTGGGTTGAACATTGATTTTGGAACAGAAATATTTATTCTGATCAGAAGATCAATTCTGACAAACACTGGGAGAATAGATTCACATCTACCATTTCCCAGATTTCTGTCAATCATAATTTTTGATGCCTTTTCTGAAAGGAACCTAGAAATTCCAGCATCAGAAAGTATGTGGAAAACAGAAATTATGAGACCTTGGACTGCCATAGGATCTTGGAAGTCAGATTATGATGTGCCTGCTCTATCAGAAAGAATGATGAATCGGATACCAGAAGATTCACCATACAGAGCAGAATATCTAAAGATGTTGCACAAAAGGCCAGAGAACAGAGGAGTTTTTGAAAATGTGTCCCCCATGGAGCATGATGCACAAGAGTCAAGTACACCAAGAATGGAACAGCAGGGTGAATCTGATCCTCATCCAGCTGATGAAGATGTGAATATGAGTCCTGTGGCAGAAGAACATCATGCTAAAATCTCACATATGGGAGAAACAGGTGCACAACACTCCAAACTAAACATATTTCATTTCTCTGAGAGTGATTCTGATGAATCAATTCAAGGAAAACATGAAATTTTACTTAGAGGCACCATTTCTGCAAAACAAAATGTGAGTGAATCCAAGGACCCATTTTCTGAATCAGATTCTGAGGAGGAAAATGTGGTGGCAACAGGTGGAGATCAGTCTGCTGATCAAGGAAACCTGGATGAGAAAACTACGAGTTTCTCAACAACTCATGGAGAACCTGAAAAGGTTCAAGGATATTCGGAAAACCAGAACTTGAATGTGTTTCAATTTTCTGGTGAGGATATAGAGAATTTGGAATCTTCCAATCCTCTTAACCTCAGAACAGCAGAGAATGTGTTTTCTATTGGTGTTAGAAGGGGAACATCTGTTGTTTCTCCTATTTCCCAAGGACATCAATCTATGTCCCCTAAACAACTTCACAAAAAAACTTGAAGACACAACTGCTACTGTGAAAGCAGCCACAGAAGGAAAACTTGATCTGATACTAGAAGAAATCAGAAATCAAAAGTCAGATATCAAGGTTTTGTCAGAAACTGTCAAAGCTGTGCAGAAGCAAACAGAAGACAATGCTGCAGCCCTCAACAAACTGCAAAAGTCATCAGAAAATAAAGAGAGCTCATCAGAATTAGAGAAGGCTCTTAAGGAACTGCATGATATCAAGAAAAAGATGGCTGAGGTTGCAACTGCAGGAGAAAGCTAAAGTTCAGGGAAGATTCTTGAAGAAATACAGTTCCTTAGAGCCAACAACAACAACATGGCTGAGGCTTTTGAGAAACTGTTAATGGAATTGACTGCACAAAGAAATCAAGAAAACCAAGAGTTTCAGAAAATGAAGAAACAAGAAGAAACAAATACTCAAGCTCTCACTAATGTTCATCTATTAGTAAAGAGATTGCAGTATAATGTTGCCAGACTAGCAAATGTTAATCTTCATGAACTGAAAGCCCCAATTCCACAAGAAAGACAAGCAAGGAGATCAGAAACTCCTCAACAACAACCAGAAACCATTCAACAAGTTCAAACCAAACAAACAGAAACTTCAACAGCTCAAAACCAGAAGCCCCATGGGTCCACCTCCAGATAAACAAAAATTACTCATGGGTCCTCCACCAAATGTCCCAAAGCCAGACACATCAAGGGTACAACAGAAAGACCATGTTCCAGTTCAGTCATCTTCTACAGCCATCACAGGAGAAACAAAGTTAAGCATAAGGATGGATACAAAAGAGAAGAGAAGAATGGAACTTGAAGTGACTTCCTCAAAAAGGCCAAGAAAAGAAATGATAGAAGATTCAAAAGGGAACATCAGAGAAATGGATGTGCTGAAAGGTGATTTACACACTATTATGTACCCTAAAGAACATCTAAAGCATTACTATTGGAAAGGTCCAGAAGATAACCCAAAGAGATCACTCTCTCTAATGAGTAAAGGTATTGTTGAAAACAGAAACAATGGAGGTTGGGTAATTCTACACAAGCACATGACCAATCCAATAGTATCAATTGAAAGAATTGATACTTTGACCACTGGAGGAGGCATCTTAGGTTATGAAGCACAAAACAAGTATACCCTGATAAAAAAAGATAACAGTGAACAAAAGGTTACTGATGCAAATCTGGCTGATGATATTCACCCAATGGGAATAGTCAAAATGAAGAATATCATTGATGAAATGAAAGGTAATTTAGCTGTGATCAGAAGAGCCCTTGAAAGCCTCAAAACTGCAGGAGCAAAGCTATATAAAAGGGCTGCACTGGCAGACTTTGATCTATGTATCAATTTTGAGTACAGCAACAAGGTATTAATACCTCCTCCCAACACCAGAATTCAAGCTGAGATCCCTTCCAAACTAGTAAGAGCTGGAGCAATCTTTGACCAACCAGAAATGTGTGTAGTCTTCAAAGATGATAATGAAGAGAAAGCTCTGTTCGGAATTAGTGATATATGCAGGTATTCAAATCAAACTATAAAATATATAAGGAACTGCATGAATGAAAAACAAGAGCAGCTCAAGAAGAAGGGAAAGAACAATGAACAGCTGAGAAAAACAATTGAAGAATGCATTGAAAACTGGATGGAAGCAAGAGGATGGTACAAAGAAATGTACAAAGAAACTCAAAAGGCAATTGATCACAAGAAAAGGCTGAAACCATGAGACAAATACAAAAGTGGAGTGAAGATCAATTAATGAATTGATGAGATTAAATTTCTGTTTTTGAACAATATTTTATTTTTGTCTGATTTATGGTTGGTTTGACCATGTTCTATGTTTCTGAACTTAGTTGTTTTTAAATTTATCTTTCAAGAAAGTTGTTTATGTTAGATATAGAGATAGTTCATTTTCTTACAATACTTAGGGGGAAACTGTTAGGAAACTTTATTTGTAAGTATTGAAGAAAATCACAATCAACTGGATCCATGAAGAGATCACAATCCTGAAGATCACAAACAAGAACAAGAAGATCAGATGGGACAATTGAAATGCACAACATCTACTTCAAGGAATCACAAGTTGAGCAAGAACAGAATTGGATTATCAGAGAAGGTCATTTCTGATGGATCTGATGATATTTCTGATGAAATATCATCAGTTTCTAACGATTCTGATCATCAGGATTTTTCTGATGATTTGTTCATCAGAATCTGATGAAGTGGTTTATCAGAATTCTGATGAAATACCCCACTTGTCTGAAATTGGCTCTATCCTGCCACAATTACCGAAGCAAGTTGACTTTATTGGATATCATGATGAAAAAGGCAACTTGAACGTTGGATTCAATGAATATGTCAATTGGCCACTTTTTGCAGGACTTATTGCATGAATAAACTATTGTTTATTCATGCACCCAACCTTCTATAAATAGAAGGCCCAACCAGCAGAGGATAATTGAGTTTGAAGCTTATCATTCATACATACATACATCAAAACTCCATTGCCCTCTCACCCACAGAATTCAAGATTCATTTGTACTAGATAACAATCTTACAATCACCTTGTAAACCATTTTGTTTCAAAGTGATATAAACTTGATAATTCTGTAGGTCTTGTTTTTGAAAGTCTGATTTCCATTTCCGCACATCTTTTTCACATCTACTGAAATCACTTGCCATATTACGTGAAAAGAAGTTGTTTTAAGGCCATACTGGGTCCAACAGTTGGTGCTGATCAGGTGATTAGGAGATGTGTTTCTGGAAGGGAGGCGACTGACATTCTGTGCCACTGTCACGAGGGACCTACTGGAGGCCACCATGGAGCCAATTTCACTGCTAAGAAAGTGCTTGATTCAGGGTTTTATTGGCCGACAATATTTCATGATGCACAGAGATGGGTCAGAGAGTGCGATGCATGCCAAAGAGCAGCGAATATATCAGCACGCGACGAAATGCCTCAAAATTGTATTCAAGTATGTGAAGTCTTTGATATTTGGGGGATAGACTTCATGGGACCATTTCCCCCCTCACGAGGAAACAAATATATCCTGGTTGCTGTTGATTATGTATCGAAGTGGGCAGAGTCACAGGCCTTACCCACCAATGATACCAGGGTAGTCGTGAGATTTCTGAAGAGTTTGTTTGCCCGGTTTGGTACACCAAAGGCGCTTATCAGTGATAGAGGGACCCACTTTTACAACACTCAGCTTGAGAGAGCTTTGTCCCGTTACGGTGTGCATCACCGTTTATCCACGCCCTATCATCCACAAACAAGTGGGCAAGTGGATGTCACGAACCGGGGGTTGAAAAGAATCCTTGAGCGGTCGGGAGGTGCAAACCGCAAGGATTGGTCAGACAAACTGGATGAGGCACTTTGGGCTTTCCGTACGGCTTACAAGACGCCTATTGGGACTACTCCCTTTAGGCTTGTTTACGGAAAAGCATGTCATTTACCTGTGGAGCTGGAGCACAAGGCGATGTGGGCTCTAAAAACTGCAAATCTGGACCTTAAAACCGGAGGCAAAGCCCGGTTCCTTCAGATTCATGAATTGGAAGAGCTACGACAACACGCTTATGAGAACTATGTGCTATACAAAGAGCGCACCAAGAGATTGCATGACAAACGCTTGAAGGACCATAAACAATTCCAAGCGGGAGATCTTGTCTTACTCTACAACTCGAGGTTGCGTTTATTTCCGGGAAAATTACATTCACGTTGGACAGGACCGTACACGGTAAAAGAAGTATTTCCATATGGGACTGTTGCAATAGAGAACGCAGACGACGTTATTTTCAAGGTAAACGGGCATCGCTTGAAGCTTTACGTTGCCGGGCCGATCGCGTCGGCGGTGGAGGTTATCGAGCTCCATGTCCCGCACACATCATAAGTGTGGGGAGGAGAGTCTACGCTACTGACTCGAGGATTAAAAATGTAGCAAGAGCGTCTTTGGCGCTTTAGGGGTAAAATCGTCCTTTTTGTGTTTTTGTCGTTTTTACGTAATTTAGATGTGATTTGTAGATTTCGTAAGTTTGTACAGTTTTTAAACGTGCCGAGCGTAGGGTCTATGTAGGAATAATGTTAGAACAGTTTGCGGATGGTAAAAATGGCGAAAAAACGGTCAAAACAGGTGCTGAAACTGTTTTCGGTCAAAACAATTCGTGAAACCCTAGTGCACCAGCCGTTCCAGACCGAGTTTTTCCCCAAATCGCACCATTTTTCGCACGGTTTCTCAGATCTTGTTGCACGGTATGTTTTTTCTCTTCGATTTTCAGTTTCATCCTTGTTCTAGGCTTAGATTCTCCGATTTCTTCAAGGTTTTTTTGGGGTTCTCTTCATAAACAAATCGAAACCCTAACCCTTGTAAGATTGTTGCATTTCGTGAACATCCGGTCGGATTTCCAACCCCTGTTTGCAAAAAAATTGATAATTTTCGAAAAAATCAGCCTGTTCTGGGTCAGGGGTTCGAAATCGGCAGAAAATGCTATTGCACGGTTGTTCCTTCGGTGGAACAGTCGTTCAGTATCGGTGGTTCACTGGCTTTGTTGTGATCCCGGTGACGCACGGGGGTGCATTTGGTCGCACGTCTGTGCTGTTCCATCAAACTTCTGATCATAAACACTGGTCTCGGGGACGCACGACCGTGCGTCTGGTCACACGCCCGTGCAATATGCCCAGATCAGCGAGACAGTAGCTTCATAACTGTGTGTTAGGCTGTTTTTGTTTGAAATTTTTCCTGCTCCTCTTATCCTAACAACATTCCTCATGAAGATGGACCATCCTTTCCTACAATTCGACCCCAACGACGCGCGAGAAAGTCTTTGCATTCCGAAACTTAACGCATTGTGGCAAAGGCGGGGCCAGTTTGGCATCCCTAGAAGATTAGACTGGGACGTAATGACCGAATTAAACCAACGCGACCGGCTCGAAAACATGTTAACAATTCCGCTCGCGCGTTTGGTCAACATCGACCGCCCGATCTATCGAGAGATTACGCTAGAATTCTTCGCTACCTACTCGTACGACAAGCCAAAAGCGAGTAAAGTTCCAAACTTCCGCTACAAGAAAAGGATAAATTTCAGATTAGGCGATCGTTGGCATAATTGGACAGTGGGAAGGTTGGGTCGAAGACTTGGTATCTACACCGATGAGGATATGGATTTCGAGTTCTTTACAGATCAGTTCACCTTTCCCAGCGAAGACGAGCGGGGCGATTTTTGGGCGTATGATCCTCGGATGTTAAAGGCTTCAAGGTTACGAGACCCTTTGCATAGAGTTATGCACCACATCTTCAGCCATACCATAGCTGGGCGCATGGACAGTCTGGGAAACTGTCCCACACCGGATCTTATATTTCTTTATGCGCTAGCGGAGGGGTACACATCAACCTCGCCGCGCGGATGGCGGAGTACTTTGTGCATAGTTCGGGTAGAACCAACAGCAGTCAAATACATGGTGGTCAGTATGTGACCCAAATCGCTTACAACATGGGTATAATGACTGACGAGGTGGTTCAGGGTCTTACGTTGGTTACCGAGGGTTTGTATGTTGACATCCGTTCTCTGAAAGCCATTGGGCTTATTGCAGAGACAGATCATGGGGATAGGTTGAAGGGGCTCAACAACGAGGTCTGGGACCCAGAGCCGACGGAGGATGAGGAAATGGAGGACGAGGAGCAACCACACTCACCACCACACTCACCACAGCAGCACAACTCACCGCAATATCAGCACTGGCCCCCCGGCATCCCCTCATATTCAGAGTTCTATGGCCAGTTCCAGCAGATGCAGGTCAGTCAGGAGCAGTAGCGGGTCAATATAGAGCAGCTGCGAGTTGGCCAGGACCAGCTGAGGGCGAACCAGGAGTTCATGCGCCAGGAGGTGCAGGCCGGGTTTTCATACCTTTTCAGGGGTCTTCATAATGCCTTCCCTAACTACTTTGGGGAGCCCCCACAGTTCCCATACGGGAACCCAGGCGGTTATGGAGGGGCAGGCCCATCCGGCACGGGAGGAGATGCGGGTGACGACAACGAGCAGTAGTGGGAGTTGTGAGTTGGTGGTTATGATATTTTAGTAGTTTATTTCTTGGGTGTTCATTTTGGTCTTCATTTCAAACATCCGCGACTATGTACTTTATTTTTCAGACACTATCGTTTATTTGCTTTGTTGTATGTTTGGATATTTGGTACTTCTCTTATTTATGTATATTGTGGTTTATTTGAGTTTAGATTGTCGCTGCCTTCTGTTTTGTTTTGCTTTGCTTTGTGACATTTGTACAGATTTTTGAAGCAAGTCTTGAACCGGAGCACACCACAGAATCAGCTTTGAAGTCTCGTTTCATCTAAATCATCTTCAGGGGAGTGTTATTCTCCTTTTTCTCTATATTTCGGGTTTCGCATTGGGGACAATGCGAAGTTCAAGTGTGGGGAGGGGGTTTAACATTTTGACTTTGTTTGTCCTATAAAAAAAATTCAGAAAAATCAATCAAAAAATTCAGTAAAGTGTATATATTTTTAGTAAATAAACCGGTTAGTTATGTTTTAGAAAGCTTCAGATTTGATAAAAACTCGACAAGCCAAATAAATTTTGAAAAAGATAACTAGAAAACGTGACAAACAAAGAAAGACTTGCATGATAAATTTCACACTTTTACCCATTCCTTCTGTTATGTGAGCATGTTTGAGCCTTAAAATTGTTATATGTTTGTTCATTTTGGAGTAGGAGTGAGCCGGATGTCACGTGTAGTTTAGAACTTTTCACTAGCATGCTTGTTAAGACCATAAATATGTGAGATTGTGTAGAAATTATAGAGGCACCTAGAAAACCACTTTGTTGTTAGCCTTGTTCTTTGTGTTATGTTTCCCTAAACCCTACATTACCCTTTAGGATTAACCATGTTGAGCCTTTCCCGTGTTTCCCTTTGTTTACCCAACAAAATCACCCACTTAGCCAAATTTAGCCTTTTTATTTTTAAACCTTTTTTGTGTTAAAACTCGGTCAAAATCATCGTTTAACTAGCGCTTCTTGTAGTTAATTGTTCATTGTACATATCCATTAGATTATATTTATATGAAAAAAATCAGAAAATAAAACACCCTAAAATAGGGTGAAGTCGACAAAATTCGAGCAATTTTCAATGCTAAAATGATGAAATCTCGTTGATGAGCTCGATATCACAAAAGTCGCCTTTTTAAGGCGTAAGTATGTATAGTTTTATTGTTTTACGCTTGTTAAACGTAACTACCGAGTTTTAACCATTTCGTCACTTTAAAACTCCCATTTCATACCCTTCACCCAAGCCTATCGTTACAACCCGTAAAGACCTCTTGATTTGCATTTTCTCGCATGTTAGTTGGTGGAGATGAGATCTTGTGACAAACTTATGATATTACACATTTCATTGACGAGACATTGAGTGTTTGCACATACACATTTTATGTATGTTTCATAAATAAAACCGAGTGTGTGTGAACATTGTGAGGTGTGTGAAGATTAGCGTGTTAAGTCAATCGAAAGTGAAGTTACGGATTTTTGGTTACCTACATATATTTGCATGAGCTTGTTTGGTTTGAATCACTTGATGTTGCGTTTCGAAAAACCGGCTAACCGTATGTTTGTATATTAGTAGATAGTTTGTAAATTCTCGTTCTTGTTAGATTGTAGCTTTTATTGCATTTTAGTTTTAGCTTGCTTGAGGACAAGCAAAGTTCAAGTGTGGGGAGGTTTGATATTCACCAATTTACACATACTTTAGTCCCCCATTTTATGCGTTTTCGGCCCTAAAACCGTGAATCGGATACTTAATCAGGTATACTTTTGTTTACAGGCCTAAAACAGCATGCCAAACAAGAAGATGATGAAAATGAGGACTTTCCGAGCAAAACGACAAAGCTGCGAAGATTCTGTGAACATTCTGATATGGACAATTGGCACGGTCATGCAATGATTGGCACGACCGTGAGGATCCGACAGCAGAGTCCAGCCCGGCAGTGCACGCCAGTGCGATCAGGAGTGCAAGGCAATCCCGGCAATGCACAATCGTGCGATTGATGGCATGCCCATGCGGATGCGATGACTTACCACAACCCGGATATGCACTCCTGTGCAGTTGGTCGTGCCATGTTATTCCCGGAGATGCACGCACGTGCGACTATTGGAACGACCGTGCAACATCGGAGACCGGACAAGACTTTATGATGTCACACAGTATGGTGAACAGTGATTTAAAAGTGAACGGTCGTGCACTTTATTGGCACGACCGTGCGATCTGAAAAAGTTATAAAAAACAGACAGCAACCTTCATTTGGAAATTTTGGACATTTTGGGAGCTCTTTAGGCGATTTTCAGGCTCCGGAGGCACTAGCTTTCACCCGGATTCAAGCCACATCGTGCCGATTAGCTCCGTTATCATCCGGATTCTCAATCTTGTGCTTGTTTATGGTTTGATTCTTGAATCTTTCCATGTTTTTGTTATGTTTCAAGCATTTAGATTGAGGATTATGTATTATTGTAAGCCTAAGGGCAAAAACACTAGTATCCCTTGCTTAATAATAGCCATTAGTATGTTAATTATGTTTGTAATGACACTTTGAAGCATTTTCTATGTTAATCTTTGATGATTAATTTGCAACCTTGTTTATTGATGTTGAATTCTTGATTATAAGTAATTATCTTGGATGATTGGTATGTGGTTAGTTGAGATATTTGAAAGAAGAAGCTTAATTAATCATGTATTAGTAGACTTTGAACTTGTTTAACTTGCTTAACTTGTTTAAATTGTTTGCTCCATGATACTAGAAATGGTTAGTCGGTTAATAAGGGGTAATTATTGTTAATCAAGAAGGCTTTCCCTCACGGAAGGACCTTAACTGGTTAAATGGTGTTGTTATGAATTCTTGACATGAATTATTAGCTTAGTTAGTAGTTTAGGCCAAAATTGCTATCTTGGTGAATTTATGTTCAAGATTTGTAAAATGAACTCGGTTGTGATTTAATCTAGTTTATGCTTGTCTCGGTGGTTGCATTTTGTTTATCGGTGTCGCTTTCCTTGATTAAGTGAGGTTAGAAAACTCTTAACGGATGACTAACTTATCTTTAGGAGATTTTCATAGACATTTGTCATTTGAGCATTAAAGAACAATTTTAGGTGGTTAAAGTGTGTTTATCGTTTTAGCTTTCCAAATGATTGTCATGTTAGGATTCCCGAAAGGGATACTAATTGTCTTGAAAATGGAGAATTGACCAAATGTTTTAAGTGACATAACCGACTTAGTTTACATGCTTTGGTTGTGCATAAAGCAAGGCTATATACTTATTTTCTTATTTGGAGTCTACTATGTTTTTATGAATATTTGTTTATGCTTACTTTAGTTTTTTAGAAAATCACACAACTTATCTTCCTACCGGTAATTTAATGACGAAGGTCTAGTATTATTCCTCCGCCCACTTCCTTGGATCGACACTTAGTTCTTACCGATACTTTACTACATATATGACGGGGTACACTTGCCCTTTCGTGTGTGTTTTGATGTTGAATTATAAATCACTTTTATAAATTTAAAACCGAATCGTGTGTAGATTCATTGTAAAATCATGTATATACGCGCACACGTCACTGATGTGCCAACGTATCTTTATAACAACATTTTATTAAAAATCTATGAATTTAACGTGTTTTATTGGCATGATGTTTGCTGCCATTAACGGCTCTGTAGCGCGAACCTAGTTAAGAAAACTTATTCTAGACCTCCCGATATTCGCGAATAATTCACACCTTTAAAAAAAATACACTATGTCAAAAATGTAAACTGATAAATAAACAAAGTAAAAAAAAATAAAACAATAATCTTTTTTAATGGTTAATTTCATTTCAAATGGTATATTAATGGATGAGGACAGGGCCCCCATGAATTTTGATTAAATAAACTCCTTATCACAACGCTTATATTATTTTATTAATATAAGAGGACAGCCCCCCATGAAGTTTGATTATGTAATTTCTTATCCCAATGCTTATGTTATTTTATTAATATAATTCATTTTCTTCATTTTTTATCAACTTTTGACGCTGCAAGCTTCCGGTGACCATATAATTTCAGTTCATCTTATATTCACCAACACGCTCAGACAGTGGCACAGTGGCAGATCTAGAAGAAAATTATAGGGGTATCCTATTTTTTTTTACCTAAACCCGTCCTTGAGAATTTGAGGGTCGTGTGCGGCTAGTAAAAATGGGCCCTTAAAAACTCATTTTATCTAGGGTCATCCATAAGAATTTGAGAGCCGGTCCTTTTGCGTCTAGTGTGTGTATACATATATATTATTATGATAATGCTAGGTTACAGACCCATGTATTACACGGGTTGAATAAAAAATATATTAAATAGTTAGTAATAAGATTTCGAAATTATAACTTGATATTTTGAGATAAAATATAATTGAAATTATGTATTAATTATATATAGATACGTATGTTGTGAAACTATTTTTAAAAAACAAAAATGTTAATCAACCTTTCTTAATCCATACCTTATAATACAGTGTGACTCTCTAATAAAGTGAGAGAAAGCAAACAATTTAATTAAGGATTCAAATATAATTTTATTTTTACATTCTAAAACGTATGTTGTTAATTATCATTATTTTTATTAATGGGTTTACCACGTACACGAAAACGTTATTAAATCTTTTTTTATATAACATTATATGTTATTCAAAAGTTTTATAAATAATATTTAGTTTGTAATAAAAATATCTTCAACAAAAAAAAGTATTGAGTCCTTCAATATTTGTAAAAGCATTTAGTTTTATATGACTTTTCAATATTAAAAATCTTAGGCTTTAGAATAAATCCATTCTTAAATCTTTATCTTTAATTTCATATAACTTGAGTTTAAAAGCTTTTTTATTCATATATCACTAAAATCGTATTGATTAAACATTCATATTTTCTTCATGTTTATATAATATTTCTTTTCATTTAAACTAAAACAGATTATTTATTAAATCATATATTTAAAAAGAACTATTTTAATGGTTTTTGCTTATATTATTTTTACTTTTATAGTATAAAAAAGAACCATCAAATACAGTATGTGAAATGGGGATCTATTATGCGAGGGCGCTCTTTAGCGCGGACCCGGTTAAGACAACGTATGCTAAACCTCCTGACATTTGTGAATAATTCACACCTTTCAAAAAAAAATATATACAGTATGTGAAAAATGTAAACAGATAAATAAATAAAGTAAAAAAATAAAATAATAATATTTTTAACGGTTAATTTCATTTCAAATGTTATATTAATGGAAGAGGACAACGCCCCCATGAAGTTTGATTATGTAATTCTTTATCCTAAGGGGAATTGACCTGTAATAATCTCACTTAGACCTTATTGGTCATTAATAATCCCACCACATAATATTCCCCCCACCAGTCCCACCTTTCACCTATTTTTCTTACAATGGTCCCCTATTAAAAAAAAAACTTAATGGAGTTAAGCTTTTTTCCAAATTACAAACAGATTTTTAGGGATTTTGATCAGAACGATGGTACAAGTCCATTGATGTAAAACTTACTTCGAAATGGTGCTCCAAGCGACTTGATTTTGGTTAATTGCAAATTTAAACACCCGAATTGAAGCGTCGTTTTCATCGTTTGGAGCACCGTTTCGAGGCAAGTTTTACATCAATGGACTCGTATCATCGTTCTAATCAAAAGCCCTAAAAAATCTGTTTATAATTTGGAAAAAAAAGCTTAACTCGGTTAAGTTTTTTTAGCGGGGGACCATTGTAGGAAAAATAGGTGAAAGATGGGACTAGTGGAGGGAATATTCTGAGGTGTGATTATTAATCGTCACTAAGGTCTAGGTAGCATTATTACATGCCAATTTCCCTTATCCTAATACTTATGTTATTTTATTAATATAAGCGGACAGCGCCCCCATGAGGTTTTATTAAATAATTTCTTATCCCAATGCTTATATTATTTTATTAATATAATTCATCTTCTTCATTTTTTTATCAACTTGTGACGCTGCAAGTTTCCAGTGACCAGAAAATTCTTGTTTCCATCGACCATATAATTTCAGTTCATCTTATATTCACCTACACGCTCAGGCAGTGGCAGATCTAGAAGAAAATTTTAGGGGTATCCTAATTTTTTTTATCTAAACGGGTCATTGAGAATTTGAGGGCCGTCTGCGGCTAGTAAAAATGGGCCCTTAAAAATTTATTTTATCTAGGGTAATCCCTAAGAATTCGAGAGCCGGTCCTCGTGTGTCTAGTGTGTGTGTATACAAATATATTATTATAATAGTACGTTACCGATCCGTGTATTACACGGGTTAAATAAAAAAATATTAAATAGTTAGTAATAAGATTCCAAAATTATAATATGATATTTTGAGATAAGATATAATTGAAATTATGTATTAATTATATATGGATACGTGTGTTGTGAAACTATTTAAAAAAACAAAAATGTTAATCAAACTTTCTTAATCCATACCTTATAATATAGTGTCACTCTCTAATAAAGTGAGAGAAAACAAACAATTTAATTAAGGATTCAAATATAATTTTATTTTTACATCCTAAAAGGTATGTTGTTGATTATCATTTTTTTTTATTAATGGGTGTACTACTTACACGAAAACGTCATTGAATCTTTTTTTATAAAACATTATATGTTTTTCAAAAGTTTTATAAATAATATTTAGTTTGTAATAAAAAATATCCTTAACAACAAAAAGTACCGAGTCCTTCAATATTTATTAAAGCATATAGTCTTATATGACTTTTTAATATTAGAAATCTTAAGCTTTAGAATAAATCATATCTTAAATCTTTGTCTTTAATTTCATATAGCTTAAGTTTAAAAGCTTTCTTCTTCACATATCCCTAAAATCATACTTATTAAACATTCATACTTTCTTTATGTTTATATAATATCTGTTTTCATTTAAACAAAAAATGATGATTTATTAAATCATATATTAAAAAAGAACTATTTTAGCATCAAACTTTTACCATCAAATACTTTATGTGAAATGGGGATGTATTATGCGAGGGGGCTCTCTAGCGCAGACCCGGATAAGACAACGAATGCTAGACATCCTGACATTCGCGAATAATTCACCCCTTTCAAAAAAAAATAGTATGCGAAAAATGTAAACTGATAAATAAAAAATGTAAAAAAAAATAAAATAAAAAAAATAATCTTTAATGGTATATTAATGGAAGAGGACAACGCCCTAATGAAGTTTGATTATATAATTTCTTATCCCAATGCTTATATTATTTTATTAATATAAGAGCACAACGCCCCTATGAAGTTTGATTAAACAATTCCTTATCCCAATGCTTATATTATTTTATTAATATAATTCATCTTCTTATTTTTTTATCAGCTTGTGACGCTGCAAGCTTCCGGTGACCGGAAATTTCTTGTTTTTGTCGACCATATAATTTCAGTTCATCTTATATTCACTTATACGCTTAGGCAGTGGCGGATTTAGAAGAAAATTTTAGGGGTATCCTAATTTTTTTTTTGCCTAAACCCGTCCTTGAGAATTTGAGGGCCCTGTGCGGCTAGTAAAAATGGGCCCTTAAAATTTATTTTATCTAGGGTCATCCATAAGAATTCGAGAGCCGGTCCTTGTGTGTCTAGTGTGTGTATATAGATTGTTATAATACTAGGTTACAGACCCGTGTATTACAGGGGTTAAATAAAAAGTTATTAAATAGTTAGTAACATGATATTTTGAGATAAGATATAATTGAAATTATGTATTAATTATATATAGATACCTGTGTTGTGAAACTATTTTTAAAAAACAAAAATATTAACCAACCTTTCTTAATCCATACCTTACAATACAGTGTCACTTTCTAATAAAGTGAGATAAAGCAAACAATTTAATTAAGGATACAAATATAATTTTATTTTTACATTCTAAAATGTATGTTGTTTATTATCTTTTTTTTATTAATGGGTGTACCACGTACACGAAAATGTTATTAAATCTTTTTTTAGAAACATTATATGTTATTCAAAAGTTTTATAAATAATATTTAGTTTGTAATAAAAAAATCTTCAACAACAAAAAGTACTGTGTCATTCAATACTTGTTAAAGCATGTAGTCTTATATGACTTTTCAATATTAGAAATCTTAGGCTTTAAAATAAATCATATCTTTAATTTCATATAACTTGAGTTTAAAAGCTTTCTTATTCATATCCCTAAAATCGTATCGATTAAACATTCATACTTTCTTCATGTTTATATAATATTTCTTTTCATTAAAACAAAAAAGACGATTTATTAAATCATATATTTAAAAAGAACTATTTTAATGTTTTTTGCTTGTATTATTTTTACCTTTATTGTATAAAAAAGAACCATCAAATACAGTATGTGAAATGGGGATCTATTATGCAAGGGGGCTCTCTAGTGTGGACCCGGTTAAGACAACGTATGCTAGACCTCCCGACATTCGCGAATAATTCACACCTTTCAAAAAAATATAGTATGTGAAAAATGTAAACTGATAAATAAACAAAGTAAAAAAAATAAAACAATAATCTTTTTTAACGGTTAATTTCATTTCAAATGGTATATTAATGGAAGAGGACAACGCCCCCATGAAGTTTGATTAAATATTTCCTTATCCCAATATTTATATTATTTTATTAATGTAGGAGGATAGCGCCACCATGAAATTTGATTAAATAATTCCTTATCCCAATGCTTATATTTTTTTATTAATATAATTCATCTTCTTCATTTTTTATCAACTTGTGATGCTGCAAGCTTCCAGTGACCAGAAAATTCTTGTTTCCGCCGACCATATAATTTCAGTTCATCTTATATTCACCTACATGCTCAGGGGTATCCTAGTATTTGCTTTAGGGTAACCCTAATAAATAAAACGACGATTACAAATAAATTTACACTTCGTCAAGAAAGTTGAGTGGTATCCCGTGCAACCCCTTGCCACCACGTAGATCCGCCCCTGGGGAGAACTACACAGTCGAGACCAAGAAAGCTTGAATATTTTCCTATCTTCATACGTAAATTTTGCCAAACAGTGTTTTAGAATATTCTGTGAGATGTCCCACCTACATAGCAATTCAGAAGCTTTTGGGAATACTTTATCGCTAGCATTCATCAAAGCTTGATCCCTATCTATTACTATCACACGTGGCTCCATACAATCTACCAATAATTCTTGGAGCCTCTCCAGGACCCATGAGAAGTTATCTTGTATTTCTTTAGAGACAAAAGCATGAGCCACACAAAATGACTTGTGTGTCGATGTCATACCCATAACTTGAATAAACGGAAGTTTATACTCATTCGTTTTGTAGGTAGCATCAATCATCAACACATGTGTGAATGCACACCACATGTTGTAAGAGTACCGATGAACGAAGAAAACCTTCTCGACTACATTTGTGGAGAGATTCACCCTGGTGAAATAAACGTACCTTTCTTCTAGCAACATGTTCTCCAGTATCTGCATTGGAGTTCGATCGCCACACATTTTGAGTTTAATCTTTTTTATCATGTTTTGCACATCTTGTAGAATGCACACGCCATGTAGGTTTTGTTTTCTTAGGGTCAAATGTATATTCATAGGCTCCATGTTTTGAAGATAAAGTCTCTCCACCAGTGATTCTTCGTCCGGGGTCAGCCTTCTCGCAAACACGTGAACCTCGTGAAATTCTGCTGGCTCATGGTTATGATTGTTTTTCTTCTCCACTATGCTACAATTGCCATTACTTGCATCTAGTTTCCCTATCAGACTAAAAGCACGGCCAACCTTTTTGCTACCAGAACGCTGCCATTACTTGCATCTAGTTTCCCTATCAGACTAAAAGCACAGCCAACCTTTTTGCTACCAGAACGCTGAACTGTTGCTTTACTTTTGGGTTCGCCTCCACGATCGCATTGCAACTATATCTTCACTGTCCTTGCTGACGAACCTTTGCCTTTTGTTATCGTTCGTTGGGTCACAATGACGTAACCTTTCGCAACTTCTCTTTTGTAAACCTAATTCTTCAACTCTTCAAGTGACCCAAATACCTAAAACAACGGTACATTAGAATTATGTATGTTGGTTGAATTAAATAGAATTCACATAAATAAAACTAATATATTAATTTGTGGAAAACCCCATGTTGAGCAACGGGTTCGGGTTAATATGTATGACACAATTTTCGCGTTTGTATGAAATTTCGGGTCGGGTCGGCTCATACATTTTCTAGTTTTTTTCATACTTAATAAACATTATATATAACGAATAACACGTATACAAAATCATTTTTCCTTCTAAAATTATATAGACATTATATATAACTAATAACACGTAAGTGACTGTTATGTCATACCTTTTTGTTGTTTTCTAGTCATTAGCACCTTCGTCGTTAGCAACTTCGTCGTCATCAACACCTTCCTCGTTAGAACCATCTTCGTTAGCACCTTCGTCGTCGTCATCACCTCACATTTCTCGAAGTGCATTACGCCTACCTCGACTTCGTTATCATTTTCCTCAAATTCCTTAGCACCTTCCTCGTACTCTTACTTGTGTTGGTTTTTCGTATACCAATGGTAAGTCCCGTATTCGTGTTGCAGATAACTTTGAGCCACGTAAGATGGTTCTGCCTCATCTACGAACACCTGGTTCAAACGCCACACTCCAAGTTTCTCAAATTGAATTAACTCGTCTTGCATTGCGTTTACCCGGCTTTCTTCCGTAAGTGCTTCATTGTATGTCTTCGGCTCGACCTGCGAAATGAAACATTTGATTGAGAAATTTGTCTGTAAAGAAGCAACTTTAGAATAAAAGCAATTTAAGCCCTGGTCAATTTGTCTCCCGGTTTTAACGCCTAATTGTATCTCTCCGATTATGAACTCAGCGGGGTCATATGATAGTGTCCATGGCATAACTTCGTTAGGAATGCTCACTTCGTCCTCCAGATTTGTTATGCTCTGTTTGACACGCACACCCACGTCATCACAACGATGCAAGACACAACCTCCTCCTCACCTCGATCAATGCTGGATAACCAAACGCTTTCGGAGACGTATGACTGGTTCGAATCTTCGCCAAAAACATAACCAATGTCCCAAGATGACATCTTTATGCTTCACGGTTTGATCGGGCGTTTTTATTTGTGAATTTTCATCATTTTCATCATTATTTTGTGAGTTTTCAACATTTGAATGAAATAGTTCCCGTATGCTTTGATTAATAACATTTTCTCGACGATAAGTCACGTATAGGTCAATGAGCGCGTATATGGGTCACCTTTTCAGACTTTTCAGTCTGAACTCGCTTCATGTCAGTATTTATACCTTAAATTCCCCGCACATCGTACATGTACGCCGCTCACAGGGTAATGAGAGGTGTATAGGGTTTAATGCTTCAACTACCACCATCTTATACACCGCTCATAGGGCAATGATAGGCGTATAGATTCATTTTTTCTGACGCATTTAATGTTTTCATACCTTATACTCTCCTCGTAGTCCTATACGCTAATTCTATGGGGATGTGCACCTAATTTTGGGAAATGTATCAATACCCTCACCCTTTATTAAAAGGAAGTTAATATTCACACATCTTTATCCTCTATCTCTCTATACATACATAGATATATATATATATATATATATATATACACATCCGAGTGATGTTGTACAGGGTTGACGATCCAAAATAGAAGGGCCATGTTCTGCTAGGCCTCTTCAGTCAATTATATCGAAGTACTAATAGCCGGTATATGTGTCTGAATTACCTCTAATGCATCTTGTGATTTTTGTATTGTAATTATGATACTAATAGTTTTCTTTAACGTGTCATTTAATCGGTATGTTTGGCAACTCAGTTAGTTTTTCGCTGATGTGGCACTTGTACGTTGACGTGACATCTGACGTGGATTTTTTTGATGATGTGGCAGCTAAGGTGGCCACTGACGTGGCATCTGACTTGGCTTTTGATGACGTGGTAGCTGACATGACTTTTTTATGGCGTGGCAGCTGATGTAGCACTAGTTTGGTGATGTGGCAACTGATGTGAGCAAACCGGGTTAGTTTGGTGATATGGCAACTGATAAAAAATAATAATAATTATTATTTAATTATACTAATATTAATAATAGTTATGAAAAGTTGTAGGAAATGTTTAGTAATTTATGATCCCCTTTTTTGTCGGAATTGGGTAGGAAAATGCGTAGGCAATGCGTTGGAAACCAGTTTCCTACGAGGGGTTAGTTGTTACGGGAATATGTCACAGAATAGTAACCAAGTTTCAAAAGTGTTCAAATTAGGTCACTCGTATCGTTTTTGTCCCAATTAGATAACTTAACATTCTAATTGAGTCATGTCCTTTTTTCTATGTGTCAAGAAAAAAAATGAAGAATAAGATGTTGGGGTCGGATTATTTTAATATATGAAATTATATTTATTAAAAATAAAAACACTTTAATTACATTAAAAATTAAAAAAACAAGTTACAATTCACGTCATCACTCAAAGTTAGCATCAAATAAAAGGGAAAAAAGAAACAAAAATCCACATCACCATGGTTACTTATGAAATGGATGAAAAAACCCTTAATTTTAATGAAAAATGAATGTTGAGTGACCTGATTGGAACACTTGTGGAACTTGAGTGACATAATTAGAACACTTTTAAAACTTGGTTACTATTCTACAAAGTTACCCCTTTTTCTACCTATACATTTTGTCAAAAAAATTGTCAGAAATAGAGATTTGTGACGCATTTCCAACGAAAACGGTACATAAAAATAAGTACATTAAAATCAATATCCCTAAATTAAATAAACAACATCATGCCAATCTCGATATTAAACAAGAAACAGGAAGTATACAAATAAGTACATTAAAATACATGGCAACAAACAAGTACATAAAAACACATGACAACAAACAAGTACATAAAAACACATGACAACAAACAAGAACATTAAGACCTGAAGCGATAATTCGACCAGAAACCGATGATAAGTAGACAATACAAATTGATTCTAAGCATTAAAAAACATTTGCATCTAGACCTTCTTTGAAATAAGGGACATCTTTAACTTCTAGAAAGATGTATGCATCCACTCCATTACCTTTCGCATTGTCGATCAAAAACATTGCATTTTTCATAGGCGTCGTCCAAGGAACCGCCCAAATGGGCTTTCCGAAACCAAAGTCAGCTTCATAAAAAGGGAACTTACACCAGCTAGTTGATAGAATCATGTTTGTTGACAAAGGAGTGTTGGTTACTTTTAAAATAGAATTCAAAACAATCATTTGCCCTTGTTCGCTATCATGGTGTACCTTTGAGTATTCGTCTATAGTTTTCTTGACAGAGTAATTCAAAAGATTTTCCAATTCTTCGTTCGTTTCAAGAATCGTGGAACAGAATCCCCAAAGATTCCCACAAGAATATTTGGGTACTGGGGAAGCCATTTTTTCCCTTAGATTTATCGCCTGGAGGAGTATAGACTCTCTTATATAACCATGTGTCACACGATCAACACCAATGAGAGCTTTCCATATGGTCGCAAATACCAATTGTACCTTCGATATTCGTGCATTTGTGATAGCCTTTGCTTTCATGTTGGATATATCACTCTCACTGAATGAAAGTTTCTTCAATGTATATTTGCTTAACAAGTCTTCGTCGGTAATAAATGGTATTAAAATGGGACGAACTCCACGGGCAGGAAACAACGAGGATGAAATGAAACCTGGCGTTGTGAATTTGATATCATTTTCTTCGCGGTTCATAGAAGCCCATTCATTTATAAATGTGCATAGCGTCGATGTATCAACAACCTTATGTGTAGCACTTACACCAAGTGCCACACCTCCACACTCAAAGGTGGTTAATTGAATTGTAAGAACATTGTCATGAGGTATTGTTTTCAATGGAAGAAGTTCTTTAATCGACCTAGCATTTACCTCAAGCCCAAGAATGTCTTCAAGTTTGATGTTAACTGATGTGTGCAAAATGCAACATATAAATTACATCAATTGTGGCATAAAACTAACCCTTTTTTAGTACTAATGTTGGAAAAAGTGTGCCTTTGTCTTCCTTTTGTATTTTCAGGATTAAATGAGCTCAAATTAACAAAAGAAGCAAAAAGGCAGCTAAATCTAGCATAAATACAAGAAAAGGAACAAACGTGGCATGCCCGACCCCCCTCGACAGCATTTCCCAAAGCAAAGACAAGAAGAAAGCTGAGCATGGGGCTGTGCCCAGCTGAGCACGGGGCGTGCCCAGCTCAGCACGGGGCGTGCCCAGCTCAGCACGGGGCAGTGCTCAGGATGGACAGCCCTGGCACTAAAGACAAACCTGTAGAAGCTTCTATTGCCCACCACGGGGCCGTGCCCAGCGGACACGGGGCCGTGGTCAACGCAAAGATACGCAGAATCTTGCCAAATCTAATAGTACAGATATGCTTTTGAGCTCGGGGGCGTGCCCAGCGGACACGGGGGCGTGTGGAGCTAATAAAGACAAACTGTATTAATGAAGAAAGAGAAAAGGGTGGACACGGGGCCGTGTCCAGCGGACACGGGGCCGTGTCCAGGCTTCTGTACAGGCTATAAATAGGAGTGCTTGGCTCAAGCTCAAACCATCCCTTGGCACACCACCTCTCTCACACTTCACTCACCACCCACCACCACCATAACACCATCATCCACCACCATCATCCATTGTCCATCGTAGAGTGTGTGAGTCGTCTCGGGATCCAAGATTGATCGTAAGAGTTCTTGACAATCAAGGCCATGTTTGCCTAAGTCTCTTACATCACTTGGTGAAGACAAAGTGTCTAGTGTAATACTTTTTATTTCTAATCTTTTGCACTTTTTATTTGGTTTTGTATTAATGACTTTAATAACTAGTTGCTTATGTTGAAGGTGATCTTTCCTTATCGTTTTGTCCGTGGTGTCTTGAAATTATTTTACTGTCTATATAAAATAAAAGATTTTCACCATTCATATCTCCACGGTCTATATGGAGGTATGTTGGCTACCTGGTCGGGGGTTAAGGGAACGGTTTGGTAAAGGTCTTGCCATTGTTCAGCGTTTAGAGGTCCTGCAATGGACCTGGGTCAAATTTAGTAGGACCTCCTTCAATACTTAACGGTATTGGATGGCGGGGGTCCAAACTCTTTGATCCCCTCATAAGTTAACTACTATTAATACTATAACCCGGCTATTTAGGATTGTATCCCTACTGACTCAGACTACTTAGTCGAGGGTAACGTCACCTCCAAAAGAGGGGCCTACCATAATATTGCATTAATAACTTAATTAATTGTCTTCCAATAATCCACCCTTTTAGGATTGTATCCTTGTTGACTCAAACTACCGGGGTGAGGGTAACGTCACCTTCAAAAGAGGGGCCTACTACAATAACTAAGATGATCTCTTAATTATGTGCAAAAGTGTGGAAATAATTAAAGGTTACACTAGATACGAGTCGGAACCAAGTGATTCATCTTGTCTATCTGTTTTCTTTTTATTTTTATTTTCAGCATTTTAGTTAGTTTTTATTTTTTCTTAGTTAAAACATTTTTCTAAACTTTTTATTTTGATTAGACGTTGAGGATAAACCGGTACTAAAAGCTCTTGTGTCCTTGGACGACCTCGGTATCTTACCAACGCTATACTACGCTCACGATGGGTGCACTTGCCCATATGTGTGTTTAGTGTTAGTAAAATATCATGTTTTATAAATTTAAAACTTGGCTAAAAATAAGTGTTAAAGGGGCTTAAAATATACACCTAATATATATAACACTTCACACGCATCAAGTTTTTGGCGCCGTTGCCGGGGACACAAGGATTTTAGGAAAGCTTAAAATCGACGGCCTAATCAGTTTTTCAAAACCTTTTCAAAATGGGCCCACATTTTTCTGCATTTTAGTTTAGTTTTGCATTTACAGTAGGTTGAACACGGGCCGTGCTCGCTGAACACGGGGCCGTGCTGCATATTTTTCATAAAACACCCAGTAACAGATGCTTGAACACGGGCCGTGCTCACTGAACACGCCCCGTGCTCAACGAAATCGGTAAATTTAATTAAAACGCCCAGATACAGATTCTGAACACGGGGCCGTGTCCACTGAACACGGGGCCGTGTCCAGCCTCTGTTTCCGTTTTTCTTTTTGTTTTCTGATCTCGGGACTTGGTTGTGGTCTGCTGAGTGATTCTTATGGATCAATACTCAGGAGGTTACAACTACACCTATGAGGAGGATGATTATAGGGGTAACTATTGCACTAATTGTCGTAACACACGCTCGGTTCAAAATAGTCACTCATATCAACCATCCAATTCATACACCTACTATGAGGAACCCAGGTACGAGCCATCAACTTCATACACATCATATGAAGACTAAAGGTATGAACCTCCTCCCTCATACTCATATTTTGATGAACCAAGGTATGAGCCTTCATACTCATACTTTGAGGAACCAAGATATGAGTCACCACCTTCGTATGCTTATTATGAGGAACCATGGCGTGAACAACCCACCTCATATGAGTATTATGAAGAACAAAATTACGACCCTTATCCATCATATGCTTACGATGAAGAACAATGGTGTGAACCATCTACTTCATATGGGTATTATGAGGAACAAAGGATCGAACAACCGGATTCAAGCTTTGAAAATCCCGATTCTTTTTCTATAACCGAAGTGACCGATAGGATATTAGAACACATTAGAGTTATCGATCGTTGTATAAAAGAATTTCGCGCAAGGGAAGAGGAGTCCCGCGCAAGAGAAGAATTAAAAAAGGAAGAGATAACTGAAAGTGTAAAAATGGAAGAACAAATAAGTGAAAAACCGACACATGAGTTAAACAACGAAAAAGGTGAGTCCGACAACGTTAAAATTCAAGAAGAGTCTAATTTTGAAGAAATTAATCTCTTGTCGCCTTCTTTTGAAAATCATTGTTTAGTACCCACTCATGCTAAGTTTTTAAAAGAGTTAAACACTAACACTAAAATTGACGAAACAGTAAGTGTTAAGTTAACTGATGATCAAACCTCACTAATAAAAGAAGACCCATTTGAAATTAACATTACACCGGTTCCATGTTTCTTTCAAAATTCGTTTATTAGTAATGTCACAATCGATAAAGATCTTTGCGTTAACATAATGCCTAACTACATTTTCGAAAAATTAAGTATTAGTGATTTTTCTCCACTTCAAATACCCATTTTTCTATCCAATCGGAAAGTAATAAAATCAATCGGTATAGTTAAGGATGTATTGGTTCAAACAAATCAAATGGTAATCCCGACCGATTTTGTCATCCTCGATGACGCTCCTCTAGTGTTGGGACGACCATTTGTAAAAACTCACGAAGCTTTGAAAAACCGGAAGTTCAACAATCTACCTCTTCAATTAGGGGCATTTAAAAGAAGTGTCGATCTTGAGCGATCAATGAAATATCCATTCGGCAATGACGACCCCCTAATTGAAGATGAGCCAGAACCACCCGATAAGGTGGGTCTAGCCAAGGACCCTTATAAACGTGGCGCACCACGGAGGCATTCCGCGGAACTATCCGTAGTTTTAGTTTAGATTAACTTTTACGTTTTCTAGTTTAGTTTTTTTTTCAGGAATAAAACACACTCGGGATGGTGAAGGATGATAAGGGAAGCTTGAACCAACACCCCATGCACAAAAACAGAGCCTCCCGACAATTTTTCTTTATTACAGCAAGTTCAGCACGGGGCCGTGCTCACCCCAACACGCCCTGTGCCCAAGGTTCTGTAGAAAATGCCCAGTTCAGGTACCTGGACACGGGGCCGTGCTCACTGGACACACCCCCGTGCCCAGCCTTCTGTTTACTTTTGGTACTGGCAGTCTAGACACTGGGCCGTGCTCAGCCAACACCACCCCGTGTTCAGCTACCCAGTACCATAAAATCTTGTTTTTAACCCATTTTTACACATTTAATCAGCCTAAAAACTTATTTTTGGGACACATTGAGGACAATGTGTAATTTAAGTGTGGGGGGATGCTAAAACCTTGAATCTTGCAAGTCCTAATAACAAGCCTTACACAAAACTCTATTGGAACCGCTAATCACCCCAAATTTTTTCAAAAATTTTCAATTTTTTTCTACTTGTCTAGGTTTAATTTGGGAATTTCAAAATTCTAAAAAGGTTATATTTTTACAAATTTACAACCGATAGCGTCGTGATAAAAAGAACCAACATAAGAAAAATATGAAAAGGCATGACAAGCTTAGTTAAAATTTAATTATATATACTTGATCACATAAAAACCCATTCCCACAAAAGTGAGTTTTGAGCCTTTATTGAGCATACAAATATATACCTTTAAATTAAATGCTCATCTTTCGTTTCTTGTGTGAATAGCCGCTTAGTTCTTACGACTCTAGAACTTGCCAAGACGATACATTCCCGGTCCTTACCAACTTAAACCCGAGTAAGTAAATGATGGAGGCATTAGGACTAACCCTTTTTATTTCTACACCATTATTTTTCTTTTTTCTTACCACCTACCCAAAATCCCCCTAGTTAACCCCTTTGAGCCTAAACCTTTTCATTTCTTAACCCAAACCAAACACCTTTTCACCCACCTAAACCCTTTTTATTTTCACCCTTTGTTTTAGTAACAAGCTCGGTTTTTCGTATGACTTTTCAAAAAAAAAAAAATGTGTTGATGATGAAGCAAAATAAATAAACAAGCAAGTTCATCAAAAATAACTTTGTTTGAATACTGGCTTCATCAAGATAAAAATAAAAATAAAAAAAATTGCAAAAATAAAAAGTCTTTCGAAAACCGACGCTTGTTACGCTTTTTCGCCATTTCTACTAACCACTAACCACTAACCCAACCACCTACCTTTAACCCAAGCCTAACCCTTCACCCAAAAAGTCCTCTTGATGTTTACAAAGGTATATAGTTAAAAAGGAGGAGGATTGATTGCTTGGCAAGCCTATGGTTGGAGTAAGTTCCATGCCGCTCTCGAGTGATTCACTAAAATACATCTTCGGCCGAGTGTTGAGTGATCCCCGTGAGGTATGTGAACTCGTATATAAATAGAATTTTAAAGAGGCATGTTATGCCCTAATAAGTAATTTATCTTATGAAAAGTTTTAAATAAATCATGACGAATAGGATTGTAAATAAATAAAAATAAAACTTAATAAAGAATCTTGGAAATCCCGACACTCTATGACAAGCCCAAAAACCTTCTCTTCTACCCATTCCATTTGGGAGTGTAAAGCCACATTATAAAGTGTTTTGCTTGAGGACAAGCAAAGATTCAAGTGTGGGGGTGTTTGATGTGTGCAAAATGCAACATATAAATTACATCAATTGTGGCATAAAACTAACCATTTTTTAGTACTAATGTTGGAAAAAGTGTGCTTTTGTCTTCCTTTTGTATTTTCAGGATTAAATGAGCTCAAATTAACAAAAGAAGCAAAAAGGCAGCTAAATCTAGCATAAATACAAGAAAAGGAACAAACGTGGCATGCCCGACCCCCCTCGACAGCATTTCCCAAAGCAAAGACAAGAAGAAAGCTGAGCATGGGGTTGTGCCCAGCTCAGCACGGGGCGTGCCCATCTCAGCACGGGGCGTGCCCAGCTCAGCACGGGGCAGTGCTCAGGATGGACAGCCCTGGCACTAAAGACAAACCTGTAGAAGCTTCTATTGCCCACCACGGGGCCGTGCCCAGCGGACACGGAGCCGTGGTCAACGCAAAGATACGCAGAATCTTGCCAAATCTGATAGTACAGATATGCTTTTGAGCACGGGGGTGTGCCCAGCGGACACGGGGGCGTGTGGAGCTAATAAAGACAAACTGTATTAATGAAGAAAGAGAAAAGGGTGGACACGGGGCCGTGTCCAGGCTTCTGTACAGGCTATAAATAGGAGTGCTTGGCTTAAGCTCAAACCATCCCTTGGCACACCACCTCTCTCACACTTCACCCACCACCCACCACCACCATAACACCATCATCCACCACCATCATCCATTGTCCATCGTAGAGTGTGTGAGTCGTCTCGGGATCCAAGATTGATCGTAAGAGTTCTTGACAATCAAGGCCATGTTTGCCTAAGTCTCTTACATCACTTGGTGAAGACAAAGTGTCTAGTGTAATACTTTTTATTTCTAATCTTTTGCACTTTTTATTTGGTTTTGTATTAATGACTTTAATAACTAGTTGCTTATGTTGAAGGTGATCTTTCCTTATCGTTTGTCCGTGGTGTCTTGAAATTATTTTACTGTCTATATAAAATAAAAGATTTTCACCATTCATATCTCCACGGTCTATATGGAGGTATGTTGGCTACCTGGTCGGGGGGTTAAGGGAACGGTTTGGTAAAGGTCTTGCCATTGTTCAGCGTTTAGACGTCCTGCAATGGACCTGGGTCAAATTTAGTAGGATCTCCTTCAATACTTAACGGTATTGGATGGCGGGGGTCCAAACTCTTTGATCCCCTCATAAGTTAACTACTATTAATACTATAACCCGGCTATTTAGGACTGTATCCCTGCTGACTCAGACTACTTAGTCGAGGGTAACGTCACCTCCAAAAGAGGGGCCTACCATAATATTGCATTAATAACTTAATTAATTATCTTCCAATAATCCACCCTTTTAGGATTGTATCCTTGCTGACTCAAACTACTAGGGTGAGGGTAACGTCACCTTCAAAAGAGGGGCCTGCTACAATAACTAAGATGATCTCTTAATTATGTGCAAAAGTGCGGAAATAATAAAAGGTTACACTAGATACGAGTCGGAACCAAGTGATTCATCTTGTCTATCTGTTTTTCTTTTTATTTTTATTTTCAGCATTTTAGTTAGTTTTTATTTTTTCTTAGTTAAAACATTTTTCTAAACTTTTTATTTTGATTAGACGTTGAGGATAAACCGGTACTAAAAGCTCTTGTGTCCTTGGACGACCTCGGTATCTTACCAACGCTATACTACGCTCGCGATGGGTGCACTTGCCCATATGTGTGTTTAGTGTTAGTAAAATATCATGTTTTATAAATTTAAAACTTGGCTAAAAATAAGAGTTAAAGGGGCTTAAAATATACACCTAATATATATAACACTTCACACGCATCATTAACTTTGGCTGGTATGAACTTAACACCTTCGTCATTACACTTAATGGTTTGACTTTGTTCAACAAATCTGCCGGCAAGAGGGTATAATCGTGTCAAGGTTTTTTCTAGGGATTTTTCTAGTTGATCACCAAACTTTGAGTTGTGATTGGTATTTTTGGTGAAAAAAGAACGATCGCCACATCCATTGTGACAACCCGAAATTCCAAGGTCTTGCCCCTACGCAATTACTATTTCGCAACTCTGTCTTGATAACTGATTAATGTAGCATGTTTGATAAATGATTTCTGTGTTGCTATGTAGGATTGTATTGTGCATATTTCATAGCTAAGAATCTTCATCTTAAACCCTTTCAAAAGATGGTTCTTCGTCGACATCAAACCTGACAAAGAATAGGTCCTTCGTCATTGCTATTCTCGACGAAACTCATAACCTTCGTCATCACCCAACGCGACAAAGAGGTCCTTCGTCAAGACCTCCGGCCCAAGCCCACTTATGGTCCATAACTTTCATATTTTATAACCTCTCATAATCGTAACCGTAAACACAAACCCTACTGTTCTCTCTCTGTTAGACGGCATCCATTTTCATTGGTTTAAAGTCCTCAATTGATCTTTCCTTATGCACAAACCATTGTACGGTTAGTAACACTTTCATGATTTGAATAAACATCCATGTGATCCTTGTTCTTATGTGCTTGATTGTTATTGTGGTGAAGGAGGATGAGTGTGTGACAACCCGAGATTCCAAGACCTCTTCCTTTACGCGTCATCTGTTTTGGCAACCCTGTTTTACATTTCGTTGTACGTTGTATTGCGTGTAGTATTTTAAATTGATTTCAATTTAAGTTAGTTAATTGGCGAGTTAAATAAAAACCTATTATTATAAAATTGGTACTCGACGAAAAATGGTCTATGTGGGTTCGACGAAAGATGGGCCGACGAAGGATGATGTTTCGTCGCCTAATGATGTTTCGCCGAGATGGGCCTTCGGCCTAGGTGAGGCCCAACAGCGACTAAGTTATATTTGTTTTATATTCACACATTTTTACGTAAGACGTCAGTTATCAAACCCTAGACCTCTCTTGACAAACCGTCGGCAGCACCCATCTCTTCTTCGGAGTCTTCTTGCGCTTTCGTGATCACCTCATTGAACGGTTAGCATCCTACCACACTTTACATTGTTTGATGTTTGCTTTTGCTATGTTCGTAATCCACTGTGGACATAGGATTTGTTGAAAACCATACTCATACGGTGTATTTCTTAGGGTTTTGATATGTTATTGTTTAATTCGATAGATTGGTAAGAATCCGATGTCTGGTAATCGGTCGTGTTCACGGCACGGTTTTTGATTGATTATGTTGCTGCATTAATATTATGTTGTCTGTGAGTGTAGTATGATTAATCTAGAACTGGTTTGATTAGGGTTATATGAATCTTAACGATAACTGTTCCCAGCAAATTGAATTTTTGTCATGATCAGTTTCGACGAAGAACCTTCAAGTTTTGTCGACATGTCTCCCGACGAAAGATATGGTTTTTTTGTCGCTACTTAGACCCGACGAAAGATGATCTTTCGTCAAGGGTATTTTCCTCACTCGGCTTAACTTTGACGGAGGTTGATCCATAGTCAAGTGTGATCCTTCATCAAAGTTGATTCTTCGTAGGGAATATGATGAACAGAACTGTGATTAGAACATGTATATTAGTGTGGGATTTTGTTAGTGAACCCCTATTACTGCCTATTAAAGATATAATTCTTGACTCGGGACACATGGTTTGGTTGATATGAGTAGCAAACCTAACTGTTAAGTACCGTTGTGAAATGTACAAGTGAACTGTGTAATTGTATGTGTTTGAATAACTACTATGTTGCGTGAATGCATACTACGATTATAATCTATACGTGACCCATACGAATGTAAACTGGTTATGTATACATGAATACCATAGGCTGTGACTGTTTTAGTGTGAGCAAGTAACTAATCATACCGAGCAAACCAAGGTGAGTTCAGTTCTCTCAAAACAAGCATGCGTCCGGTGGGGACAATCAAACTGGCAAAACTTGTAAACGGATTTTCGTAAATCCATATCCTTGTAGGGGATATGAGGCGGTTTTCAAATACCCACATCCTTGTAGGGGATGTGAGGCGGATTTCACATACGCATATCCTTGCAGGGCATATGCAATGGTTTTTAGTAAACGTTAATGTTGGATAATACACTCACTCTGTATCACTTAAGTCCGATCATACTACTAGGTTGGTTGCTTGTAGGGCAACGGGGTTATTAGTTGATAGCGTTATTAGGTTTGGCACCCTCACGACGTACCTGGATAGGACGGGAATGAACTAATAACTTTAAATCATGACCAATTTTTGATAGAGCATTGGAGAAGGGCAAAAAGGGGCGTCTGCGGTATCGAGTTATTATCAACTTAACAAATCATAAATCACTACTTGGTATTAAACGGTTAAAGCAAACAGTGAACTCACCAGCCTGTCTGATACACTTTTTCTGCATGCTTGCAGGTCCTTAGGTACACTGTTATGGAACTTGCTGTCTGGGAAGCTGGAGTGGTCATGGGTCATGGCATTTGGAACGCTTCTCAATGTTGCATTGTTGAACACTTTATTTAAACAAACTATTATGCTTCCGCTGAACATGTTGACTTTATTAATTGGTGTTTGAATTATACAATTACATTTAATGAAAGGTTTTATTTTATCTTATATGTATATGGTTCAATGTGATTAGTGGCTAGATCCTGGTACGTCACACGCCTCGCGGGGGTTTCCGCTTGGGGTATTTTTGGGGGTGTGACAGAGTGCACGATCTAATGGTTAGTTGGCAATCCGTTATGAATGATGATTAATATTTAGGGTTGTATGATAACAGGTTTTGATAAATGTCTGGCTATAAGAAACTGATTAGATTCGAGCAGTGAGAGCATGAGTAGGGTTAGTCGTTAAAAAGGGTTTTGATGTTATGATACTGAATCTGAAGAATTAGAACATGTATGATAGAGGTTAGATGATCTGTGTACGTTTACATTCATTATGTGGTTTGCTAAATCTGTTCGATGAACTAGTGTTAACAAGAAATCGTGTAACAATTGTATGATGATACGTGAAACTGCCATGATTAGGGTTTGTTGGGAACCAACACTGTCTGTGCATATGCAGCGACGAAGAATGAAATTCTTCTGTGGCTGGCCTTCGACGAAACACTAGGGTTCTTCGCCAAAATCCCTTTCTGCCAAAGAACAGTTCTTCGACATGGGGGTTCTTCATCACACCCATGGTTGACGAAGAATGGTTGTTCGCCGAAAGGGGTCCTTCGTCGTGGATAAGACAAACAGAACAGTGTGAACAGTGGATGTGTTCACATAACATAGAGCTTGAATAGTTTGTGATTCTTGATGTTGAATGTTTGGTTATACATGAACACTTGTTGCATGTTAACAACATTGAATAGAAATGAGGAACTTATGTTGACTAATGTTGATTGATTAATGTGAATAACCACTTTAACTGACTGAATGCTATTGCATGATATGCACGGGTAATGTGGACTAGCATGAAAACTGAGTATTTGTTACATATCATACGGTGTTCTTGTGATGTATACGAACTGTGAAAATGCGTGACCTAGTTGTTTATGAAACTGATAAGTATTGTTGACCACGGTAGGGTTGGTTGACTAACTGGAAAGGGTAACTAAATAAACCGAGCAAATCTAAGGTGAGTTCACTGCTCTTTTTCCAAGCATGCGTCCCGGGGAGGGATATATGGTAAACATTCCGGGGAGGAATGTCGGGTGATTGGGTTTGATTGGAATGTTAAACCTGGGATGTTAGTTAATACACCCATATCTATCATTAAGTCCCATCATATACCGATTTGTTGCCGGGGAGGCAACGGGGTTATTAGTTGATAGCGCTATTAGGTTTGGCACCCTCACACCATACCGGGGAGGACGGTCGTGAACTAATTACCTTAACCACTTGACCAATGTTTGATAGATCATTGGGGTTTGGGCAAATAATCTGGAGCCATCTGCGGTAATCGAGTTATTAATAACATCAAATCTCTGAAATGTTTTATACTTATATCTGGTAACTAAAACGTGTTAACAAACTTTGAACTCACCAGCGTCGTCTGACACACTTGTCTGCATGCTTGCAGGTCGTTAGATTCATGATTGGAACTTGGTATCTGGGAGTGCTGGAGTGGTCATGGGTCGAGTCTCTTGGATACATGTTTCATTGGTTGTGAACACTTGTTTTGAAACAGTTGATTTACGATTTACATTATGCTTCCGCTGAACGTTTACTTTGGTTTTAACTTATGATTTAGAACTATATTATGAAATGAATGGAATGTTTTATTTATATACTTATATTAGTTCAATGTGATTAGTGGCTGGATCCTGGTACGTCACACATCCCGTGGTGTTTCCGCATGTGGTGTTTTGGGGGTGTGATAGTTTGGTATAAGAGCCACTGGTTATAGTGAACTAGGTTTTAAAATGCTTTTATAAAACCAGACTATAACCGAACAGTTTCGAAATCGACCATGACACTCAGCTCTAGATTGCAAGGTTCGTCTCTCATTTATTTATTGCGAAGCATATCTAGTGTACACTTACGTATGATATTGTATGCGATTGCACACTTAGCACTACAAACTGAATCCATGTGTTACATGCCTATGTTATGTGGTTGATAGAGTCACATTGCGACATTCCTTTAGACTTTCATGGTTCATGTTTTGTGGTATCTCGTGTCTTGCTACTCGGAATTGAGGAACCTTTTAGCATAAGTTGGTAGGAGCTGAGATAAACATGCAAATCACATTGTTATTGTGGGTGTACACATAATAATAATGAGGGGTGCATGTGAGTCCTAGTGAGGCTTGACGAGTGTGAAAGGGGTTCCGCTCTGTTGATTAATGTAAACTTAGTAGTCTGTAGAGACTGTTGTGAGGTTTGACTCCTACTTTATCTCGACACTTAACCTGTCCTCTTTTCTTGTATAGAATCATGAGCGGACAAGGCCATGGGTGTGGTCACATTGCGATGACTCAGGCTGAGTTGACAAACCTGATTAACACACGCGTGGCTGAGGCTTTGGCAGCCTACCAAGCTGGTACGATATGTGCCAAATACTCTTTATTCTTGTGTCACGAACTCAACTCTTACCCGTGTCCTGTATTTTCTTTCGTCCCTAGGTCAACAAGCGCATCAGAATCAAAACAATCCGCCTGTCTGAACTTTTAAGACGTTCATGGATTGTAAGCCACAGGCCTTCAGTGGGACTGAAGGGGCTACTTCGTTGGTTCGAGAAAGCTGAATCAGTGTTCGCTATGTGTAATTGTCCCGTGGGGAACCGGGTGAAGTATGCTATAGGCACTTTGGAGGATGGTGCCTTAACTTGGTGGAATACCCAGGTGCAAATGTTGGGCATCGAGATGGCTAAAGCAACTACTTGGGATGATTTCAAGGAGTTGATGCGGGAGGAGTACTGTCCTCGTGATGAGATTCAGAAACTTGAGAACGAGTACTACAATCTGAAGATGGAGGGGTCTAAAATTGAAGCGTACACGAAGAGGTCACATGAGCTGGCAAACATGTGCCCTAACTTATCTCGACCCCCACCTCGAAGAATTGAGCTATACATCAAGGGCCTAGAACCCTCAGTAAAGAGTTTGGTCATTGCTGCGAATCTTAACAACCTGCCTCAGATCATCCGTTTGGCACACAAGATTACCGACCAAGAGGTCGAGCGTGGTTCGCTACCGCCACGTGTTTCAGCTACTACCCCTACTGCTACAGCTACCACACCTGCTAGCGATAACAAGCGTAAATGGAATGATGCTGACAAAGCAACCAGTGCAAGCCAATCACAGAAAAGGCCTGACAACAACAATAATCGTAGTTTCAGTCAGTCGTCCTCAGTTAACCAAGGCCAGGGCAACAATCAGAGCCAAGGATCCTATGTTGGTAGGAAGCCAAAGTGCAACAAGTGTGGTTATCATCATCATGGACCGTGTGTCCGGGCTTGCCATAGGTGTGATAAGGTGGGCCATATGGCAAAAGATTGTAGAGCTCCGTTCCCAAAGCAGCAGCAGCAGAATCAGCAGCATCGGCAACAACAGAGGCAGTAGCCCCATCAGAATCAATGTACTAGGAAGGGGTGTTTCCAGTGTGGGGACGAGGGTCATATTAAACGGGATTGCCCTCAACTGAATCAGAACGCCAATGATAACAACCGTCAGAATAACAATGCTGGGAACAACAATAATGGCAACAATGGGGGCAGTGGTGCTCGTGGAAGGGTATTTACGATTGGAGCTGGTGATGCTAGGAACGACAGCAATGTCGTGACTGGTATGTTTTCTATGAACAATCTCTTTGCTTCTGTGTTATTTGATTCCGGTGCCGATTGGAGTTATGTGTCCTTAGAGTTCAGTCAACGATTGGGGTTAACTCCATCACCTCTAGAAGCTAAGCATGTAGTAGAATTAGTTGATGGTAAGACGATTGAAGCCTCATACGTTATTGTGGGATGCAAACTTGATCTTTTGGGTCAAGTGTTTGACATTGACCTCCTTCCTGTTACCCTCGGTAGTTTCGACGTGGTGGTTGGTATGGATTGGTTGTCCAAGCACCTTGCTGACATCCTTTGTAAAGAGAAAATCGTGCGCATTCCTCTCCCTAGTGGAGAATCTCTATCGGTTCAAGGACATCACAGTGGTACAATGGTTGGTATCATCAGAGCTATGAAGGCTCAGAAGTGTCTACGAAAGGGGTATCCTGCTATTCTAGCACTTGTTACTGATACTCCGTCTGAAGAGAAGAAGATCGAAGACCTGCCAGTTGTTTGTGAATTTTCTGATGTGTTTCCTGAGGAATTGCCTGGTTTACCTCCTCACCGTCAAGTGGAATTCTAGATTGATCTTACACCAGGAGCAGCTCCGATTGCTCGTGCTCCTTATCGTCTTGCACCTGGAGAGTTGCAAGAGTTATCTAATCAACTTTAAGAACTGTTGGATAGAGGTTTTATCCGACCCAGTTCTTCGCCTTGGGGAGCCCCAGTTCTATTTGTTAAGAAGAAAGACGGGTCCTTTCGTATGTGTATAGATTATCGGGAGCTCAACAAAGTGACAGTCAAGAACCATTACCCTTTGCCACACATCGACGATCTGTTTGACCAGTTGCAAGGATCAAGTTTTTACTCAAAGATCGATTTAAGATCGGGCAATCCTCAGATGAGATTCCGGGAGGAGGATGTACCAAAAACAGCTTTTCGAACGCGGTATGGCCATTATGATTTTTTGGTCATGCCATTTGGGTTGACGAACGCACCAGCGGTCTTCATGGATCTCATGAACCGTGTGTGCAAACCTTATCTTAACGATTTCGTTATCGTGTTTATCGACGACCTTCTGATCTACTCGAAGAGCAAGGAGGATCATGAGCGACACTTGCGTCTTATCTTGGAGCTTCTGAGGAAGGAGCAACTCTACGCGAAATTCTCTAAGTGTGACTTCTGGATTCGAGAGGTACACTTCCTTGGCCACATTGTGAATGAATCAGGAATACACGTAGATCCTGCAAAGATTGGTGCTATCAGAAATTGGGCAGCACCGAAGACTCCTTCGGAGGTGCGGCAATTTCTTGGTCTCGCTGGGTACTATCGCAGATTTATTAAAGACTTCTCGAAGATCGCTCAACCTCTTACCTCGTTAACACAGAAAGGCGTGGCATACTTATGGGGAACGAAACAAGAAGATGCTTTCCAGCTGTTAAAACAAAAACTCTGCAGTGCACCAATCTTATCCCTACCTGAAGGTACTGGAGATTTTGTGGTATACTATGATGCTTCTATTCAGGGTCTCGGTTGCGTGTTGATGCAACGCGACAAGGTGATAGCTTACGCTTCTCGACAATTGAAGGTTCATGAGAAGAATTACACGACCCACGACTTGGAGTTGGGGGCCGTGGTTTTCGCGTTGAAAATCTAGAGGCATTATCTGTACGGTACCAAATGCACTATCTACACCGATCACAGGAGCCTTCAGCATATTTTTTACTAGAAGGAATTGAATATGCGACAGCGTCGCTGGGTATAACTCTTGAACGACTACGATTGTGCTATCAAATATCACCCAGGTAAGGCTAACGTTGTAGCTGATACCCTTAGTCAGAAGGATATGAAACCAAAGCGTGTGCGAGCCTTACAGCTCACTATTCACTCAAATCTTCCTGATCAGATCCGTTTGGCTTAGACAGAAGCATTGAAGGAAGAAAATCTTAAAGCTAAGTATTTGCTGGGCATGGAGAAATGACTTGTGGAAGGGTCTGACAGCATCTATTATTTCATGGAACGGAGATGGGTTCCTTTGTTTGGAAATCTTAGGGAGCTTGTGATGGACGAAACACACAAGTCTCGGTACTCTGTTCACCCAGGTTTGGACAAGATGTACCAAGACCTCAAAGTCTTGTATTGGTGGCCAAAGATGAAAGCTCACATCGCAACGTATTTGAGTAAATGCTTGACTTGTGCGAAAGTCAAGGTAGAGTATCAGAAACCCTCAGGCCTGCTTCAGCAACCCGAAATACCCCTGTGGAAATGGGAGCAAATTGCTATGGATTTTGTCACAGGGTTGCCACGAACTCAAAACGGGAACGATACCATCTGGGTGATCGTTGACTGTCTCACGAAGTCAGCACATTTTCTAGGAATCAAGGAAACAGAAAAGTTGTAACACCCTTGCTATTATTTTAAAGGTTTTCGTATATATTACGAAAATAAACTTGTAATTATGACTACAAATATGTCTTAAAATTTCGATTTAATTAAAACTTTTACAAATTAAAAATACAACATAATGTAACTTAGTTCGTCGTTCGAAAGTTACGATGGAACACCGTGCGGAAGCTTCTTTTTCATGTGTTCGGTTCTTTCTTGTCGCTTGATGTTCATCCGGGTACTCCAGATATCCACCTATGATCAAAACCAACATAGAAGTTAGTTTTGATAACTTAAATATAAGTTTAAATAAGTTCTACGCATTAAACTATCAATCAAAATAATTTTTCCGACTTTTATGTCTCATGCGTATCGCGAGAGACTCAACACAACATGTCGCGTGTCGCGACGTCTGTCGCGTGTCGCGAACCAGACAACGTTACCTGTTGCGAGCCGCGGGGGAAACCATTTTTCAGCAGGCCCGTATCTGGACCTGCATTTTCTGCCCAGCTCTAGTTTTATCCAAAAGTGCAAACTTCAATTTGCCATAACTTTTTATCTACTTAACCGATTTACGCGATTCTTTTTCCTACGCGTTCGAAATTTAATTCTCCATCTTATGGAGTTAAAACCTGATACTAAACTACTTCAAAAATTCATATTTCAAGCTCTTGGCTTGAAATTCCTTTTTAACACTTTTGACCAAAAATATCGCTTTTAACAATAATTCTAAATATGCGTACCTGGCTCGAGTCATAGGATTGACCCGTTTAAATATCTTTCACTATTAATTTCTAATTAACACCAACGCGAACCGTATGATATTTCCTGTAATCACAAAACTCAACAAGCGATCATTAATTAATATTGTCAAATGATCTTGCCAATGTCATTTGACCCGTTTAGTCCGAACGACCATTTTCCATTATGAGATGATATCTAGTTACCATCTCGCCCTTTTACCCATTCCGGTTTAAACCATAACGTAATGTTTCAAAATTTCTTATTAGTTCATCGTCACATAACTAATTTACCAATTTACCCTTTTTTGCCATTGTTTATGATTTCTCACCATTGCACTTGTTCCGACTTATATTATTTGCGTCGGAACATTGTAATTCTATTACTAACTTTTCCTTATTCATTTTCAATACACACAACTGATGTATACTAAAAAAAGGGTGTAAGCTTTTACTTACCTCACATCCAAATTACGCTTTCCTTTTCGTACTTGCTCCGTTTGACCCGCTTCATTCCCAAGCCTCCATCTAGCTTGTCAAGAGTCAAACTATCATCATAATTCACAAGGTGGTTGGATTAGTCATTATAACCATGACTATTCCGCCTTATGTATTTTCTATGTCAGAACTACTATTCGACTTCGTCCATGGTTAGTTTAACTTTTCAAAAGTTAACTACCCTTAATTATATGATATGTGCATATAAGCTAAATCGACTTCATAATTAAAATTTGTATTACCCCACATCACACGTAATTAGTCGAACTAGGAAATTACGTGCTTGATTCATAATTTCAACATATGAACATTGTGGGCATAATTTATAACATCAACAATCAAGTTTCGTATCACAGAAAATATGCTGTTTTTTGTGACCTGTTTAACCTGTTTACAAGTCTTCAAAAATTATGATTTTTTTTATGTGACATACCTCTCGGAGGGTTAGGCCTTGGTTAAAATTTCAAGCTCTAACTCTTTACCAAAAATTCATAAAAATTCATTTACTAAGCTGCAATCAGATTCGTCACTTCTGACTGCAGCTTACGAAAAAATTCATTTAAAATTCCTCGTTTATCCGATTGACGAAATTCCAATTGGAGCTTTTTGGAATTACCTGAAGCTACCTACAGTAAAAATTTGAGATCATAATTCAATTCTTAAATTGAGTTATGACATTCGTAATGGGCCGCAAATTCTGCCAGAAAACGCAGCCTGAACCTTCGATACCGAAAAATTCATAAAACATTCAATTTTCGTCGAAAAAATGCCATTCTAGTGGGGTTTTAAAGATATTTCCTGAATTATATTTTAGACTCAAGAAACACATGTTTTTGTCATGTTTTGTCCGTGTTACAGCCAATACAAGTCGGCTGTAAATTCTGATCAGAAGCTGTTTGAATTCAGCTTTCAATTAAAACATGTTTATGACATTATAACACTATCTTTAGCAAATCAGAACCCTAAAATCATCACATGCATGAACTTAGCATCAACAAATCTGAATTTACTTCATGGTGATCATGAATTCACAAGAATTAGACCTAATTTCATCATATACTTGTCTAGGGTTTGTTCCTAGACACTATATTATTCCTATATCATATACATAACAAACTTGCATCAACAATTTCTGAATTCTCTAAGTTAATCAGAATTTCAAGTAGTGATTTTCTATCAAATTTCACATACCTTATGATCTCCTTGCAATGGGGATCACCAATCTATGCTCAGATTTCGTTTTGGGATGGATTTGAGCCTTCAATTTGTGAATTTTGTGCCAGTTAGGATTTATGGGAGAAACCTGGTCGCTCCCCTGCGTTTTGTACGAACCAGACAAGTGTGTGTCTGGTGTACTTTTGATATTATTATGTCAAGTTTCACACTTGACAACTTTAGTCCCTCTAATTTCGTTTTTATTTTATGTTAAGTGTTTAACCCACTCATAAGTCACTATCTAACTAGGTTAGAATTATTCCTAGTTAGTTTATTTTGCTTATTTACCAACATCATATTAGTAATAAAAGAATTTATATTTTCGGGGTGTTACATCATAGTTTATCACCTAAATTCATATTACTTAACTAGGTTAATTATTCCTAGCCAACTTAGTAGGTTCGGGAAGTTAAAAACCCGCTTTTTTTAAGTCCCGTTAGCTCGGGCTCCTTATGAACTTTTGTCTTCTCAAGTCGTTTGCTCTCTTTTTATTTATTATTAGGCTTATTTATTTGAATCCTAATAATTTCAGGGTTAATCTTTTCTGCTAAGGGTATTCTACCCGCTCTTTAGTATTAACGGGGTTTAATTACCAAACCCATTTTCGGGGTGTTACATAAGTTCTCACAACTTGCAACTGTTTATCTGAAGGAAGTGGTTTCTAGGCACGGGGTGCCGACCTCTATTATCTCGGATCATGACCCGCGTTTTATATCGGATTTGTGGCAGTCAATGCACAAGTCGTTCGACTCACGTCTTGACATGAGTACTGCCTATCACCCACAGACGGATGGTCAAAGTGAACGAACCATCCACACACTTGAAGACATGCTGCGAGCATGCGTGATTGATTTTGGCAAGGGTTGGGAGAAGCACTTGCCTTTGATAGAGTTTTCTTATAACAATAGCTACCATACCAGTATCCAGGCAGCTCCATTCAAAGCATTGTTTGGACAGAAATGTCGTTCACCTCTTTGTTGGGCTAAGGTGGGTGACAGTCAGATCACAAGTCCAGAACTCGTACTCGAAACTTCAGAAAAGATTGTTCAGATTAGAAATCGTATGGCGGCGGCGTGCGACCGTCAGAAAAGCTACGCTAACAAGCGTAGGAAACCCTTGGAGTTCACGGTAGGCGATCGTGTTATGTTGAAAATCTCACCCTGGAAGGGTGTGGTGCGTTTTGGAAAACGCGGCAAGCTTAATCCGCGTTATGTCGGGTTATTCAAAATTATGGAACGAATCGGTAAAATGGCCAACAAGCTCGAGTTACCTGCCGAGTTGGGTAACGTTCATGATGTATTCCATGTGTCACAACTAAAGAAGTGTTTGTCTGATGAAACACTTATGGTACCATTTCAAGAGCTGAGAATTGACGACAAGTTGCAGTTTGTCGAGGAACCTATCGAAATTATGGACCGGGAAGTCAAGGTCCGTAAGCATAGTCGAATTCCGATCGTGAGAGTTCGTTGGAACTCAAGACGTGGACCGGAGTTCACATGGGAACGCGAAGATCAGATGAAGTTCAAGTACCCTCACCTTTTCCCAACTGAACAATCTAATCCTGACACAACTGAGGAATTTCGGGACGAAATTCCCTTTCAAGTTGGGATGATGTGGTACCCGCGGAAAATCCACAGTCATCTTGATTTAACACCTCGCCGCTTTTGGATTACTTTTGGATTACTTATCAAATTTCAGGACAAAATTTCTTTTAAGTTGGGGATGATGTGACGACCCGAGATTCCAAGGTCTTGCCCCTATGCAATTACTATTTCACAACTCTGTTTTGATAACTGATTAATGTAGCATGTTTGATAAATGATTTCTATGTTGCTATGTAAGATTGTATTGTGCATATTTCATAGCTAAGAATCTTCATCTTAAACCCTTTCAAAAGATGGTTCTTCGTCAACATCAAACCTGACGAAGAATAAGACCTTCGTCATTGCTATTCTCGACGAAACTCATAACCTTCGTCATCACCCAACGCGATGAAGAAGGTCCTTCGTCAAGACCTTCTGCCCAGGCCCACTTGTGGTCCATAAGTTTCAGATTTTATAACCTCTCGTAATCGTAACCGTAAACACAAACCCTATTGTTCTCTCTCGGTTAGATGGCAGCCATTTTCATTGGTTTCGAGTCCTCAATTGATCTTTCCTTGTGCACAAACCATTGTACGGTTAGTAACACTTTCATGATTTGAATAAACATCCATGTGATCCTTGTTCTTATGTGCTTGATTGTTATTATGGTGAAGGAGGATGAGTGCACGATCTAATGGTTAGTTGGTAATCCATTATGAATGATGATTAATATTTAGGGTTGTATGATAACAGGTTTTGATAAATGTCTGTCTATAACAAACTGATTAGATTCGAGCAGTGAGAGCATGAGTAGGGTTAGTCGTTAAAAAGGGTTTCGATGTTATGATACTGAATCTGAAGAATTAGAACATGTATGATAGAGGTTAGATGATCTGTGTACGTTTACATTCATTATGTGGTTTGCTAAATCTGTTCGATGAACTAGTGTTAACAAGAAATCGTGTAACAATTGTATGATGATACGTGAAACTGCCATGATTAAGCTTTGTTGGGAACCAACACTGTCTGTACATATGCAGCGACGAAGAATGAAATTCTTCTGTGGCTAGCCTTCGACGAAACACTAGGGTTCTTCGCCGAAATCCCTTTCTGACGAAGAACAGTTCTTCGTCATGGTGGTTCTTCGTCACACCCTTGGTTGACGAAGAATGGTTGTTCGCCGAAAGGGGTCCTTCGCCGTGGATAAGACAAACAGAACAGTGTGAACAGTGGATGTGTTCACATAACATAGAGCTTGAATAGTTTGTGATTCTTGATGTTGAATGTTTGGTTATACATGAATACTTGTTGCATGTTAACAACATTAAATAGAAATGAGGAACTTATGTTGACTAATGTGGATTGATTAATGTGAATAACCACTTTAACTGATTGAATGCTATTGCATGATATGCATGGGTAATGTGGACTAGCATGAAAACTGAGTATTTGTTACATATCATACGGTGTTCTTGTGATGTATACGAACTGTGAAAATGCGTGACCTTGTTGTTTATGAAACTAATAAGTATTGTTGACCACGGTAGGGTTGGTTGACTAACTGGAAAGGGTAACTAAATAAACCGAGCAAATCTAAGGTGAGTTCACTGCTCTTTTTCCAAGCATGCATCCCGGGGAGGGATATCTGGTAAACGTTCCGGGGAGGAATGTCGGGTGATTAGGTTTGACTGGAATGTTAAACCTGGGATGTTAGTTAATACACTCATATCTATCATTAAGTCCCATCATATACCGATTGGTTGCCGGGGAGGCAACAAGGTTATTAGTTGATAGCGCTATTAGGTTTGGCACCCTCACACCGTACCGGGGAGGACGGTCGTGAACTAATTACCTTAACCACTTGACCAATGTTTGATAGAGCATTGGGGTTTGGGCAAATAATCTGGAGCCATTTGCGGTAATCGAGTTATTAACAACATCAAATCTCCGAAATGTTTTATACTTATATCTGGTAACTAAAACGTGTTAACAAACTTTGAACTGACCAGCGTCGTCTGACACACTTGTCTGCATGCTTGCAGGTCGTTAGATTCATGGTTGGAACTTGCTATCTGGGAGTGCTGGAGTGGTCATGGGTCGAGTCTCTTGGATACATGTTTCATTGGTTGTCAACACTTGTTTTGAAACAGTTGATTTACGATTTACATTATGCTTCCGCTGAACGTTTACTTTGGTTTTAACTTATGATTTGGAACTATATTATGAAATGAATGGAATGTTTTATTTATATACTTATATTAGTTCAATGTGATTAGTGGCTGGATTCTGGTACGTCACGCATCCCGCGTTGTTTCCGCATGTGGTGTTTTGGGGGTGTGACATCCATGAACGGAGCAAGTTCATCGATGAAGCCTATCTTGTAGTGTTTAAGGTTTGAAGGGGTTGGAACCGATTGTTTTATGAATTTGCTTGGTTGCTTTTGAGCATTCATTGCGGTTATTGTTTTTACACGTATTGTGTTCACAAGTTGATAAAACATAAAATAATAAAGTTCTATTTTTAATGTAAGAATTTATTTTATTTATTACCTTTTCAAATAATGCATACTAAAAAAAATTCCATGTTTGTTGACTTTTTATAGTACATATATTCATCAATAAGTGGCAAGTGTGAGCGTCGTATGTGGAATAAAGTTATGGTCATGTTATTTTTAGGGGATGATTGGTATATCAAGGGTTTAAGAACAAGCCTTGTACACTTATAAGAAACTTTGTCAATTCGAAATAATATATCAAGGGTTTAAGAACAAGCCTTGTACACTTATAAGAAACTTTGTCGTGTCGATTCGAATTCGGGAAAATCTTGAAAATAGTCATGTTAATCAAGACTTAAAAAAATAGACATTGTCTTTGTTGATTTGTAAAATAAGGAAACCAATAGAGAACGATAAGTAAGTAGACCCGACACCTTTTTAGCCCACACTCCGACTTTCTAACACCTATTTAGCCCACAAAAAATACACATGGGTCCACATCTCACCAAATAGTCTATCCAAGAATTACAAGTGTAAAGTGTCGGCATTATTTTTGCCTTTAAGCTTAAAGAGCAGAAACAATTTTTGTCAGCATTGAAAAAGAAGGGGTGCACCAATCAAAAAGTTACAAGTGTAAAAGTGCAGACACTATTTTGCCAACATAGAAAAAGTGCTCCCTCTATTTCTGTGCCGACAAAAATGGAGCCTGCTCATTGAGCTTTTAGGAAAAAATAGTGTCAGCGCTTTACACTTTTAACTTTTTGATTGGTTATTTGATGAGATGTGAACCCCAAGTGTAATTTTTATGGGCTAAAAAGGTGCCCGAAAGTTGGAGTGAGGACTAAAAAGGTGTCGGCGACGTTCCTCCGTAGTGTGACTCGGAGAACGAGATTCAAGTGACATAAATAGTATAACAAAATGGTTATTACATAAAGCTAAACTAAAAGCCCAAAACAATTTGGTCCATGGCATGGTTTGGATCTTTATGATGCCACTGTGGTTTGGTGTATAAAACCACTGTGGATTGGAATGATTGTAAACAGCAACTGTCATTTGGAATGGTTATTGTTTTAAGACAAGTCCAAACGACAGTGGTACTATCGTTTGGCATGTCACTGTCGATTAATCACACCCACGGGACCACCATTTCAATTGTTTTAAAGCTAGACGGTATGGTCCCGTCGTCCATCCCGGCGCCGGCATCACCCCATCCCGCCCCCCGTCTTCATCCCCGTCCTCCTCAACGTCGAAGATCAGACGTTCACGACGGTCCAAAACAGGTGGGCCCCTTTCTTTCTTCTCGGCGCCGGCTCCGTCACCCCATCCCCCCCCCCCCCCCCCCCGTCTTCATCCCCCCCCTCCGTCTTCATCCGTCACTATACCCAGCAGCCTAAATGTTTATTAAATGTGGTACTATTGTTTGGCAATTGGCATGTCACTATCGACAGTGGTACTATCGTTTGGCATGTCACTATCATAATTTAAGCTGGTGGCAAACCATAATTTTTATTTTGAACAGGGGAAAAATCGTATTTTTGAAATGGGGACAAAATCATAATTTTAAACTGGCGATAAAATTACAGTTTGACATGACCAATTAAGAAGTGGCAGACAGCTGCTTGACAATGTTTCCCATCTTCCTTTTGTAGTAATAGATAACTATCATATGCCAAGTTAAAAAAAAAAAAGTTGATTGCTTGCCGCCACTTTGAACCAATAAAAAAACATAACTATTCCCCGTAAGGGAAAACGTATATGTAGTAAATAATAAACATTTAAAACAATTGAAAAAGTTGTTCCCGTGGGTGTGATTAGATCCGCTCATACAGAGGTCACGGGTTTGAACCCGGCCTCATGCGTTGTTGTTGGACTTTATTATTTTTTTTTTTTACTCAGTTAAAGGATAAGTATAATTAAAATTGGAATATTAACAAGTTAGATATATAGCCCAGTTGGTCGGTTGTGTGCACACGAAGTCTGAGGCACGAGCACCATCCGGGTTGGGGGCATTTCTGGCCTATTCTTTTTGACATTTTATTTTTTCTAAATTCATTTCCCTTTTCCCTTAAAAACCTAAAATTCCTTAACAAGTTTACTTTCTGTTTATCATTCCTTTCTATTTTTTTTTATTATTCCTTTCTATTAAAACCTTAAAAATTCTTAAACAAAAAGTAACAGTTTATTATTATTTCATTTTTCCTTTTTATACTAAAGCATTAAATAATTAATATAAAAAAATACACAATACAATTCTTTTATAACGTTATATATTAAAAAAAGTAAATTATAATATCTAAAATTGATTGTTAAACCAATAATTTTAGGAATATTATGTAAACTTGCAAATATTAACGAGATCGTTATGTGATATTTTAAAAATAGGGTTACCGTCTTCATTCATTCGGAAATCCTTATTCTTACTCGTGCGTTATTTTACAAGGAATCGCAAACGCAACCACTGTGAGTAGATCTTACTTCTTCCCCTTTTTGTCACTTTAATTTTTTTTTAGTGTATCATGTGTGACGTGTTCATAAGTGTTTCATGTTAGTTTCCCAACATGCAAACTTAAATGTCATATGTGTTCATGATTGGTATCGCATTGTTTCGCTATTTGTTTCACATACATGTATTACGTGTTTACCGCTTTGTGTCTCTGTTTCGCTGTTTCGCGTGGATCCACCACCGGTTGACGGGTTCCCCCACAACCATGGGGCGAACTCGGTATCACCACAATGTTTCGCAGTTTTGCTTTTCGCCTCTCGGGGCTTGAATCGTATCATTTATTTCACTGATCATGTTTCATTATGTTTTGTCACTTTAGTTGTTGATGTGGATTGATTGATGAATTATTTATTGATGTCACTATTACATTTAATATTGCATGTTACATAATTTTTATTAAATAAAATCAACTAATCTTTTAAGGTTAAATAAAAACAAATAAGGATCTACTCGCCAACTTTTGTTGACCCAAAAATCATCTTTTTTACACATGATACAGGTGAACAAGTACGAAGTGAAGATTGGACATAGGATGGACCTTAGTTAACAAGAAACGGATTAGTGTAGTTTATTTGTTATGAACAATGTCTTGTGTTTGTACTTGTGTATTTGAATTATTTGCTTCGTGAAACATTTGTTATGAACAAATTATTATTTAAAACAAGTAATGGCAAGTCATAAGCTCTTCGGATCAACACAATCATGCCCCGATCACCTATTCCGTTGCGGGTCGGGGTGTGACAACCCAAAAAAGCGCCGAATGGTTTTTTTTTTTTTTTAAATAAACAAGTTTCAGCAACTTTTTGTCTAACACATGTTAGTGATGAAAGTTGCTGAAACTTGTTTATTTTTTTTAAAACATCCACTCGGCGCTTTTTTTATTTTTTTGGCTCAAAACTCTTAAAACATGTATATTACATGTGTTATTTTAAAAAAAAAAAAAAAAAGTCGGGAGGTTGGGTTTTCTAGGGTTTTCTCAAATTTTTAGGGTTTTCTATCTAGCATTACACTATATATATATATATATGGGACCGCTAAAATAAGAACCACCTCCAGTTGTAAGAACCGTGAGAACTTTTTGATCCGGGGCGAGTTGGACCAAATTTTTTTTCATAAACGTAGATGCATGTATTATAAACACATTTGTAAAAAAAAAAAATCAAAAACAAAATGTCGTGTGTGTAGTTTTGAGCACCACAAGTTTGGGTTTACGGGTACCGTAAATTTTAAATAAATTTTACGGTACCCGTAAACACAAACTTGTGGTGCTCAAAACTACACACACGACATTTTTTTTTTAAATTTTTTTTTACAAATGTTTTTATAATACATGAATCTACGTTTATGAAAAAAAATTTGGTCCAACTCGCCCCGTACGGTGTGGTTCTCACGGTTCTTACAACTGGAGGTGGTTCTCATTTTAGTGGTCCCCTATATATATATATATAAAAAAAAACTCTCTCTGCAACTCTCTCATCCGCTGTGCATACTCTCATCATCATCCGCTGTGCATACCTCTATCATTGTAAGTATTTTCTCTTTTATTTCTAGTTTTTCCAGTTCTACTACCACCCTCTCTGATATATTGGTATCAGAGCAAAGGCTTTCTTAAAATCTAAAAGACTAAGACAAGTCCGTTTTATGGCATGTTAAGCCAGTGTTTTTGGGAAACTCTCTTAGGTGAGGATTGTGGGAAAGATAGTTGCTTTGATAACATTATAAACGAAAGGATTTTATATTATGACTACTAGTTTTTATATTAAACATCTTATAAATAAATTAAAAGAATATGATATAATAATTCGTTATTTAGACTCAAGAGATTGGCTAGATTATATAGATGAATACCGTTTAAGGTATTATATTTATGAAAGAGCCAAGTTAAAAGACCAAATATATAGATCAAATCGTTTAATAGATTAGTTTGTATATTATTATTTTTCTTTACTAGTTGGAATATAAGAAAATATTTAAGAGAAATCTGGAATAAGGGATAAAAGCTAAAGAGAGTCGGAATTTATTAATTATTGGTACTTCTCAAAACATCAAGCGTTTAGAATTCTTAAATTTAGAATTTTCTGAAAAAGCTCATCGAAAAACTTTTGCAATAGATAATTTTAGTATCGTTTGTAATCTTAATAATATTGGTGATCATACTTTACATACAAATAATCCACAACTAAACATTTTAGTAGATTTATTAATAAATTTAAGTATTAGTTTACAACAAGAAGCTATAAATAATAAAAAGATAATAGAAAACTTAACAGTAGAAATTAAAAAATTATCACAAAATCTTGATTATATAAAAAATCAGTCTAATACATTAACAGGAAAAACTATACCTCTAGAAGTTGAAAAACTTACAGAAGCTTTACAAAAATTAAAAATAGAGAAAAAACCTATACCGTATACACATTGGCAACCAAGAAAATGAATAATCATTTCTTAGGAAGAAGTAGAACTATACAGGAAGCTAGAAATTCTACAAGTAATATAAATGATAGTATAACATCCGACAGTTTTTTAAACAGAGTAATTAGAAGAGGATCAGGATCTAATAGTAACAGACATATAATACAACTAGAAGAAGAAATAGATTTAGACAGAAACTTGGAATTATATAACCAACATCAATTAGACATATTAAATCCAAGGATTTTATATCAAACAGGAAGATTTAATATAAACACAACTCTTATAAGAAGTAGTAGAGAAGAAAGTCTAAGGGTTGTAGATAATACAGTAATTCTAGATCTTTTGTCACCAGACACTATTGAAAAAATTAAAAAACAAAATAAACATTTTGTACATACAGGGTTAATAATAATAGGAGTCAAAGCTTTAGGAAGAAAAAATTTAGGAACTAAACTATTAGCTTTAATACTAGATAAAAGTTGGAAATCAGACATGAAAAAAGCCATAATTTCAGGAATGGAAGTAGATTTAAGTCAAAACATTGCAATATTTTATTGTACACCAGATATTTTAAAAGATATTAAAGATTTACAGAATATAAAATTAGCTTTACAAACAAAAGGATACGAGGAATATGAAGAAAATAATTTAGTGGTAAGTATAGGAGTACTAGGAAGAGCTAGTAACAGTTCAAGAATGAAATATAAAGTAAATATAGAAGGAATAGTAAAAACAATTGCATCAAAGTCTATAAAAATGATAGAACCTATAAAAATTGATCCAGAACATTTAACAGGATTAGAATGGGATTTAGATGAATTACAAGAAAAAGAAGAAAATACAGTTTTAGTACCTAAGAAAAGTTATATATATATGAAGAAACTGATGGAAAACAAAAATTAAGGTACATTGATTTTAAAGAAAAACAAACAGATAAAAATAATGAAGAAGAAATTCATTTTATGAATGTTGAGGAAGAAAATAAGGAGGAAATACTGTCTACATATGATACAGATAATGAAGAAGATGAAATAGATTTTAATTTCTTAAAATTTGAACAAGAAGAGACAATGGATTATACACTATTAGATTATGAAGAAGAATCGATAGATTGTTTTAAAGTAGAAGAAATAAATAAAACAATAGAACAAATTATAGATCGAAAGTTTACAGAAATAAATATACAACAAGAGGTAGACGATATGCTTATGGAATGTATAACAGAATTAGGATTAGATTATGAACAGAGTTATAATAAACTACAAGAATATTATAATTTACCATTAGTAGAAGATATTATGAAGGGAAAAGCAATGTTATCAGATTTTTATAAACAAGAACAAAGTTTTATGGATACACAAATGTTTAATCCTTTTAATCCTTTAAAAAGACCTAAAATAGAATGGGGAGAAGGATATAATGGTACACACGAAAGTCATGGTAGAGAACCATGGACACAACCAACAGTTAATTATCAACAAGAATCTAATGTTATAGGAAAAAGGAAGAAGAATGCCTATAGGACAAATATACAGTGGAAATATGTTATTATTAGAACAACAAAAACCACAGTTATGGATAGATGAAGTTTTAACATGGGAACAAAATGTAGTAAGATTATGGGAAACAAATAAAAAAGATAGTATGGATATGTTTTCATATTTAGAAACTACATTAGGACCAATAGCATTAGGAATATGGCAAAGTAAGAAAACACAAAATCCAGAGGAAATTAATAATCTTAAAGCATTAGGAGATAATCCCTATAATTTTACATCACAGATTAGAACACTTATATTAGGAGTTGATCCAGCAAAAAATAACTCTTTAATACAGGATACAGCTATTAGAAATTTAGAACAATTAAGTATAGCAAATATGAAATATATAAATGAATTTACACTAGATTTTACAAGATTATTATCACAAACAGGAAAGGCAATGGATGATAATTTATGTGACAAATATTTTATAAAATTACCAGGAGATTTAGGAAAATCTATACATGAAGCATGGAAAACAAATTATGGTACACAACAAAATTTAGGAATAGGACCAAGAATAACTTATACATTTGGTATATTAGAAGAAAAATGTAAAGAAGTAGCATTACAAGAACAATTAAAAAGAAATGCTTATGCATTCTGTAAAACAGCAATCTATACACCACAAGCATATGGAGTATATGATAAAAAGAAAAAGATACGAAAAAGTACAACATATAATAGGAATTATAGAAAACATTATAATACAAATAAATATGTTAAAAACCACAATCACGAAAATGTAGATGTTACACTTGTGGAGAAACAACACATTTAGCAAATAATTATCCAAATAAAAGAAAAAACATGGAAAGAGCAAATTTAGTAGAACAATTACAAGATTATGAAATAGAAGCTCTAAAAACAGATGATGAATCTGATAATGAATCAGTATATAGTATTTACAGTGAAGAAGAAAATCCAACAGCAAAAGTAACATATACATATATGAATACAGAAGAAGTTTGTGAACATGATTGGAAACAAAATAAAGGAAATAATCATATAAGATGTTGTCATTGTGGATATTACCCTAGTATAGAAAAAAGATCACAATGTAATAAATGTTTTAAAGAAATTTGTTTTAAATGTCTTAAAGAAATTTATGATAAAGATATAGCTACAACATCAAAAGTGAAAACAAATTCTGAAAATAATGAAAATGAAAGGATAAATAAACTAGAATTAACAGTAGAATTACATAGTTTAAAAATAAAAAGTTTAGAAAATAAAATAGAAGAACTTGAAAGATTAAGTCAAATAGAAGAAATAGGTAAGATGGCTTTACAAAAACCAGATGATCAAACATATATACAAACACAAGGAGCAATAAACATGATAAATATACAATGTCGATTATGGTTAGATAATAATAAATATTTAGATTTAACAGCATTAGTAGATACAGGAGCTACAAAAAGCTTAATTTCACATAGTTTAGCACCTATGGAATATCATAAAAAATTATCATATTAACTAAGTACAAGAACAATAGAGGATAGATTAATATCTATTACACACTATTTAGAACCAGTAGGGATACAATTCTTAGATTTTGCAAACAATTATAGTATAAAATATGAAATGCCACAAATAAACATTAATCCACCAGAAATAAAATCAAAAGATTTCGTAATAGGATTAAACTTTATACTAGGATTAAATGGTGCAGTTACAATTACAAGGAATTTTATAACATTAAGTAAACAGTTATATACAATACCAACCCTTAGGTATATGAATACAACACAAATTGTTCAAAAAAGATGGGATAAAGGGAATTTAGATTTTTTGAAAACACAAAATAGAAAACAGTTTATAGAAAATGAATCATTAAAACTTTTACTAGATTTTTTAAGTCATGAAATAGAGAAAGGACAGGATATTACAAAAAGTATAAACCATCCTATGATATTACATTTAGAAAAAATAGGATATATTGGAGAAGCTATAACAAAATCAAATGTAAAATATGTTTGTAAATTTAAATTAAAAAATCCTGATATAGTAATCAGAACAGCTAATATAGAATATAGCCCATTAGACAAAGAAGAGTTTAAAAAACAAATCCCTGAAATGGTAAATCAAGGATTAATTAGAAAATTAGAAAGTCCTCATAGATCTACAACTTTTCTAGTAAGAAATCACAGTGAAATAAAAAGGGGAAATGCTAGAATAGTTTATAATTATAAAAGATTAAATGATAATACAATAGATGATGGGTATAATATCCCTAACAAATATAGTTTGTTAAATCTTATACAAAACAAAAAAGTATTTTCAAAATTTGATTTAAAATCAGGATATAATCAGTTAAAATTAGAAGAAAGTTTTAAACCTTGGACAACTTTTACATGTTCAGAGGGGCAATATGAATGGAATGTCCTTAGTTTTGGACTAAAAAATGCACCTTCTATTTTTCAAAGATTTATGGACAGCATATTTTTAAAGTTTGATTTTTGTTTAGTATACATTGATGATATTTTAGTTGCAAGTAATACAGTGCAGGAACATGAGAAACACTTACAACAGGTTTTTGAAGAAATAAAGAAAAATGGTATAGTAGTTTCAAAAAGAAAAATGGAACTTTTTAAAAGGAAAATCTCTTTTTTAGGATTAGAAATTGGAAATGGAAAAAGAGAATTACAACCACATATTTCTACAAAAATTTTAAATTTTCCTGAAAAATTTGAAAATTTAAAACAAATACAAGCCTTTTTAGGACTAGTAAATTATGCTAGAAAATTTATACCAAATTTGTCAAAATTAGTTGGACCATTATATGGGAAAACAACTAAAAATGGTCAAAGGTTTTTTAACCAAGAAGATATTAAACTTGTTAAAGAAATTAAGAAGGCGGTTAAAAATATTAAACCATTAGAGTTACCATTAGTTACATATTATATAATCATTGAAACAGATGGATGCAAAGAAGGATGGGGAGCAGTCCTTCTATGTAAACCAAACAAATACAGTCTTAAGGAAGAAGAGAAAATTTGCGCTTATGCAAGCGGTAATTTTCAAAACAAAACAAACTGGACTACAATTGATTTTGAAATACAGGCATTAATTAATGCATTAGAAAAGTTTAAGATTTTTCTTAATAAAGAATTTACAGTAGGAACTGACTGTGAAGCAATAGTTAAGTTTGTAAAAAATGATCAAAGTAAAAAGGTAAATAGAACCAGATGGGTTAATCTACAAAATACTATACAAGGAAATGGATATTTTATAAATTTTGAACATATTAAGGGAAAGAATAATGGGATAGCTGATATGTTATCTCGAAATATAAACAAATGGTTTGTTTCAGATGGACAGGAAAAATGATAGAGAAAAGTTAAAGCTTATACATCCAAAACAAAAGCAACAGGAGAATTCTTCATCAGAAGAAGAACAAATTCAACAAGCTTATTTACAGTCAATAGAAAAGATATACAGTTCTCCTCACAGATCATTACCACAGACCATGACAAGACAGGTTTATACACAACAGCAATCAAAGGCAGCTGGCAAACGCCCTTTGTATACAAACTTCCCACCTAAGCCGGTGATTGAGTTTGGAACATATGCTCTACAGATATGCAATGAAGCTGATAAAAAATTTCGTCCTATTATGGGAATGAAATTAACAGATAAATAGCAATGTTTATTAGACAATTTATGGCATATTCAAACCATGCCACAAGCTTCATCATTCAAAGTACAGGTTTTAAATGCTTTAAGCATTTATTTTCAGGAACAAAGTTCAAAAACTCTTGAAAGACAATTTAAACAGAAACCAAATTTTACACATTATGTTATATTTAGGGGTACAAAACTTGGAATTTTTAACAAATGGGAGACAGCGGCAAAACATATAATTTGTGTAGGAGGAGCAGTTTGGAAAGGATTTACAAGCTTTGCTGAAGCCCTTCAAGCAGCAAGAACAGAGTTGGGTCCAAGTTTTTACATAGAACCTGAAGAGGTTAAAAGTTTTTCTGACATGGCAAAAACAAATCCTGAGCATTACATTAAAGCTCAACAAGAAATTATTTCTACATTAAAGACACAGCTTGAAGAAAAAACAAATAATGCACAAGATATACAATTAAGAATTGAAAATAGCTTGTTAAAACAAAAAATGATGTTATTAGAAGCAAAAAATACACAGTTATTACAAAGGCTTGAGAAAAAAGAAAACAAAGACAAAACAGAGGTACACAGGACTTTTGAATGTTTCAGGACAAGGATTCTTGATACACCTTGGCAGCAATGCCTAAAACCAGTTACAGAAAGATTCCCAGAATTTGAGAATCTTGTTTCACAGAAAGTTTGTGCAGAATTTCCTTTGATTCTGTACAATTTGCAACAACAGCTGGTAGACATGGCGTTCAAATTTGACAGTGAACAGCAAGGATTTAAAGTGGTAGAAAGAACAGATGAAAAAGGAGACGGAACTGGTCTTCTATTACTTCAAATACACCATCCTACAAAGTTGACAAATGAGCAAATAATTCAATTTTATCATCATGGTATGATTGATTATTTGGAAATAAAGTTAGACAGAAAAGCAGAAGATCTTCACAACCAGCTTGGAGAAAAGATGATTCTAATTGCAGGAAATATGGCAATTAGAACAGTGACTTCGATCATTGGTTGTAAAATAATTTCTTCATTCCCTTACACAGATGCATACACATACAGACCAGCAAGAAAAAGGATTTTATTGAACATAAAAGTAATATATGTCATAAATATCATCTACAGACATCAATGACAAAAACTGATATAGAGTTTTCAACTCTACCTTGGTTAAGTCATTCAGATGAAAAAATTCCAGACAGTTTTACACACTTTATCAAAGATCATCAGGAAACCCCAGAACTTCCTGATTATTATCCATGGAGGAATTATCATTTGGTAGGTGAAGGTCATTACATACAAGTCTACACAAAACCAGTTTGGACAATGCTTCTACCCTTTGCAGGGGAAGGAGATCACCTACAGTTACAGCACATTATCAACTTAGAAGATGAAGAGGGTAATAATTTGGAAGATTGCTCTAGTCCACAGTCCATAGACAGTACACACAGAGATTTCTAGAAGATATCGTAAGCAGTGACGACACAAGACAGAAGACAAAAATCATGACGTGAGCAATGACGTTTTGAATCTCAATTACACACAGACAGTGGTCGACAAATGGCAAAAATTTTCAACACCTACTTTTGTTTTCTTTTAAGCTTTATTCGGTGAATTTTCTTTTTCTTTTCTTTATAGATTAGGCTTTTTGACTTATTTGTTTAGCATAGATGCTTTGTGTTTCTTATTTTCGCCTATATATTTGGCATTTGTATTCAGTTGTATGTACGAGAAACCATTAAGCAATAATATTTTACTTCATATGGCATACTAAACTCTCTCCACATCTCTTTAGCCCAATTCCTTAATATCCCAGATTTTCTCCAAGTTCTTCATATTATATTCCATCCTACATAAAAAAAAAAAAAAAAAAAACCTCTCTCTGCAACTCTCTCATCCGCTGTGCATACTCTCATCATCATCCGCTGTACAATTCTTAGATTTTGCAAACAATTATAGTATAAAATATGAAATGCGACAAATAAACATTAATCCACCAGAAATAAAATCAAAAGATTTCGTAATAGGATTAAACTTTATACTAGGATTAAATGGTGCAGTTACAATTACAAGGAACTTTATAACATTAAGTAAACAGTTATATACAATACCAACCCTTAGGTATATGAATACAACACAAATTGTTCAAAAAAGAGGGGATAAAGGGAATTTAGATTTTTTGAAAACACAAAATAGAAAACAGTTTATAGAAAATGAATCATTAAAACTTTTACTAGATTTTTTAAGTCATGAAATACAGAAAGGACAGGATATTACAAAAAGTATAAACCATCCTATGATATTACATTTAGAAAAAATAGGATATATTGGAGAAGATATAACAAAATCAAATGTAAAATATGTTTGTAAATTTAAATTAAAAAATCCTGATATAGTAATCAGAACAGCTAATATAGAATATAGCCCATTAGACAAAGAAGAGTTTAAAAAACAAATCCCTGAAATGGTAAATCAAGGATTAATTAGAAAATCAGAAAGTCCTCATAGATCTACAACTTTTCTAGTAAGAAATCACAGTGAAATAAAAAGGGGAAAGGCTAGAATAGTTTATAATTATAAAAGATTAAATGATAATACAATAGATGATGGGTATAATATCCCTAACAAAGATAGTTTGTTAAATCTTATACAAAACAAAAAAGTATTTTCAAAATTTGATTTAAAATCAGGATATAATCAGTTAAAATTAGAAGAAAGTTTTAAACCTTGGACAGCTTTTACATGTTCAGAGGGGCAATATGAATGGAATGTCCTTAGTTTTGGACTAAAAAATGCACCTTCTATTTTTCAAAGATTTATGGACAGCATATTTTTAAAGTTTGATTTTTGTTTAGTATACATTGATGATATTTTAGTTGCAAGTAATACAGTGCAGGAACATGAGAAACACTTACAACAGGTTTTTGAAGAAATAAAGAAAAATGGTATAGTAGTTTCAAAAAGAAAAATAGAACTTTTTAAAAGGAAAATCTCTTTTTTAGGATTAGAAATTGGAAATGTAAAAATAGAATTACAACCACATATTTCTACAAAAATTTTAAATTTTCCTGAAAAATTTGAAAATTTAAAACAAATACAAGCCTTTTTAGGACTAGTAAATTATGCTAGAAAATTTATACCAAATTTGTCAAAATTAGTTGGACCATTATATGGGAAAACAACTAAAAATGGTCAAAGGTTTTTTAACCAAGAAGATATTAAACTTGTTAAAGAAATTAAGAAGGCGGTTAAAAATATTAAACCATTAGAGTTACCATTAGTTACATATTATATAATCATTGAAACAGATGGATGCAAAGAAGGATGGGGAGCAGTCATTCTATGTAAACCAAACAAATACAGTCTTAAGGAAGAAGAGAAAATTTGCGCTTATGCAAGCGGTAATTTTCAAAACAAAACAAACTAGACTACAATTGATTTTGAAATACAGGCATTAATTAATGCATTAGAAAAGTTTAAGATTTTTCTTAATAAAGAATTTACAGTAAGAACTGACTGTGAAGCAATAGTTAAGTTTGTAAAAAATGATCAAAGTAAAAAGGTAAATAGAACCAGATGGGTTAATCTACAAAATACTATACAAGGAAATGGATATTTTATAAATTTTGAACATATTAAGGGAAAGAATAATGGGATAGCTGATATGTTATCTCGAAATATAAACAAATGGTTTGTTTCAGATGGACAGGAAAAATGATAGAGAAAAGTTAAAGCTTATACATCCAAAACAAAAGCAACAGGAGAATTCTTCATCAGAAGAAGAACAAATTCAACAAGCTTATTTACAGTCAATAGAAAAGATATACAGTTCTCCTCACAGATCATTACCACAGACCATGACAAGACAGGTTTATACACAACAGCAATCAAAGGCAGCTGGCAAACGCCTTTTGTATACAAACTTCCCACCTAAGCCGGTGATTGAGTTTGGAACATATGCTCTACAGATATGCAATGAAGCTGATAAAAAAATTCGTCCTATTATGGGAATGAAATTAACAGATAAACAACAATGTTTATTAGACAATTTATGGCATATTCAAACCATGCCACAAGCTTCATCATTCAAAGTACAGGTTTTAAATGCTTTAAGCATTTATTTTCAGGAACAAAGTTCAAAAACTCCTGAAAGACAATTTAAACAGAAACCAAATTTTACACATTATGTTATATTTAGGGGTACAAAACTTGGAATTTTTAACAAATGGGAGACAGCGGCAAAACATATAAATTGTGTAGGAGGAGCAGTTTGGAAAGGATTTACAAGCTTTGCTGAAGCCCTTCAAGCAGCAAGAACAGAGTTGGGTCCAAGTTTTTACATAGAACCTGAAGAGGTTAAAAGTTTTTCTGACATGGCAAAAACAAATCCTGAGCATTACATTAAAGCTCAACAAGAAATTATTTCTACATTAAAGACACAGCTTGAAGAAAAAACAAATAATGCACAAGATATACAATTAAGAATTGAAAATAGCTTGTTAAAACAAAAAATGATGTTATTAGAAGCAAAAAATACACAGTTATTACAAAGGCTTAAGAAAAAAGAAAACAAAGACAAAACAGAGGTACACAGGACTTTTGAATGTTTCAGGACAAGGATTCTTGATACACCTTGGCAGCAATGCCTAAAACCAGTTACAGAAAGATTCCCAGAATTTGAGAATCTTGTTTCACAGAAAGTTTGTGCAGAATTTCCTTTGATTCTGTACAATTTGCAACAACAGCTGGTAGACATGGCGTTCAAATTTGATAGTGAACAGCAAGGATTTAAAGTGGTAGAAAGAACAGATGAAAAAGGAGACGGAACTGGTCTTCTATTACTTCAAATACACCATCCTACAAAGTTAACAAATGAGCAAATAATTCAATTTTATCATCATGGTATGATTGATTATTTGGAAATAAAGTTAGACAGAAAAGCAGAAGATCTTCTCAACCAGCTTGGAGAAAAGATGATTCTAATTGCAGGAAATATGGCAATTAGAACAGTGACTTCGATCATTGGTTGTAAAATAATTTCTTAATTCCCTTACACAGATGCATACACATACAGACCAGCAAGAAAAAGGATTTTTATTGAACATAAAAGTAATATATTTCATCAATATCATCTACAGACATTAATGAAAAAAACTGATATAGAGTTTTCAACTCTACCTTGGTTAAGTCATTCAGATGAAAAAATTCCAGACAGTTTTACACAGTTTATCAAAGATCATCAGGAAACCCCAGAACTTCCTGATTATTATCCATGGAGGAATTATCATTTGGTAGGTGAAGGTCATTACATACAAGTCTACACAAAACCAGTTTGGACAATGCTTCTACCCTTTGCAGGGGAAGGAGATCACCTACAGTTACAGCACATTATCAACTTAGAAGATGAAGAGGGCAATAATTTGGAAGATTGCTCTAGTCCACAGTCCATAGACAGTACACACAGAGATTTCTAGAAGATATCGTAAGCAGTGACGACACAAGACAGAAGACAAAAATCATGACGTGAGCAATGACGTTTTGAATCTCCATTACACACAGACAGTGGTCGACAAATGGCAAAAATTTTCAACACCTACTTTTGTTTTCTTTTAAGCTTTATTCGGTGAATTTTCGTTTTCTTTTCTTTATAGATTAGGCTTTTTGACTTATTTGTTTAGCATAGATGCTTTGTGTTTCTTATTTTCGCCTATATATTTGGCATTTGTATTCAGTTGTATGTACGAGAAACCATTAAGCAATAATATTTTACTTCATATGGCATACTAAACTCTCTACACATCTCTTTAGCCCAATTGCTTAATGGTTTCTCGTACATACAACTGAATACAAATGCCAAATATATAGGCGAAAATAAGAAACACAAAGCATCTATTCTAAACAAATAAGTCAAAAAGCCTAATCTATAAAGAAAAGAAAAAGAAAATTAACCGAATAAAGCTTAAAAGAAAACAAAAGTAGGTGTTGAAAATTTTTGCCATTTGTCGACAACTGTCTGTGTGTAATTGAGATTCAAAACGTCATTGCTCACGTCATGATTTTTGTCTTCTGTCTTGTGTCGTCACTGCTTACGATATCTTCTAGAAATCTCTGTGTGTACTGTCTATGGACTGTGGACTAGAGCAATCTTCCAAATTATTGCCCTCTTCATCTTCTAAGTTGATAATGTGCTGTAACTGTAGGTGATCTCCTTCCCCTGCAAAGGGTAGAAGCATTGTCCAAACTGGTTTTGTGTAGACTTGTATGTAATGACCTTCACCTACCAAATGATAATTCCTCCATGGATAATAATCAGGAAGTTCTGGGGTTTCCTGATGATCTTTGATAAACTGTGTAAAACTGTCTGGAATTTTTTCATCTGCTTGATTTAACCAAGGTAGAGTTGAAAACTCTATATCAGTTTTTGTCATTGATGTCTGTAGATGATATTGATGACATATATTACTTTTATGTTCAATAAAAATCCTTTTTCTTACTGGTCTGTATGTGTATGCATCTGTGTAAGGGAATTAAGAAATTATTTTACAACCAATGATCGAAGTCACTGTTCTAATTGCCATATTTCCTGCAATTAGAATCATCTTTTCTCCAAGCTGGTTGAGAAGATCTTCTGCTTTTCTGTCTAACTTTATTTCCAAATAATCAATCATACCATGATGATAAAATTGAATTATTTGCTCATTTGTCAACTATGTAGGATGGTGTATTTGAAGTAATAGAAGACCAGTTCCGTCTCCTTTTTCATCTGTTCTTTCTACCACTTTAAATCCTTGCTGTTCACTGTCAAATTTGAACGCCATGTCTACCAGTTGTTGTTGCAAATTGTACAGAATCGAAGGAAATTCTGCACAAACTTTCTGTGAAACAAGATTCTCAAATTTTGGGAATCTTTTTGTAACTGGTTTTAGGCATTGCTGCCAAGGTGTATCAAGAATCCTTGTCCTGAAACATTCAAAAGTCCTGTGTACCTCTGTTTTGTCTTTGTTTTCTTTTTTCTCAAGCCTTTGTAATAACTGTGTATTTTTTGCTTCTAATAACATCATTTTTTGTTTTAACAAGCTATTTTCAATTCTTAATTGTATATCTTGTGCATTATTTGTTTTTTCTTCAAGCTGTGTCTTTAATGTAGAAATAATTTCTTGTTGAGCTTTAATGTAATGCTCAGGATTTGTTTTTGCCATGTCAGAAATACTTTTAACCTCTTCAGGTTCTATGTAAAAACTTGGACCCAACTCTGTTCTTGCTGCTTGAAGGGCTTCAGCAAAGCTTGTAAATCCTTTCCAAACTGCTCCTCCTACACAAATTATATGTTTTGCCGCTGTCTCCCATTTGTTAAAAATTCCAAGTTTTGTACCCCTAAATATAACATAATGTGTAAAATTTGGTTTCTGTTTAAATTGTCTTTCAGGAGTTTTTGAACTTTGTTCCTGAAAATAAATGCTTAAAGCATTTAAAACCTGTACTTTGAATGATGAAGCTTGTGGCATGGTTTGAATATGCCATAAATTGTCTAATAAACATTGCTGTTTATCTGTTAATTTCATTCCCATAATAGGACGAAATTTTTTATCAGCTTCATTGCATATCTGTAGAGCATATGTTCCAAACTCAATCACCGGCTTAGGTGGGAAGTTTGTATACAAAGGGCGTTTGCCAGCTGCCTTTGATTGCTGTTGTGTATAAACCTGTCTTGTCATGGTCTGTGGTAATGATCTGTGAGGAGAACTGTATATCTTTTCTATTGACTGTAAATAAGCTTGTTGAATTTGTTCTTCTTCTGATGAAGAATTCTCCTGTTGCTTTTGTTTTGGATGTATAAGCTTTAACTTTTCTCTATCATTTTTCCTGTCCATCTGAAACAAACCATTTGTTTATATTTCGAGATAACATATCAGCTATCCCATTATTCTTTCCCTTAATATGTTCAAAATTTATAAAATATCCATTTCCTTGTATAGTATTTTGTAGATTAACCCATCTGGTTCTATTTACCTTTTTACTTTGATCATTTTTTACAAACTTAACTATTGCTTCACAGTCAGTTCTTACTGTAAATTCTTTATTAAGAAAAATCTTAAACTTTTCTAATGCATTAATTAATGCCTGTATTTCAAAATCAACTGTAGTCCAGTTTGTTTTGTTTTGAAAATTACCGCTTGCATAAGCGCAAATTTTCTCTTCTTCCTTGAGACTGTATTTGTTTGGTTTACATAGAAGGACTGCTCCCCATCCTTCTTTGCATCCATCTGTTTCAATGATTATATAATCTGTAACTAATGGTAACTCTAATGGTTTAATATTTTTAACCGCCTTCTTAATTTCTTTAACAAGTTTAATATCTTCTTTGTTAAAAAACCTTTGACCATTTTTAGTTGTTTTCCCATATAATGGTCCAACTAATTTTGACAAATTTGTTATAAATTTTCTAGCATAATTTACTAGTCCTAAAAAGGCTTGTATTTGTTTTAAATTTTCAAATTTTTCAGGAAAATTTAAAATTTTTGTAGAAATATGTGGTTGTAATTCTATTTTTTCATTTCCAATTTCTAATCCTAAAAAAGAGATTTTCCTTTTAAAAAGTTCCATTTTTCTTTTTGAAACTACTATACCATTTTTCTTTATTTCTTCAAAAACCTGTTGTAAGTGTTTCTCATGTTCCTGCACTGTATTACTTGCAACTAAAATATCATCAATGTATACTAAACAAAAATCAAACTTTAAAAATATGCTGTCCATAAATCTTTGAAAAATAGAAGGTGCATTTTTTAGTCCAAAACTAAGGACATTCTATTCATATTGCCCCTCTGAACATGTAAAAGTTGTCCAAGGTTTAAAACTTTCTTCTAATTTTAACTGATTATATCCTGATTTTAAATCAAATTTTGAAAATACTTTTTTGTTTTGTATAAGATTTAACAAACTATCTTTGTTAGGGATATTATACCCATCATCTATTGTATTATCATTTAATCTTTTATAATTATAAACTATTCTAGTCTTTCCCCTTTTTATTTCACTGTGATTTCTTACTAGAAAAGCTGTAGATCTATGAGGACTTTCTGATTTTCTAATTAATCCTTGATTTACCATTTCAGGGATTTGTTTTTTAAACTCTTCTTTGTCTAATGGGCTATATTCTATATTAGCTGTTCTGATTACTATATCAGGATTTTTTAATTTAAATTTACAAACATATTTTACATTTGATTTTGTTATATCTTCTCTAATATATCCTATTTTTTCTAAATGTAATATCATAGGATGGTTTATACTTTTTGTAATATCCTGTCCTTTCTCTATTTCATGTCTTAAAAAATCTAGTAAAAGTTTTAATGATTCATTTTCTATAAACTGTTTTCTATTTTGTGTTTTCAAAAAATCTAAATTCCCTTTATCCCCTCTTTTTTGAACAATTTGTGTTGTATTCATATACCTAAGGGTTGGTATTGTATATAACTGTTTACTTAATGTTATAAAATTCCTTGTAATTGTAACTGCACCATTTAATCCTAGTATAAAGTTTAATCCTATTACGAAATCTTTTGATTTTATTTCTGGTGGATTAATGTTTATTTGTGGCATTTCATATTTTATACTATAATTGTTTGCAAAATCTAAGAATTGTATTCCTACTGGTTCTAAACAGTGTGTAATAGATATTAATCTATCCTCTATTGTTCTTGTCGAATCCCCAATTCCCTAACGTCGTTCAGAGGGTTTGGAGGTACTAACCTTAGATTCGGTGAGCTCCGGTTCAGGTTCGTCATCTCGTCGCCACAGGGGCAGTTCCTCTTGCGGGGTGTTGGGTCTCAGGCTGCATCCACATGAAACTCTAGTTAGAGGGCCCGAGGGGGTTCACCCCGTGGGCACTCCGACGCTCAAGTCAGTATCTTGTGCGGTAAAGATGTTATAAGTGCAAGTAAAATAGAGAGAGAGAGAGAGAGTAGAGGGACATGAGTAATGTATGAGAGAAGAGAAGAAGTAGTAACCTTTTTGTGGGGAAAAATATGTTCCCTCCTCTTGGAGAAGGGAGTTCTAGTTATGTAGTGAGGCAGTTGGGCCATAGCCCTAATGGGCCGATCCAAGAGTGGGCTTATCAGGATATGGCCCACTCAAACCAACTAAACATACCGAGAAAGTCACAAGTGGGCTCGAGCCCAGCCACGAATCTAGGGCGATGAGCCCAGACGAGGAGCCCAAGCGGGGACCCTCGTCGTCAAGTCATCCTTAGTCCAAGTCTATTTACTCATGAATGGGCGCAGGACTTGTTCCAGTCCCTGAAGGTCTAGGCGGGTCGCTATCCGCCCTTCAACCATTCCCCCTATCCGTCTGGCACATGTAGTCTAAAGCGCGTTATGCCAAAGTTATCTGTTTTGTTGTCCTTGGGGTGACCTTGTATTTAGTACTTAAAATAGCCAGGTGACCCCTTAGGTAGGGTAGCACAATACCTTACTTCAATTTAGGCCTCCTTGAAGGCATTTTTTCCAAGGCACTTGTTCGATAGTGCTTTTTTATAGCGTTTATGCTATTTAGACCATCTTTGCATATACTTCTTAGATGCATTTTAATCAAAGTACTCGTTCGAGAGTAATTTCTCAAAGGGCATCGACCAGGATGCCTTATTTACCGTGTTGTACTCTTTATATTGTGTTCCTCTAATGAGGGTTTTTGTATTGCTTGAACTGTTAAAACTTTCTCATGAATTTTCTTTGTACCATGCTTAAGCCGTTAAGACTTTCTATGGGTCGCTTTGTAACTTTTTAAGTTGTTAAAGCTTTATATAAGTTTGCTTCGTAACTTGCTTGAGTTGTTAAAGCTTTGTACAAGTTTGCTTCGTAACCTGCTTGGGTTGTTAAAGCTTTGTACAAGTTTGCTTCGTAACCTGCTTGGGTTGTTAAAGCGCGATTGTCTGTTCGAGGCCAATCGCTGGACAAGTTGATAATGTGATATTATGTTTTTGACTTGTTTTATCCGCTTTCTTTGGGTTAGCTAGACCCTGTTTTGCCCCACAGCCTGGCTTTTGGTATGTTTGATATACCCTGTACACGTGTGTTCATTTGTTGGTTAGGTTTATAGCGTTCCTGGGCACGTCTGCCTGGTTATAATACCTGTTATTTTGCCAAAAGAGGACAGATTAGTTGTCCATTTGTCATTTACTTCTTGGGAGTTAAACTTCCCAGCATAAGTTGTTACAAAAGATCTGTTCTTGGGGGAGCCCCAGATTAATAGTTTGAATATTACAAAAGTGGCTCTTAGCCGTTTTTCCTGGGGGTAAACCCCTCATATGTAATACTTCCTAAGTTGTGTGAGGTTCCATGTCCTGGGGACCTCCTTGCCCTGGAGAGTTGTTGTAATTCTCTAAAAATGGGTGCCCATGGAACGTGCAACCCTCTCCTCTTGGAGAGACTTCGTCAAACGTATGCGACCCCGAGATGGGGTTCCTCTTCTTTGGAGAGATACTTTCTAAAACACAGACCTGTGGCGGAGATCTTTTCTTTTCAAGGGAGGGATTCTTCAGATTCGAAGTCCTTTGTCAAGGGGGCTCCCCCCTCCTTTTTTTTTTTTTTGAATAAGTTGTTCAGTTGCGAAATCTCAAGAAGGATTTTTCTCAGATATTAAATCCCAGGGATGGGAGTACTTTCCCGTCCTTAGAGGGAACTTCACCAATACTTGATCCCGTAGCTGGGTGCACTTCTATTCTTTGAATAGGCTTCTGCAATACTTAATCCCACGGGAGGGGACATCCTCCTTTTCTTGGGAGAAACTTGTTACTGTTTGTTGAAAAGACTTACGAGACCCCTAATCACATAGGGTGGGACATCTTTATTTTTTCAGAGGCGGCTCCTCCAAGGCTTAATCTCCAGAGATACTAATCCTCATCGTGAAACTCCCACTTTAGTTACCTCCCACATTTAAGTTTCAAATAATGACACATTGGACCCCAAACTTATTTACTTCATATTCCTCTTGTATTTTCATTCAATTCAACTTTTGATTAATGACCGAACGACCCTTGTACTTCATCATTTAATATTCTTGGAAGGAGTTTCTTCAAGACTGAATCCCGAGTGAGGGATATGTTCCTTCCTATTCTAGGAAGGGGTTTACTTAGGACTGGATCCCGAGGGAGGGATATGTTCCTTCCTATTCTTGGAAGGAGCTTCTTCAAGACTTAGCCCCGAGGAAGGGGTATGTTCCTGTTTATGAAAGGGACTTCTAAAACACTTGATCCCAGGGAATGGGATACTCTTCATAATCTCGGAAGGAACTTTTCCTGGACTTAATTCCATGGAAAGTATACGTTCCTGTTCTTGTAAGCGACTGCCGAGGTACCTTATCCACAAGAGAAGGGATTTTCTTGTTGATGGAAGGGACTTCCAGAATGCTTTAGCCTTTAGGAGAGAATATCGTTTTGTTCCGGCAGATAAGGGTCCCGTCCCTGAGGAACTTTACAATTGGTGTCATCTATGTTTCTTGTGTGTTTTCAACTGCAGCTACATCCTCTGTACTGATGGAGGGGGAGGTTAGGACTTCCACTTTGACTTCTCTTGCTAAGTGATCGAATGCTACTGAGGCTAGCTTACTGAGGGCATCAGACTTTCTGTTTCTCCCTCGGGGAATGTATTCCAGCTTAAAAGTTTTGAATACCTTGGCCATCTCTTTTACCTTTACCACGTACTGAGCCATGGTGTTGTCTTTGGCCTCATTCTCTCCTTGGTATTGTTTGACTACTAACTATGAATCAGTGCTAGCTTCCACACGTTTTGCTTTCATCTTTTCTGTCAGCCTCATCCCTGCTAAAAGGGCTTTATATTCTACAGTGTTGTTGGTGTTTTCGAAATCCAGTCTTATGGCATAGGTTAGCTCGATTCCCTCGGGGCTTATCAAAGTAATGCCTACTTCGCTCCCTTCTTCACTGGAGGCTCCATCTGTGAAGAGTTTCCACGCAGCCTTGTCTTCCCTCTCTTTCTCTTTTCTCTCCAAGGCTTCCCATTTTAGGAGTTCTTTTTCTTCATCCTCAGGGGCTTCTGCCAGGAAATCTGCCAGTATTTGTCCTTTCACGGCTGTCCTGGGTTTGAACTCCGAGGAGTGTTCTCCTAGTTCCACGGCCCATTTAGCCATTCGTCCCGACATCTCCGGCCTCTTGAGCACCTTTTGGAGGGGCTGATCTGTCATCAGGGTGACCTTGTACCCTTGGGAATACTTCCTAAGTCTCCTGGATGCAAAAACAAGGGCCAATGCTAACTTCTCCAGGGGCATGCAACGTTCTTCAGGGCCTTTAAGTGTTCTACTGATGAAATACATTGGTATATGTTTTCCCTCCCGTTCCACCATCATGGCCGCACTTATAGTTGTTTTTTAGGCGGACAGGTACAAGGTCAGATGTTCCCGGGGTACTGGGGTGGCCAGTATTGGGAGTTTACAAATATAGGCCTTCATTTCTTGGAAAGCGGCTTCCGCCTCAGAGGTCTAATTAAACTTGTCCGTTTGAAGGCAATCCTTCAGCACCTTCATGAAGGGAAGGATTCTGTCAGCTACTTTTGACAAAAAATGGTTTAAAGCGATTAGCCTCCCGTTTAATTGCTGGATGTCTTTCAAAGACCTGGGAGATCGCATTTCGGTCACAGCTTGAGTCTTCTCCAGGTTAGCTTTGATTCCGCCCTTTGTGACTACTACCCCCAAGAGTTTTCCTTCTTCTACCCCAAAACGGCACTTCCCGGGGTTTAGTTTCATATTCACATCTTGCATGGTGTGGAGGGTTTCAGCTATATCGTCTATCATGGCCATTTCAGTTAGGCTTTTGATAACGATGTCATCGATGTACACCTCCAAGTTTCTTCCCCGTTGTTCCCTGAAGAGGGAGTTCATAAATCTTTGATATGTGGCCCCAGCATTTTTAAGACCAAAGGGCGTTTTGTTATAACAAAATGTCCCCTCGTCTGTGATGAAGGCGGTTTTTTCCTCATCTTCCATTGACATCTGTATTTGATGGTATCCTTTGTAGGCATACAAAAAGCATTTCAGGGGGTATTGGGATAAGGAGTCCACTTGGACATCTATTTCTGGGAGGGGATAACAGTCCTTAGAACATGCTTTGTTCAGATCTTGGGAGTCGATGCACATCCTCCATCCCCCGTCTTTCTTCTGGACCATAACCGGGTTAGCAACTCAGGATGGGTACTTCACCTCCCTGACTATTCCCGCTTTGAGTAGTTTCCTGGTTTCTTCACAGGCGGCCCTCCCTTTGCTGGGGCCCATGCTTCGTTTTTTCTGTTTCACTGGTTTTGCCTATGTATACGTATTGAGTCGGTGCTCAGTCAAGCTTCTCGGGATTCCTGTCATATCCCCATGTTGGAATGTAAATACGTCTATGTTGAGGAGGAGCAGTTCCTTGAGGGCACTCTTTTACTTGTCACTTAGGTGACTTCCCACTTTGACCGTCTGCTTCGGGAACCTGTCACAAAGGACCCACTCTTCGACCCCTTCTTTTCGGAGCTTCTCGGATGCTTCCCCTTCAGACACGGAAGAAATCACTTCGTATGCAGATTTTACCCAAGCCAAGCCCTTTGATGTCTGAAATACTAAGGCTCCGTGTGGGGTGGATGCATGTGCTTGCAAATCCCCGATTCCGGGTCTTCCTAGGATTGCGTTGTACTTCGAGGGTGCTCGAACCATTGTGAAGGTCAGGTTTATTGTTCGGACCCGATCCCCTACCCCGACTGTGAATGGGAGTTTGATCTTCCCCAGGGGGTGTGACACACTGTTGTTGAACCCTAATAGAGGGATAGAATTCTCCTCAAGCCGGTCTATTACATCCCTGTCAAGTCTGATGGAAACAATGTTCGTATATAACTTCTACCTCAGATCCCCCGTCTACGTGTATTCTGGCCACTTTATGACCGGCTATTACAGCTGAGATGTTGAGTAGGAGCCGTTGTACCTCGTTTTCCTCTAAGTGTGGCATTAGGATGGGAGCTTTCATGCAGTTTGGGGAACCCAGGATTCTGGCCTTTACACTCCTGGTGGTATCAAATTCATCCCTCCTTCTAATCATATCTACATCTGCCCTCCCAGACTCCCTTGCATCTTTCCCTTTGCGATCCCCCCCTTCCTTAATTTCCTTAACCAAATGGGCCAGTTTTCCTGTTTTAACCGCGGTTTCTATTTCTCTTTTTAGGTACAGGCAATCATCAGTTCTATGGCCAGACCCTTTGTGAAAGTCACAATATTCATTTGGTTGTGCCTTTGGCCCAGGTTTAATAGGTGGTGGCCTTGGAAAGGAGCCCTTCACCCTCTCAGTAGCCAATATTTCATTTGGTGTCTTGGTGAGAGGGGTGAAGTTGTCAGGGTAAGGGGATGGGCCTCTTCCCCGAGGTCTGTATGGGGAGTACGAGGGTCTTGTTCTATCATGCAACATTCTATCAAAAGCAGGCTTTCGGGAGTAAGGTGTACCTTTATCGAGAGGCTTTGCAGCGGAGGTGACCCTTCGAGGTGGGGCGTCTGTCTCCTTGGCTTTGGTGACTTTGTCTTTGCCCCTGAAAAAGGCTCTGACCCTGTCCATGAGATTGTCAAACGAGTGAGGAAACTCTTCCCCCAGTTTCTCGCATAGTTGTGCATGCTTTAATCTGTTTATGAAACTGCTGATCTTCGTGACCTCCGGGACGTCCTTGATGTTCATGCTTTCCTTGACAAACCTTTCCATGTATTGGTCTATCCTCTCGTTGTCCCTCTGCCTTATGTGTAAGATTTCGTTTGGGTTCTTGACCACCTTTCTTTGATGATCTTCAAGGTCTCTCGTCCCATCATACCGGTCAAAGTTTGGAGGTAGTTTTGTTTTAGGGGGCATAGGTGCCTCTGCAATTCTCCGAGTGAACTTTGAGACTTCAGTCAGATCCCGTGGAAGGTAGGGTTGGTCCAGCAGATAAGGGTTTCTTGAGCACGACGGACCGTAGGAGGATTTCACTTTCCCCTCTCGTATTGTCCTGCTCAGGTTCTTTTCTTCTTCAAGAGATGGACTAATAATGCAGCTCAAGGGTTCTTCCTTTTTCAAGGAAGGACCGTCCAGGGTTTCCTCAAGGACTAACCACGTAGTCCAAGGAGTCTTTCGTCTTCAAGTAGAGCGTCTGGATTTTCCTTAATAACATAATCTGACGATTCTTTCCCCTTCAGGAGGGGAGTCAGCTGCGTAGCCCAGCCTCCTCATTTCTTCAAATGGAAGATTGATAAGGTGATCCTCTGACTCTTTTTTCTTCAGGGAAGGAATTAGTAAGGCAGTCCATGCCCATTCCCCCTCCCTCCCCTTCTTTTTTCTTCCTTTTCTTTCTTTTTGTTTTTTAGATCTTCGAACATAAGAATTTATGGAGGGGCTTAATCCTTTTCGGAGGAGGTAATAGAAAAATAAAGATCCTTTCGAGAAGTCTTCAATGTAGGACCCAATGGTGTTATACCATGCTAGCTCCCCAGTTCAGTGTTGTCAAGCGTAGTTGGTAATATTGAACTTATGAAATAGGCTGTCCTTGAGCCCGTCTGTCTAAATCATCGGTTGTGAATATAGTTACTTTCGATGAGTATCGAGAGTCTTCTAAATCGTTATCACTTCTAATGTGTGACGTATTTATCCGAGACACGATAGCACGCAAGGATATAGCTGATAGATGTATCCGGTAGATTAGCATATGATTCCTTGTTGAATGAGAATAGCCTGAGGTTAGCAAAAACTATGTCCCACAATATCCCCCTAGACATATTAGTCCCTCAGTTCAATGTTGCACAAAGGTATTTCTTGCTTTCGGTAATGTTGTGTTGCTTTCTTCCCAACCAAAGCTATATCCATGTTTAAGGATATTTTAGGTGACCACTGTTCTTTAGTGTCTTTTCAAAGATCATGCCACGTTTCTTGGATGCACCTCATCCAGTCCAATACTAGCCTTCGTTGACCTGTCCCGTAGGTCGTGACTAATAGCTTCTTGTGTTCATGTTCATGCTTCGTTACTTGCCACGAAAACACTTTCAAAGAGGTAAGTCATACCAAAGGTCAATTTACTTATGTGTTAAACATGTTGTGTTGTGTGTACAAGTACTTGTGCCTCAAGCTTTATTTTGTGAAGACATGTGAGCATTATATTGTTAATGGGGGTAGCCTACGTATCCTAACAACGTTGTAATGAGAACAATGAATATGTGTCTAGAAGTGGTGTACGATGCAAGACTTTGAAGGGAGGGCCTTGTATAGGTGTTTTGTGTTAGGGTTTAGAAAAGGGCCTGAGGAAGGAACTGGGGAAGGACCTGAGAAAAGGCCAGGGGGAAGGGTCTGAGGAAGGACCCTGTGAAAGGACCTGGGAAGGGCCAGGGGAAGGGGCCTCGCAAAAGGACCTGGGGAAGGACCTGAGAAGAGGCCAGGTGGAAGGGCCTGAGGAAGGACCCTGAGAAGGACCTTGGCTGAAGGGCTTGAGGAAGGTCCTGAGGAAGGACCTTGGCCGAAGGGCCTGAGGAAGGGGCCAGGGGAAGAGGCCCCGCGGAAGGACCTGTTGGAAGGACCTGGTACTAACAAGATATTATTATTTTACATTGGTAAGAGTATGGTATCATTACTCTTTTTTTTTCAAAAGGTAAGGTCACATCACTTTTAATAAAAGTATGTACTATATGCTACAAGAGCTGTACTTGTATATTGGAGAGTCACATCCTCCTTTTTTAGAGTGTACTTTTTTATTAAAGTGTACTCCATACTATGTCAATTTTTAAATTAAAAAATGACATTTAACCTCTGTCAAGAGTTGAGTTTTAATAAAACAATTATATTTATGACCATGGAATAAAGTTACACTCGTTTTGATAAAAAAGACAACTTTTCTTTCTTTCGATGATTAGATAGAACAATTAATCACCAATAAAATATCAAACAGTCCTGCAAGGTTGCCCTTATTTATTTATTTATTTATTTATTTATTTTTTTAAAGAGATATGAATCAAGACTTGCACTGTATAACTCACATGTTTGTTAGCATTTAACATAAGCAAAGCATATACCCATTGTAAAACATGTCGCATATATTCACTGTAAAGCATGCATGTAATTTGTTGTAGTGCCATCTTTGCAACCATGTACTATTGGTTGGTATAATATTATATACGTGTGTATTTAGCATGAGTTGTTACGTATTTGAAATGACAGTGTATAACTGTTAACACCTAGCAGGTCAGTATTTGTACAGTTTTGCGAAAAGCAAACACCTCTTTCCAAGAAAAAGGTAACCTATTATGTTTTCAAGAAAAAGATCTTGTGTATAATGTTGCCTTTTATACACTTCCAAGAAAGGTGGCAGGAAGGTCACATGGCTATGACACAAAAGGTTTCTTTGACTTTTGTCAAACAAAAAGTTTAGATCTTATCCTACTGCTACTCCAGCTAATATCCATTGTCAAAATAAATGATTTTTTTTAGCACACCCACTGTGCATTATAATATTGTACATTGTGCATGTTCACTTGTACATCAACTTTTCAACGGAGAAAAACATATATTTTCAAGATCCTTGTGGCAAATGTAACTCTTTAAGCATTTACATGCTTGCTATCATCATCTTCTTTTTCTTTTGTAAATCATCCCATAAAAACATAAGGATGTAAAAGAACTCTAACTTCCTATTTGCCACAGTGAGAAGCTCGGGAGCGGGGCGGGAATGCAAGTAAACTCCCGAAAACTTCTAGATCTTTGAACATACATATTGATATATGATATAGATAGTTGGAGATTTGGAACCTGGTGACCGAAGTCCATATGCAGACCTTACCGTCGCGGAGTGGGCAGGTCCCACGGATGGCGCCAATGTCGAATCCCCAATTCCTTGACGTCGTTCAGAGGGTTTGGCGGTACTAACCTTAGATTCGGTGAGCTCCGGTTCAGGTTCGTCATCTCGTCGCCACAGGGGCAGTTCCTCTTGCGGGGTGTTGGGTCTCAGGCTGCATCCACATGAAACTCTAGTTAGAGGGCCCGAGGGGGTTCACCCCGTGGGCACTCCGACGATCAAGTCAGTATCTTGTGCGGTAAAGATGTTATAAGTGCAAGTAAAATAGAGAGAGAGAGAGAGAGAGAGAGAGAATAGAGGGACAGGAGTAATGTATGAGAGAAGAAGAAGAAGTAGTAACCTTTTTGTGGGGAAAAATATGTTCCCTCCTCTTGGAGAAGGGAGTTCTAGTTATGTAGTGAGGCAGTTGGGCCATAGCCCTAATGGGCCGATCCAAGAGTGGGCTTATCAGGATATGGCCCACTCAAACCAACTAAACATACCGAGAAAGACACAAGTGGGCTCGAGCCCAGCCACCAATCTAGGGCGATTAGCCCAGACGAGGAGCCCAAGCGGGGACCCTCGTCGTCAGTTCTTGTACTTAGTTCATATGATAATTTTTTATGATATTCCATAGGTGCTAAACTATGTGAAATTAAGCTTTTTGTAGCTCCTGTATCTACTAATGCTGTTAAATCTAAATATTTATTATTATCTAACCATAATCGACATTGTATATTTATCATGTTTATTGATCCTTGTGTTTGTATATATGTTTGAACATCTCATTTTTGTAAAGCCATCTTACCTATTTCTTCTATTTGACTTAATCTTTCAAGTTCTTCTATTTTATTTTCTAAACTTTTTATTTTTAAACTATGTAATTCTACTGTTAATTCTAGTTTATTTATCCTTTCATTTTCATTATTTTCAGAATTTATTTTCACTTTTGATGTTGTAGCTATATCTTTATCATAAATTTCTTTAAGACATTTAAAACAAATTTCTTTAAAACATTTATTACATTGTGATCTTTTTTCTATACTAGGGTAATATCCACAATGACAACATCTTATATGATTATTTCCTTTATTTTGTTTCCAATCATGTTCACAAACTTCTTCTGTATTCATATATGTATATGTTACTTTTGCTGTTGGATTTTATTCTTCACTGTAAATACTATATACTGATTCATTATCAGATTCATCATCTGTTTTTAGAGCTTCTATTTCATAATCTTGTAATTGTTCTACTAAATTTGCTCTTTCCATGTTTTTTCTTTTATTTGGATAATTATTTGCTAAATGTGTTGTTTCTCCACAAGTGTAACATCTACATTTTCGTGATTGTGGTTTTTTAACATATTTATTTGTATTATAATGTTTTCTATAATTCCTATTATATGTTGTACTTTTTCGTATCTTTTTCTTTTTATCATATACTCCATATGCTTGTGGTGTATAGATTGCTGTTTTACAGAATGCATAAGCATTTCTTTTTAATTGTTCTTGTAATGCTACTTCTTTACATTTTTCTTCTAATATACCAAATGTATAAGTTATTCTTGGTCCTATTCCTAAATTTTGTTGTGTACCATAATTTGTTTTCCATGCTTCATGTATAGATTTTCCTAAATCTCCTGGTAATTTTATAAAATATTTGTCACATAAATTATCATCCATTGCCTTTCCTGTTTGTGATAATAATCTTGTAAAATCTAGTGTAAATTCATTTATATATTTCATATTTGCTATACTTAATTGTTCTAAATTTCTAATAGCTGTATCCTGTATTAAAGAGTTATTTTTTGCTGGATCAACTCCTAATATAAGTGTTCTAATCTGTGATGTAAAATTATAGGGATTATCTCCTAATGCTTTAAGATTATTAATTTCCTCTGGATTTTGTGTTTTCTTACTTTACCATATTCCTAATGCTATTGGTCCTAATGTAGTTTCTAAATATGAAAACATATCCATACTATCTTTTTTATTTGTTTCCCATAATCTTACTACATTTTGTTCCCATGTTAAAACTTCATCTATCCATAACTGTGGTTTTTGTTGTTCTAATAATAACATATTTCCACTGTATATTTGTCCTATAGGCATTCTTCTTCCTTTTCCTATAACATTAGATTCTTGTTGATAATTAACTGTTGGTTGTGTCCATGGTTCTCTACCATGACTTTCGTGTGTACCATTATATCCTTCTCCCCATTCTATTTTAGGTCTTTTTAAAGGATTAAAAGGATTAAACATTTGTGTATCCATAAAACTTTGTTCTTGTTTATAAAAATCTGATAACATTGCTTTTCCCTTCATAATATCTTCTACTAATGGTAAATTATAATATTCTTGTAGTTTATTATAACTCTGTTCATAATCTAATCCTAATTCTGTTATACATTCCATAAGCATATCGTCTACCTCTTGTTGTATATTTATTTCTGTAAACTTTCGATCTATAATTTGTTCTATTGTTTTATTTATTTCTTCTACTTTAAAACAATCTATCGATTCTTCTTCATAATCTAATAGTGTATAATCCATTGTCTCTTCTTGTTCAAATTTTAAGAAATTAAAATCTATTTCATCTTCTTCATTATCTGTATCATATGTAGACAGTATTTCCTCCTTATTTTCTTCCTCAACATTCATAAAATGAATTTCTTCTTCATTATTTTTATCTGTTTGTTTTTCTTTAAAATCAATGTACCTTAATTTTTGTTTTCCATCAGTTTCTTCATATATATAACTTTTCTTAGGTACTAAAACTGTATTTTCTTCTTTTTCTTGTAATTCATCTAAATCCCATTCTAATCCTGTTAATTGTTCTGGATCAATTTTTATAGGTTCTATCATTTTTATAGACTTTGATGCAATTGTTTTTACTATTCCTTCTATATTTACTTTATATTTCATTCCTGAACTGTTACTAGCTCTTCCTAGTACTCCTATACTTACCACTAAATTATTTCCTTCATATTCCTCGTATCCTTTTGTTTGTAAAGCTAATTTTATATTCTGTAAATCTTTAATATCTTTTAAAATATCTGGTGTACAATAAAATATTGCTATGTTTTGACTTAAATCTACTTCCATTCCTGAAATTATGGCTTTTTTCATGTCTGATTTCCAACCTTTATCTAGTATTAAAGCTAATAGTTTAGTTCCTAAATTTTTTCTTCCTGAAGCTTTGACTCCTATTATTATTATTAACCCTGTATGTACAAAATGTTTATTTTGTTTTTTAATTTTTTCAATAGTGTCTGGTGACAAAAGATCTAGAATTACTGTATTATCTACAACCCTTAGACTTTCTTCTCTACTACTTCTTATAAGAGTTGTGTTTATATTAAATCTTCCTGTTTGATATAAAATCCTTGGATTTAATATGTCTAATTGATGTTGGTTATATAATTCCAAGTTTCTGTCTAAATCTATTTCTTCTTCTAGTTGTATTATATGTCTGTTACTATTAGATCCTGATCATCTTCTAATTACTCTGTTTAAAAAACTGTCTGATGTTATACTATCATTTATATTACTTGTAGAATTTCTAGCTTCCTGTATAGTTCTACTTCTTCCTAAGAAATGATTATTCATTTTCTTGGTTGCCAATGTGTATACGGTGTAGGTTTTTTCTCTATTTTTAATTTTTGTAAAGCTTCTGTAAGTTTTTCAACTTCTAGAGGTATAGTTTTTCCTGTTAATGTATTAGACTGATTTTTTATATAATCAAGATTTTGTGATAATTTTTTAATTTCTACTGTTAAGTTTTCTATTATCTTTTTATTATTTATAGCTTCTTGTTGTAAACTAATACTTAAATTTATTAATAAATCTACTAAAATGTTTAGTTGTGGATTATTTGTATGTAAAGTATGATCACCAATATTATTAAGATTACAAACGATACTAAAATTATCTGTTGCAAAAGTTTTTCGATGAGCTTTTTCAGAAAATTCTAAATTTAAGAATTCTAAACGCTTGATGTTTTGAGAAGTACCAATAATTAATAAATTCCGACTCTCTTTAGTTTTTATCCCTTATTCCAGATTTCTCTTAAATATTTTCTTATATTCTAACTAGTAAAGAAAAATAATAATATACAAACTAATCTATTAAACGATTTGATCTATATATTTGGTCTTTTAACTTGGCTCTTTCATAAATATAATACCTTAAACGGTATTCATCTATATAATCTAGCCAATCTCTTGAGTCTAAATAACAAATTATTATATCATATTCTTTTAATTTATTTATAAGATGTTTAATATAAAAACTAGTAGTCATAATATAAAATCCTTTCGTTTATAATGTTATCAAAGCAACTATCTTTCCCACAATCCTCACCTAAGAGAGTTTCCCAAAAACACTGGCTTAACATGCCATAAAAGGGACTTGTCTTAGTCTTTTAGATTTTAAGAAAGCCTTTGCTCTGATACCAATATATCAGAGAGGGTGGTAGTAGAACTGGAAAAACTAGAAATAAAAGAGAAAATACTTACAATGATAGAGGTATGCACAACGGATGATGATGAGAGTATGCACAGCGGATGAGAGAGTTGCAGAGAGAGTTTTTTTTTTTTTTTTAATTTTTTTTATGTAGGCTGGAATATAATATGAAGAACTTGGAGAAAATCTGGGATATTAAGGAATTGGGCTAAAGAGATGTAGAGAGAGTTTAGTATGCCATATGAAGTAAAATATTATTGCTTAATGGTTTCTCGTACATACAACTGAATACAAATGCCAAATATATAGGCGAAAATAAGAAACACAAAGCATCTATGCTAAACAAATAAGTCAAAAAGCCTAATCTATAAAGAAAAGAAAAAGAAAATTCACCGAATAAAGCTTAAAAGAAAACAAAAGTAGGTGTTGAAAATTTTTGCCATTTGTCGACCACTGTCTGTGTGTAATTGAGATTCAAAACGTCATTGCTCACGTCATGATTTTTGTCTTCTGTCTTGTGTCGTCACTGCTTACGATATCTTCTAGAAATCTCTGTGTCTACTGTCTATGGACTGTGGACTAGAGCAATCTTCCAAATTATTGCCCTCTTCATCTTCTAAGTTGATAATGTGCTGTAACTGTAGGTGATCTCCTTCCCCTGCAAAGGGTAGAAGCATTGTCCAAACTGGTTTTGTGTAGACTTGTATGTAATGACCTTCACCTACCAAATGATAATTCCTCCATGGATAATAATCAGGAAGTTCTGGGGTTTCCTGATGATCTTTGATAAACTGTGTAAAACTGTCTGGAATTTTTTCATCTGAATGACTTAACCAAGGTAGAGTTGAAAACTCTATATCAGTTTTTGTCATTGATGTCTGTAGATGATATTGATGACATATATTACTTTTATGTTCAATAAAAAACCTTTTTCTTGCTGGTCTGTATGTGTATGCATCTGTGTAAGGGAATGAAGAAATTATTTTACAACCAATGATCGAAGTCACTGTTCTAATTGCCATATTTCCTGCAATTAGAATCATCTTTTCTCCAAGCTGGTTGAGAAGATCTTCTGCTTTTCTGTCTAACTTTATTTCCAAATAATCAATCATACCATGATGATAAAATTGAATTATTTGCTCATTTGTCAACTTTGTAGGATGGTGTATTTGAAGTAATAGAAGACCAGTTCCGTCTCCTTTTTCATCTGTTCTTTCTACCACTTTAAATCCTTGCTGTTCACTGTCAAATTTGAACACCATGTCTACCAGCTGTTGTTGCAAATTGTACAGAATCAAAGGAAATTCTGCACAAACTTTCTGTGAAACAAGATTCTCAAATTCTGGGAATCTTTCTGTAACTGGTTTTAGGCATTGCTTCCAAGGTGTATCAAGAATCCTTGTCCTGAAACATTCAAAAGTCCTGTGTACCTCTGTTTTGTCTTTGTTTTCTTTTTTCTCAAGCCTTTGTAATAACTGTGTATTTTTTGCTTATAATAACATCATTTTTTGTTTTAACAAGCTATTTTCAATTCTTAATTGTATATCTTGTGCATTATTTGTTTTTTCTTCAAGCTGTGTCTTTAATGTAGAAATAATTTCTTGTTGAACTTTAATGTAATGCTCAGGATTTGTTTTTGCCATGTCAGAAATACTTTTAACCTCTTCAGGTTCTATGTAAAAACTTGGACCCAACTCTGTTCTTGCTGCTTGAAGGGCTTCAGCAAAGCTTGTAAATCCTTTCCAAACTGCTCCTCCTACACAAATTATATGTTTTGCCGCTGTCTCCCATTTGTTAAAAATTCCAAGTTTTGTACCCCTAAATATAACATAATGTGTAAAATTTGGTTTCTGTTTAAATTGTCTTTCAGGAGTTTTTGAACTTTGTTCCTGAAAATAAATGCTTAAAGCATTTAAAACCTGTACTTTGAATGATGAAGCTTGTGGCATGGTTTGAATATGCCATAAATTGTCTAATAAACATTGCTGTTTATCTGTTAATTTCATTCCCATAATAGGATGAAATTTTTTATCAGCTTCATTGCATATCTGTAGAGCATATGTTCCAAACTCAATCACCGGCTTAGGTGGGAAGTTTGTATACAAAGGGCGTTTGCCAGCTGCCTTTGATTGCTGTTGTGTATAAACATGTCTTGTCATGGTCTGTGGTAATGATCTGTGAGGAGAACTGTATATCTTTTCTATTGACTGTAAATAAGCTTGTTGAATTTGTTCTTCTTCTGATGAAGAATTCTCCTATTGCTTTTGTTTTGGATGTATAAGCTTTAACTTTTCTCTATCATTTTTCCTGTCCATCTGAAACAAACCATTTGTTTATATTTCGAGATAACATATCAGCTATCCCATTATTCTTTCCCTTAATATGTTCAAAATTTATAAAATATCCATTTCCTTGTATAGTATTTTGTAGATTAACCCATCTGGTTCTATTTACCTTTTTACTTTGATCATTTTTTACAAACTTAACTATTGCTTCACAGTCAGTTCTTACTGTAAATTCTTTATTAAGAAAAATCTTAAACTTTTCTAATGCATTAATTAATGCCTGTATTTCAAAATCAATTGTAGTCCAGTTTGTTTTGTTTTGAAAATTACCGCTTGCATAAGCGCAAATTTTCTCTTCTTCCTTGAGACTGTATTTGTTTGGTTTACATAGAAGGACTGCTCCCCATCCTTCTTTGCATCCATCTGTTTCAATGATTATATAATCTGTAACTAATGGTAACTCTAATGGTTTAATTTTTTTAACCACCTTCTTAATTTCTTTAACAAGTTTAATATCTTCTTGGTTAAAAAACCTTTGACCATTTTTAGTTGTTTTCCCATATAATGGTCCAACTAATTTTGACAAATTTGGTATAAATTTTCTAGCATAATTTACTAGTCCTAAAAAGGCTTGTATTTGTTTTAAATTTTCAAAATTTTCAGGAAAATTTAAAATTTTTGTAGAAATATGTGGTTGTAATTCTATTTTTCCATTTCCAATTTCTAATCCTAAAAAAGAGATTTTACTTTTAAAAAGTTTCAGTTTTCTTTTTTAAACTACTATACCATTTTTCTTTATTTCTTCAAAAACCTGTTGTAAGTGTTTCTCATGTTCCTGCACTGTATTACTTGCAACTAAAATATCATCAATGTATACTAAACAAAAATCAAACTTTAAAAATATGCTGTCCATAAATCTTTGAAAAATAGAAGGTGCATTTTTTAGTCCAAAACTGTCCAAGGTTTAAAACTTTCTTCTAATTTTAACTGATTATATCCTGATTTTAAATCAAATTTTGAAAATACTTTTTTGTTTTGTATAAGATTTAACAAACTATCTTTGTTAGGGATATTATACCCATCATCTATTGTATTATCATTTAATCTTTTATAATTATAAACTATTCTAGCCTTTCCCCTTTTTATTTCACTGTGATTTCTTACTAGAAAAGCTGTAGATCTATGAGGACTTTCTGATTTTCTAATTAATCCTTGATTTACCATTTCAGGGATTTGTTTTTTAAACTCTTCTTTGTCTAATGGGCTATATTCTATATTAGCTGTTCTGATTACTATATCAGTATTTTTTAATTTAAATTTACAAACATATTTTACATTTGATTTTGTTATATCTTCTCCAATATATCCTATTTTTTCTAAATGTAATATCATAGGATGGTTTATACTTTTTGTAATATCCCGTCCTTTCTCTATTTCATGACTTAAAAAATCTAGTAAAAGTTTTAATGACTCATTTTCTATAAACTGTTTTCTATTTTGTGTTTTCAAAAAATCTAAATTCCCTTTATCCCCTCTTTTTTGAACAATTTGTGTTGTATTCATATACCTAAGGGTTGGTATTGTATATAACTGTTTACTTAATGTTATAAAATTCCTTGTAATTGTAACTGCACCATTTAATCCTAGTATAAAGTTTAATCCTATTACGAAATCTTTTGATTTTATTTCTGGTGGATTAATGTTTATTTGTGGCATTTCATATTTTATACTATAATTGTTTGCAAAATCTAAGAATTGTATTCCTACTGGTTCTAAACAGTGTGTAATAGATATTAATCTATCCTCTATTGTTCTTGTACTTAGTTCATATGATAATTTTTTATGATATTCCATAGGTGCTAAACTATGTGAAATTAAGCTTTTTGTAGCTCCTGTATCTACTAATGCTGTTAAATCTAAATATTTATTATTATCTAACCATAATCGACATTGTATATTTATCATGTTTATTGATCCTTGTGTTTGTATATATGTTTGATCATCTGGTTTTTGTAAAGCCATCTTACCTATTTCTTCTATTTGACTTAATCTTTCAAGTTCTTCTATTTTATTTTCTAAACTTTTTATTTTTAAACTATGTAATTCTACTGTTAATTCTAGTTTATTTATCCTTTCATTTTCATTATTTTCATAATTTGTTTTCACTTTTGATGTTGTAGCTATATCTTTATCATAAATTTCTTTAAGACATTTAAAACAAATTTCTTTAAAACATTTATTACATTGTGATCTTTTTTCTATACTAGGGTAATATCCACAATGACAACATCTTATATGATTATTTCCTTTATTTTGTTTCCAATCATGTTCACAAACTTCTTCTGTATTCATATATGTATATGTTGCTTTTGCTGTTGGATTTTCTTCTTCACTGTAAATACTATATACTGATTCATTATCAGATTCATCATCTGTTTTTAGAGCTTCTATTTCATAATCTTGTAATTGTTCTACTAAATTTGCTCTTTCCATGTTTTTTCTTTTATTTGGACAATTATTTGCTAAATGTGTTGTTTCTCCACAAGTGTAACATCTACATTTTCGTGATTGTGGTTTTTTAACATATTTATTTGTATTATAATGTTTTCTATAATTCCTATTATATGTTGTACTTTTTCGTATCTTTTTCTTTTTATCATATACTCCATATGCTTGTGGTGTATAGATTGCTGTTTTACAAAATGCATAAGCATTTCTTTTTAATTGTTCTTGTAATGCTACTTCTTTACATTTTTCTTCTAATATACCAAATGTATAAGTTATTCTTGTTCCTATTCCTAAATTTTGTTGTGTACCATAATTTGTTTTCCATGCTTCATGTATAGATTTTCCTAAATCTCCTGGTAATTTTATAAAATATTTGTCACATAAATTATCATCCATTGCCATATATATATATATATATGGGAGAGTTCATTGGTGAACACTAAAAAAGTGGGGAACCGAGGAACACTTTTAAAAATTCAACTTAACATGTTAAAAATCAATTTTTTCTAAAAAAAATTCGGCGCTTTTCCTTATAAATACATGTAAAAACATTTTTAATAAAAATTATAAAAAAATGTTTAAAAAAATATGTCTTATAAAATTGATTTAACATGTTAAAAATCAAATTTTTAAATTTTTTTCAGCGCTTTTCCTTATTAAAATGGTTAGAAACTATTCCAATAAAAATCATTTTTGTAAAAAAAATAAGCATTTTTTAATTGTTTCTTATATTTTTAGTTTTTGATTTTTTACTAAAAATTCTTCTAAAAGTATATATAAAGAAAAACGCCGAAATTTAAAAAAAAATTGATTTTTAACATGTTAAGTTAAATTGTTAAGAGTGTTCCTCGGTTCCTCACTTTTTTAGTATTCCCTAATGAATCTCAATATATATATATAGGGAGATGATAATGAGAAAACTACATATAAATGAGAAAACTAGAAAACTAACTAAAAAAGTATAAAAAAAGCTAAAAACATACATTTTTTTACATTTTTTAAAAAATCGCTATTTTTTATATAAAAAAAAATTTTCAAAAAAAAAAAAAAACTTGTACTGCACATGGGCATTATATGTGTACTACACATGTGCATTACATGATTAAAATTAATTAGCTTTTTGAGTCTAGTTTAGCTTTATGGTTAGTTTTTTTGAAGGTTTAGGAATAGGATTAGGTTTTTGGGTATTGGGGGGGGGGGGGTTAGGTTTTTGGGGGGTGGGGGGTTTAGGTTTTTGGGGGGTGTCGGTAGGGGGTGGGTTAAGTGGTTTAGGCTTTCCGTATTAATGCACATGTGCAGTACCAAAAAAAAAATTTTAAATTTTTTTCTTATATAAAAATAGCGATTTTTAATAAAAATGGTAAAAAAAATTGATACGTTTTTTAGGCTTTTTTAGTTAGTTTTTTTGTTTTCTCATTTAAACTAGTTTTCTTATGATCTATCCCCTATATATATATAGGGTTAGGTTCACTTGTGAACAACCCCCTTGATAGAGAACACTAGTGAACTAATCATAGCCATTGATTATCAATACACAAGTGTAAATCAATATGTAGGATTTGTTCACTCAGTTCATAAATACACCAAACACCTCCTTATATATATATATATATATATATATATATATATAGGGTTGAGTTCATTTCAGAACTCTAAATAACTACAGAACTTTCAGAACTCTTAATAAACAATCATTTTATATATAAGTTTTTGTATTTAGGATCTTTTTATCATCTATTATATGTATTTCTTTGATTACATACATGTCAAAAGTAGTTTACGTATGTTTAATTGCCAAAATTATATATATGTGTCATAACTAATTACATATATGTAAAAAATCTAGTTTACATATGTGTAATTATAAAATTACATATAAAAACTGATAAAATTACTCTTAACATGTATGTAATTGTAAAAATACACATAATAAATGATAAAATTATCCTAAACATAAAAATATATAAATAAAAAGATTGTTTATTAGGAGTTCTGCGAGTTCTGTAAATATTTATGGTTCTGAAATGATCCTGGCCGTATATATATATATATATATATATATAGGGAGAAGATCATGCGAGAACCACCTCTTATTGCGAGAACCGCGAGAACCAATGTGAACACAACCAAAAATGCCTAAAAATAGCTAAAAATCACACAAATTTTTTTTTTGATTTTTTTAATATATTTTTATGTTAAAATCGCTACTTTTCGAAGCCAAAAAAAGATATATATATATATTTTTTTTAAATTTAAAAAAAAAAATTGGCTTCGAAAAGTAGCGATTTTAACATAAAAAATATTAAAAAAATCAAAAAAAAAATTTTAGATTTTTTTTTTGATTTTTTTAGATTTTTTTAAGATTTTTTACGGTTTTTTGGGGGTTTAGTTTTTAGCATTTTAGCTTTGGGGGGGGGGGTTTAGGCTTTTGGGCGGTGGGGGAGGGGGGTTTAGGTTTTTTTTTTTTTTGGGGGGGGGGGGGTAGGTTTTTTTTTTTTTTGGGGTGGGGGGGGGGGGTTTAGGTTTTTTTAGCTATTTTAGGTTGTGTTCACATTGGTTCTCATGGTTCTCACAATAAATGGAGTTCTCGCATGAGCCCCTCCCTATATATATATATATATATGTATATATATATATATATAGGAGAAGGATCCGTTAGGAACCACCCTTTATTGCGAGAACCGCGAGAACAATGTGAACACAACAAAAAAATACCTAAAAATAGCTAAAAAACACACAAATTTTTTTTTAATATTTTTTATAAAAAAATCGCTACTTTTAGTAGAAAAAAAAATATTTTAAAAATAATTTAATTTTTTTTTTGGCTACTAAAAGTAGCGATTTTAATGTAAAAAATATTAAAAGAAATTTTTTGTGTTTTTTTTTTTTTGATTTTTTTAGGTTTTAGTTTTTAGCATTTTAGCTGGGGGGGGGGTAGGTTTTTGGGGGGTGGGGGAGGGGGGTTTAGGTTTTTTTTTTTGGGGGGGGGGGGGTGGGTTGGGGTGGGGTGGGGGGGGGGGTTAGTTTTTTTTTAGGTTTTTTGGGGGGTTTAGTTTTTAGCATTTAGCTTGGGGGGGGGGGGGTGGGGTTAGGTTTTTTAGCTATTTTAGGTTGTGTTCACATTGGTTCTCGCGGTTCTCGCAATAAAGGTGGTTCTCGCATGAACCTTACCCTATATATATATATATATATATATATATATATATATATATATATATATATATATATATATATATATAGGTACGAGATCAGGAGAAAAACGCCCAAAAGTGTGAGAACGGTGAGAATGCATCCTGGCCCAACATGTGGCGCGGGATATGATCAGGGCGTGAGGGGTTTTTTTGTCTTTTCAATCCTCTTTTATTTTCCCAACACGCTATAACATTTTCTGGCATCTTAGATTATTTTGGCGTTAATTGTATTCATTAAACTTTTTGGCGTTGAATTAATTGTTTTTGTATCACATAGATAATTTTTTGGCGTTATAGCGTTTTCTGGTCAATTTTTATGGCGTTTTGTGGCGTCATATAATAATTCACTACGAGTTATTAATATTTTCATAAGATTACAATAAGACCAAATGTTTTTTATGGCGTTTAGTCAATTTTTTGGCGTTTAATACATTGACAAGGTGCTTTGCCAGCACCCGTTCTCACAGTTTTCATACTACTAGCGTTTTGTTGTTTGTAGTTTTTGGCGTTTTATATAATAATGTATTTTATTTGTAGAGAATTAGATAACAAAACAACAGATAATTTGATAACAAAACAATATAAAATGAAAAAGAAAAAAATAATTAAAAATGGTAATCTAATTTCTCATCCGAATCTTCACTGTCATCAGCCTCTTCTTCTTGAATTTGTTTTTGCGTTTTGAACCTTTGAATACCTTAGCTAGATGCCAACTTTCCTACATAAACGCTGTTTTTTTAGACGAAACTTGTTAGTGGCATCCTGTGTTTTGGTGTGACATTCTCGTTTGGTGGCATGTCATTAAAGATCAACTCTTGCTTGAATGCTATTTATAATAATGGAGTCCAAAATAACATTTTACACTTGTGTTGATCCCTTCATGCCATGCATATATTCATCAAGAACACAGCTCACATGATGACATACTGTCATCAGTCACTTTTTCTTGAATATTTGTCCATCTCATTCAGCAAAAGATTATAGAGATAACCCCCTCGGAGAAGAATCGATTCAGTGAAAGCTTTGCCATCTGTGGTTATTTTAACTAACCTTTTTTGGCGTTTTAAAGCGAGTGGTTTCTAGAGAACATGACGTTTTGTTTTTCTGGGTGTGATCAATTCATTGTGTATAGACCCCTCTCTTATAGGAGTTTTTTGGCGCGTAGTTTAGACAAGATTTTTTTTATTATAATAAATGATAGTAATAAAGTAACCGTCTTTTCAGTTACTGTTTGTATTTACTGTTTTGATCAGCTTTTTATCAGTTTCTAGGGTGATAGACGTCCCATCTTCCAAGTTTGGCGTTTTTTTAAATGGCGTTATGCAGACCAAGATGACAAAATACAATAACGGAGAAAATAAAATATTAAGCAGGGAAAATATTTTTTTTTATTTTTGGCGTTTTGTAAGCAATAAGTTTTTGTAGTATTTTTTTGGCGTTTTGCAAATAAATAGAGAAATATATCATTTAATTATCTTAAAAAAAGAAGATTACACAGAAGAAAAAAAATTAAAACTCTTTGTCAGAAGGTAATTTATCCGAGAAGTATCCATCACTTGCGTCATCTTCTTCCTCGGAGTCTTCATCTGGATCTTCATCCATGTCATCATCTTCACCTTCATCGGCTTCTTGTTCCTGAAGATTCTGAAGCCTCCATTTGAACATGTCTTGCATTAATGCCAATTTTGAGTCCATTTCTATGTTCAAACAAGGGGCTTTATGCAATTCTTCCTTGAACCTAAGCCCCTGCTTTGTCATGATGTTTTCAAACCAGTAGTCTTCCTGCTCTCCGTTGTCGTATATAACGGTCACCATGTCTGTTACATCATCAAAACGCCATGATGTCATGAAAGTGTCCGGCTTTACATCTGCTTTGATTGGTCCAAATTTCCTTGTTAATGCTTTCATAAGTATATGTGTTTCATGGCATTCATTATCCAGAGCAATGGCAAGAGATAGGATACCCCTCCGTACCTCTTCTTCCATCTTCAAAATTGCCTTGATCGTCCTAACATACACCCTCCTTCTGTTGTCAAAACGCAGGACGAATCGCCTGATTGCCAGAGTGTATCTCCACCAAACGATTGTTGCCATTTTTGGCGTTTTGGTTAAATTGGCATTTTTGGTTAAAGATGTTTTTGCAGAAATGATAGATTGAAGTGATTATGGAAGTGATGTTTTATATCGTTTATATAATGATGTTTTTGGCGCGTAATTTAGGAGGGAATTTCTTCTAATAAATGTTAATAACTGAAATTCAGTTACTGTGTTTTTTCCTCTTCCTGTAATATCCAACATGTTTTATCACTAATTTTTGGCGTTTTGTTTTTAATGGCGTTTTATTTTTTTGAATGGCATGTTATCATTTGTTGGCGTTTTGAATTTGAGCGGTAAAAGACCCTTTTACCCTTAATGAAGCGCGTCCCACATAATAAAATTGATGTTATTTACGAAAACGCCACCGCGCAATCTAGTCCATGGAATGTTTTGATCTAACGATCCATAAGCGTTCTCTCCGTTCTCACACTTTCCACCGTTTTCTCTAAATCATGACCCTATCTATATATATATGAGTTATATTTACACAAGACAAAACCTTAAACCATGCGTAGTGGGGTGTGAAATCCCCCATTCACACCCACCACCACCGCCCCCATAAGCATTAATGAGACAATTTTGGTTTGGATTGTGATTTAAATCACATGTGAAGAATTTTGAATGCCAAGGATATGACCGTTGGCAACGATCATTTAAACCCAATATTTAACCGTTTCTGATTTAAATCACGGGTGAAGAATTTTGAATGCCAAGGATATAGCCGTTGGCAACGGTCATTTCATTAAAAAAAATCCCTTTTCTTTACCTATTTAACCATTTCTACACACACAATTTTTATACACATTCTACACTCTTATACAATTCTATATACACATTCTCCACAAAAATATACAAGAAGATGTATCTCTATGGAAATCCATACAATCTCGTTTTCTGATTACCCCAACAAGGCCCAACCCGTCCAAACAGCACCACCGCACAAAACAACCAAATGCCACTAAATTATCCAATTAGTTCAGATTTTTTCGAAAATGAAAATATTAACATTTCGAATAAAAATATTTTTAGTATGATACAAAAGATGCTGGCGTATGCTTTCGGTTTTCAACAAAACATCAACGGTTTTCAACCACAGGCTCAAACGCACAACCCACAAGTGTTCCCAGGTCACAACCGGAGGTTGTGCGTGAGACGCCATCGGAGAAGGCGGGAGCGTCACAATCTCGGAAAAGGTCATACAACAAAAAATATCCATGTGACCCAAAGGTTAAGAAAACACATACGGTGTGGTCAACAAATGAAGAATACGCTTTGGCTCGTGGTGCTTGGCTCCACGTATCCAAGAACCCTTTAGATGGTAAATAATTCTTTTATTATTTTTTTTGTTTTCCATCATTAAAATTATTTCTTAATACTTTTATTTTTTATTGTTTTAAAACACCTGAACATTATCTTATGTCGAATGAGGAATTAATTGTATTAGATCCCGGACTTTCTTCAGGTATGCCTTTACTAATGCAAAATAATATCTTCGAGGAGACCCGTTTTGTATACTTGAGATTGCTTTGTATCGTGCGTTTCTTGATAAGGTTTTTGCTTATGTAAAAGGGAAATTATTGAAGAGCAATTCAAGTACTCGAGAACAAAAAGACAATCCAGCACTTAAACTTTTGGCTTTGGCGTATGGTGAGTCTTTTGATGTAAGGACCTGCAAAAATGCCCAAAAACGACCTGTAAGTAAAAACCCGGACCCCTGAAACCCTAATACTCATGAAAACCCAAGAAAACAAGACTTTTGGATTTCAGGCGGGCCGCGTAAGACTTAAGCCTATGCTTACGCAGGCCGCGACAGGACACATGGTGACCGGGGCTCGTTCCAGGCCACGTGAAAACCACGTGGCAACCCTATACGTGACACGCTAGCCCTACCCGTAGACTAGGGGCCCTCGCGGGCCGCGTAAGGATCAACTTAAGGTTTACGCGGGCCGCGTAAAACTTAAAAATCAGCTATAAATTGCCTGTGCATGGGACTTGCTTCTTTGTTCGAAATTTTAGTTCAAAACGTCCATTTTCTTCTCAAAAAACGAATATTAAGGTATCAAAACGCTGCAACGGTCAAGGGTAATAACTCGATCACTGCTACGATACAATGTCCGATCGATTGAAACCGATCCGATGGATGTTTAAGTGCTGCCCGTATTTGGGCTATACTTTGTCATTCGTCGTGAGGGTTTTGATTTCATGAGCTATCGTAAATGTTGTATTAAGTTACTGACCTAGTTTCGTGTGCATTGATATTTAAACTAGGTTACAAGGCTAAATCAGTAGGCTAAACTCTGCCCAATTAAACCTGCAATGTGAGTCATTCTCTTTTTATCAACAATGTTTTACAATACTCAAATTATTTTCAAAAGTTATAATTACAGGGATTAAGTCTTGGTTATCTTGAATCACTGGCAAGTGGGGTATTGTGCACATTACTAATTTCTCACGGTTAGGTAAACAAACCTAACAATGATAATCATCACTACTTGGGTGAAAGGACCCAATAGTGGTATGACCATCGTCACCAGGGTGTGACATGGCGCCAGATAAAAATAAGATAGTAGCCATTGTAATCGCTCTTATGCTGTAATTTATAACTAGGAGTCGTTTTATTAAAATTGAGTGACTCGCCAGCATTTCCCCGCTGATAAAATATTTTTAAACATGTTTCAGGTGATTTACTGTGAATCAAGGAAAAAGTGCTACGGAGCACTAACAAGCTTGAAGGGGTGGCTCAGTAAAATAAATAAACATGTTTTGTAAAACAAGGGATTTCCTGGTGAAATTCCCTTTACTGTAAATTATGGGGTTTGTGCCCAAATTGTGAAATAAAATAATCGGGCATTTTCAAGGTTTAAAAGATCCTGTTAAACTTCCGCTGTCAAATCAAATACTAAATATCACGGGTTTCTGTCCCGCGGCTCCTGGACCGGGTCACACCGGGACGGGGGCCGTGGCAGAAAAAGGTGGTATCAGAGCCACTGATTTAAGCCAATTATGTATTTTGAAATACTTAATTTTTCAAATTGCTATTTTGTGATTCTATGAAATTCAAGTTGATAAATAAAATATTAACTTAAATTTGTGTGTGTTTTCTTCATATATGCTAACGGCATGAATGAGTTGTCTGAAGCTCTTCAAAATCTTACTATCTATTCTGCTAACATGGAAGTTTTCAGGGGCTTTTCCGGTTATCAGGCCGACACTGAAGAACCCATGACATTCCTGGCCCAAGCCCAGGAGAAACCAAAGCCGAAAAAGAGAAGGAGAATCTTGGATTGGAAACGTGGGCGTAGGAAGAAACCAGCCGCACAAAAGATTAAAAAGACTGAGAATCCCAAGGATAAAGGCAAGGGAAAGGAGATCGGGGAAAGTTCAGGGCAAGACCAGGGCAAGACCAGGAAATGCCACCTGGGAGGAGCTTGATCGCAAACTGGCAAATTGTGACCTCATTGGACCTGCCAATGAAGACCTCTTCAATTACCCCGCTGAATCACAACTTCCAGTTAACTTGGCACCTGCTATCCTAGATCCCATTGTCAACCACCAATTTCTACCCGGAGAGCAAAAGGAATGGTGGACAAGTGATTGGCAGTTTCAGAACTTCATGAATAACCCCAATGTCTATTTTCCCCAATTTGACCCTAAGCCTGCACCAAACCCACCAATGAGCGCCGAAAACTTGGCTGAACTCCGCCACTATGGCGAGGAGCTGGTGGACGCAGAAAATAGAATCCGGGAAGTGGGGGAGAGGATATCATGGAAATACGACGAGAGGGAACGTCGTTTCTGAAGTGCCAGCTGACGGGGATCGTATGTGGTTGTGTGGTTATGTGTTTAATAATAATAAAATAATAATAAAAATTAATAAAAATATAATCATGTAAAATAACTTAAAATAAAACTTTTGTAATATAACTGGTGTGTAGGGATGTATACTAATTTATAAAATATGAACGTCGCAAAGTCGACAATTTTGGGTATACGTGTTGGCATGATTTTGTGTGATTGCTTGATTGTGTTTGGTTGTTATTTATTCCGTGATAATAATTTACACATCCTGTTAATTATTCATATGGAAAATGCGGAAAATCAACCAGTCAATGAAGTTAATCAATCGGAACAAAATAATGAGGATCATTTCCTCAATAGACAAGATATAGAAAACATCGTCGCCCAGGGAATAGCCAATTCTATCCCCGCAATTGTCGCTGCTGTTAAAAACCCCGTTGAACCAATGCAAGCTAACCACATCAAGCGTACCCGCGACGATAACTTCAGTAACAGTGTTAATGGAGGCGGCATCAATGAGAATAATGTGGTTCAAGCCCAGTACTCAAGAAAATGAAAACTGCAACGCCTGGTTGCACTTACAAGGAATTTCTTGCCTGTAAACCAATCGAATTTGCAGGAAATGAAGGGGCGACTGCTGTACTGCATTGGGTAGAGAAAACTGAAGCAGTAATTAAAATAAGTAAATGTGCCGAGGAGGACCAGGTCATGTACACGTCACATCTTTTTAAAGAAGGGGTACTAGAATGGTGGAATACCGTACTACAAGCCAAGGGAAGTGATGTGGCTTATGCCATGAATTGGGAAGAATTTAAAAGACTAGTGGAAAGGAAATTATGTCCCGAATATGAAAAGGAACAAATGACAAATAAGTTCCTAAACCACCGGATGGTGGATGTTGATTGTCGATGGTATACTTCGACATTCTTCGAGTATGCTAGAGTAGTACCTACCCTGGCTTCGCCAGAACCAGCACTTATTTCTCGCTATATTTGGGGGTTGATTAGTGAGATTCGGGATATCGTCAAAGCTGCAAGACCCCGCACAATTGACGATGCGGTGGAGTTAGCCAACACTTTGACCGACGGACTAATATGCACAAGAGAAGAAATCCGGAAGAAGGAAGTGGCCCAGAAGGTTACCTAAGGATTCCGTGTGGGTAATAGTAGTAATTTCAAGAAAAAGGGAACCGAGCAATTCTATACTGTTCCATTTTGCAGTACCTATAAAAGAAAGCACTTTGGAAAATGTAAGGGGTACTGTAACTTCTGCAAAGTTCCGGGACACCAAGAAGAAGATTGCAGAAGAAAGAAATCAACAATTTGCTTCAATTGTGGAGAAGCTGGACATTTTTGACCAGACTATCCTAAACTAGTCAAACCAGCTGACAACAAGACCAAACCAGCTGAAGGAACTAGTAAGAAGAACGCAAGAGCCTTTCAGATGACTACGCAAGAAGTAGAACTGATTCCCGACGTAATAGCTGGTACGTTTCTGGTAAACGATGTTTACGCCAAAGTATTATTTGACTCTGGTGCAAACCAAAGTTTTATAAATACTTCATTCTGCCAAGCTCTTAACCTACCCTTAACCAACCTTAGACAATTTTTTACGGTAGAAACAGCAGATGGGAATTCTGTTAACATAGATAAGGTTTTGCAAAAAGGAAAGATAGAACTCTTAGGCCATAAATTTTCTGCAAACCTGTTACCTATAAATTTAGCCAGATTCGATGTTGTGTTAGGAATGGATTGGTTAGTAGCCAACCATGCTTGAATCCTCTGTGATAAGAATTCCATAGACATTCGTACACCCACAGGAGAAATAATTGTGGTTGCAGGAGATAAGCCACGAAAGCCAATGAAATTCATTTCAGTATTGAAAGTGGCCAGTTATTCAAAAAAAACAAGGAATGGTGTATGTGATTTCGGTTGTTATTAATACTAAAAGTAAGGAACTTAAGGAAATTCCTGTAGTATCAGAATACTCAGATGTATTCCCAGAAGAATTACCTGGATTACCACCCGATAGGGAAGTAGAATTTAGAATTCATCTAATTCCTGGAACTACACCGATAGCCGAGGCACCTTATCGGTTAGCACCCACCGAAATGTTATAACTGAAAAAGCAGTTAGGTGAATTATTAAGTAAAAGATTTATACAACCTAGTTCATCCCCGTGGGGAGCACCAGTGTTGTTCGTTAAAAAGAAAGATGGTTCGATGCGAATGTGTATCGATTATAGGGAATTGAATAAAGTTAAAATTAAGAATCGATACCCATTACCTAGGATTGATGATCTTTTTGATCAACTTCGGGGAGCTCGATATATTTCTAAGATAGATTTACGCTCCGGATATCATCAGTTAAAAGTACAAGAGGAAGACATACCTAAAATTGCCTTCAGAACTAGGTACGGTCACTACGAGTTTACAGTCATGCCCTTTGGACTAACAAATGCTCCTGCAGCATTTATGGACATCATGAATAGGATCTGTAAACCGTATTTGGATAAATTTGTAATTGTCTTTATTAACGATATACTTATTTATTCCAAAAGCCAGGAAGAGCATTGTGAGCACTTGCATGCACTCTTAACCTTGTTAAGAAAGGAAAAGCTTTATGCCAAATTCTCAAAGTGTGAATTTTGGCTACAGGAGGTGCAATTCTTAGGACATATGGTAAATCACGAAGGTATTCATGTAGATCCTTCTAAAATAGAAGCGATCACCAAATGGAAGGTTCCGCAATCAGCTATGGAAGTTAGAAGTTTTCTAGGGTTAGCCGGATACTATAGACGATTCATTAAGGATTTTTCTATGATAGCTGTTCCATTAACTAAGCTAACCTGTAAAGCAATTAAGTTTGAATGGGGACCCAAGCAAGAAGAGGCTTTTAGAATTTTGAAACAACGATTAACAAACGCCCCTATTCTAGCCTTGCCAGAAGGAATATAAAATTTTGAAGTTTATTGTGATGCTTCTAAGTTAGGATTAGGATGTGTGCTGATGCAACGCAAGAAGGTAATTGCATATGCCTCAAGGCAATTAAAGAAGCATGAGGAGAATTATACAACGCATGACTTAGAATTAGGAGCCATAATTTTTGCCCTTAAGATTTGGAGACATTATCTGTACGGAAGTAAGTTTACTGTCTATACAGACCATAAGAGTTTAAGATATATATTTGGGAAAAAGGAATTAAACATGAGGCAAAGAAGATGGATGGAAATTCTAAGTGATTACGACTGTGATATTCAATATCACGAAGGAAAAGCAAACGTAGTTGCAGATGCCTTAAGTCGTAAGTATCTTGAGAAACAACGACGAGTTGGTGCTCTTAGATTAAGTTTACAATTAGACTTAATGGAACAACTGAAGAATATTCAGGAAACAACAATCGAGGATAATGATGAAGGAATGAAAGGACGAATAAAGGAATTAGAGCAAGGAAGTGATGGAATTTGGAGATTCCACAAAAAAAGGATTTGGGTACCTAAGCAAGGAAACTTAAGAGATAAAATTTTAGAGGAGGCCCATAAATCTAGGTATACTGTACATCCTGGTAACAATAAAATGTACCAAGATTTAAGAAACAATTTCTGGTGGATCGGTATGAAAAAGGACATAGTTAGATACGCTTCTAAGTGCCTAACTTGTTCACAAATTAAGGCTGAACACCAGAAACCCTCAGGTCTACTACAGCAATTAGAAATGCCTGTATGGAAATGGGAACTAATAACCATGGACTTTGTTACTAAGTTACCCAAAACCAGAAAAGGTAACGATGCGATTTGGGTAATTGTGGATCGATTAACCAAATCAACTCATTTTCTACCCATGAAGGAAACCTTTAGCATGGAAAGATTAGCAAAATTGTATGTAGACGAGGTAGTATCCTTACATGGAGTCCCACTCTCCATTGTATCAGATAGGGATAGTCGTTTCACTTCACATTTTTGGACAAGTTTCCAAGAAGCCCTGGGGACGCGATTAAATTTAAGTACAACCTACCATCCCTAAACAGACGGACAAAGTGAAAGGACGATCCAAACCCTGGAAGACATGCTTAGAGCATGTGTTATAGATTTTGGTGGAAACTGGGATGACCACCTACCTTTAATTGAATTCTCCTATAACAATAGTTATCATGCAAGTATTGAAGCTGCCCCGTTCGAAGCACTGTATGGACGAAAATGTAGAACCCCAGTTTACTGGGTAGAAATAGGAGAAAGTCAATTATCAGGTCCCGAGATCGTGCAAGAAACCACCAACAAGATCACTCAAATCAAGGAAAGACTGAAAACAACTCGAGATCGCCAGAAGAGCTATGCAGACAATCGACGCAAGCCACTAGAATTTCAAGTTAGAGACATGGTACTCTTGAAAGTTTCTCATTGGACAGGAGTAGTTCGGTTCGGTAAGAAAGGAAAGCTAAGTCCAAGATACGTAGGACCCTTCCTAGTAATCCAACGCATAGGACCGGTTGCCTATCGTTTACAACTACCAGAAGAACTAGCTGGAGTACACGACGTATTTCAAATATCCAACCTCAAGAAATGTTTATCAGACGATTCCCTGGTAGTACCTCTTCAAGATATAGAGGTAAATGAAAAGCTAAAATTTGTTGAGAAACCACTCCAAATAGAAGACAGAAAGGTCAAGTTTCTCAAACAAAAAAGATTGGTACTGGTCAAAGTCAAGTGGGATTCAGAAAGAGGACCCGAATACACCTGGGAACTGGAATCGGAAATGAAGCGAAAGTATCCTCACTTATTTTAATAAATCTCGAGGATGAGATTTTAAATAAGGTGGGGAGGATGTAAGGACCTGCAAAAATGCCCAAAAACGACCCGTAAGTAAAAACCCGGACCCCTGAAACCCTAATACTCATGAAAAACCAAGAAAACAAGACTTTTGGATTTCAGGCGGGCCGCGTAAGACTTAAGCCTATGCTTACGTGGGCCACGACAGGACACATGGTGACCGGGGCTCGTTCCAGGCCACGTGGCAACCCTACACGTGACACGTAAGCCCTACACGTAGACTAGGGGCCCTCGCGGGCCGCTTAAGGTTAAAGTTAAGGTTTACGTGGGCCGCGTAAAACCTGAAAATCAGCTATAAATTACCTGTGCATGGGACTTGCTTCTTTGTTCGAAATTTTAGTTCAAAATGTCCATTTTCTGCTCAAAAAACGAATATTAAGGTATCAAAACGCTGCTATGATCAAGGGTAATAACTCGATCACTGCTACGATACAATGTCCGATCGATTGAAACCGATCCGATGGATGTTTAAGTGCTGCCTGTATTTGGGCTATACTTTGTCATTCGTCGTGAGGGTTTTGATTTCGTGAGCTATCGTAAATGTTGTATTAAGTTACTGACCTAGTTTCGTGTGCATTGTTATTTAAACTAGGTTACAAGGCTAAATCAGTAGGCTAAACTCTGCCCAATTAAACCTGCAATGTGAGTCATTCTCTTTTTATCAACAATGTTTTACAATACTCAAATTATTTTCAAAAGTTATAATTACAGGGATTAAGTCTTGGTTATCTTGAATCACTGGCAAGTGGGGTATTGTGCACATTACTAATTTCTCACGGTTAGGTAAACAAACCTAACAGTGATAATCATCACTACTTCGGTGAAAGGACCCAACAGTGGTATGACCATCGTCACCAGGGTGTGACATGGCGCCATATAAAAATAAGATAGTAGCCATTGTAATCGCTCTTATGCTGTAATTTATAACTAGGAGTCGTTTTATTAAAATTGAGTGACTCGCCAGTATTTCCCCGCTGATAAAATATTTTTAAACATGTTTCAGGTGATTTACTGTGAATCAAGGAAAAAGTGTTACGGAGCACTAACAAGCTTAAAGGGATGACTCAGTAAAATAAATAAACATGTTTTGTAAAACAAGGGATTTCCTCGTGAAATTCCCTTTACTGTAAATTATGGGGTTTGTCCCCAAATGATGAAATAAAATAATCGGGCATTTTCAAGGTTTAAAAGATCATGTTAAACTTCCGCTATCAAATCAAATAATAAATACCACGGGTTTCTGTCCCGCGGCTCCTGGACCGGGTCACACCGGGACGGGGGCCGTGACATTTGACTATGAAGAATGCTCTGAAAAAAGACTCTTCAAGATTGCATGTTTTTTGTCTTGATCATGAGCAACGACTCCGCTCATTTGGTGGGGTTCAAATGTTTTTTGCTGATGATCATGATCATGATGATGATAATAATGACAACCAACAAGTAGATCATCAAACAGTTCATGTCTTTCTTAAGTTGAATGTGAATCAAGAAAAACATTTGGTGGTTAGAACAAGCACAGGAAGAGAAAGAGGACCTTCAAGGAATCAAGGCTATGTTCATGGAAGTAGAAACAGTGATTACCATCCCTTTGAATCCTCAAAAAGAAGGCTCAGGAGCAAGCCTGCTAGAAAACTTGAAGTCAGGACCAAATCAAAGCCAAAAATGAACCAGAATCAAGCAAAGAAAGGCAAGAAAGCGTGTGTTTGTGCTGAGGATGAATGTGCATGTCAAACGTTCAGGTCCATATCTGAATTTAACGATCACAGACGCAAGACCGGGCATTTTAAGTTGTTTATAAAAGAGTTAACAAAAAGGAGGGGCTTTTAGTCTTTTGGTTTGTGTTAAGATCAATGATGTAGGGTGTTTTTAGTGTAGTGACCCTACCATTTTTTAAAAAATGAATCAGAATCAAACAAAGAAAGGCAAAAAAGTGTGTGTTGTTGCAACAAGTGATGAGGAGATAGGAGCATTCAGTTGCGATATAGACGGCTGCAGCATTAGCTTTAACTGAAAACAAGATCTAAAAACTCTTTTACGACCCCCAGTTATAAATTTCTATTACGACCCCTGATGTGTGCAAAATGCAACATATAAATTACATCAATTGTGGCATAAAACTAACCCTTTTTTAGTACTAATGTTGGAAAAAGTGTGCTTTTGTCTTCCTTTTGTATTTTCAGGATTAAATGAGCTCAAATTAACAAAAGAAGCAAAAAGACATCAAAATCTAACATAAATACAAGAAAAGGAACAAGACGTGACATGCCCGACCCCACGACAGCATTTTCCCAAGCAAAACAAGACAACAGAAGACTGAACACGCCCCGTGCTCAGCCAGCACGGGGGCGTGCCCAAGTGTCAGCAGAAATGACAAAGTGGTAGAAGCTTCTATTGCCCACCACGGGGCCGTGCTCAGCGGACACGGGGCCGAGGTCAACTATAAGATTCGCACAATCCAGGCAAATCTTCATAGTACAAAGATTCTTCTGCACCCGGGGTCGTGCTCAACGGACACGGGGGGCGTGGTCAACTAATAAGACAAGCTGCAATAAATGAAGAAAGAGAAGGATGTGGACATGGGGCCGTGCCCGAGCTTCTGTTCAGCCTATTAATAGGAGTGCTTGGCTCAAGCTCAAACCATCCCTTGGCACACCACCTCTCTCACACTTCACCCACCACCACCATAACACCATCATCCACCACCATCATCCATTGTCCATCATAGAGTGTGTGAGTCGTCTCGGGATCCAAGATTGATCGTAAGAGTTCTTGACAATCAAGGCCATGTTTGCCTAAGTCTCTTACATCACTTGGTGATGACAAAGTGTCTAGTGTAATACTTTTTATTTCTAATCTTTTCGCACGTTTTATTTGGTTTTGTATTAATGACTTTAATAACTAGTTGCTTATGTTGAAGGTGATCTTTCCTTATCGTTTGTCCGTGGTGTCTTGGCATTATTTTACTGTCTATATAAAATAAAAGATTTTCACCATTCATATCTCCATGGTCTATATGGAGGTATGTTGGCTACCTGGTCGGGGGTTAAGGGAACGGTTTGGTAAAGGTCTTGCCATTGTTCAGCGTTTAGAGGTCCTGCAATGGACCTGGGTCAAATTTAGTAGGACCTCCTTCAATACTTAACGGTATTGGATGACGGGGGTCCAAACTCTTTGATCCCCTCATAAGTTAACTACTATTAATACTATAACCCGACTATTTAGGACTGTATCCCTGCTGACTCAAACTACTTAGTCGAGGGTAACGTCACCTCCAAAAGAGGGGCCTACCATAATTTGCATTAATAACTTAATTAATTATCTTCTAATAATCCACCCTTTTAGGATTGTATCCTTGCTGACTCAAACTACTGGGGTGAGGGTAACGTCACCTTCAAAAGAGGGGCCTATTACAATAACTAAGATAATCTCTTAAATAGTGCAAAAGTGCGGAAATAATCAAAGGTTACACTAGATACGAGTCGGAACCAAGTGATTCATCTTGTCTATCTGTTTTTCTTTTTATTTTATTTTCAGCATTTTTAGTTAGTTTTTATTTATCTTAGTTTAAAACATTTTTCTAAACCTTTTGATTTGATTAGACGTTGAGGATAAACCGGTACTAAAAGCTCTTGTGTCCTTGGACGACCTCGGTATCTTGCCAACACTATACTATGCTCACGATGGGTGCACTTGCCCATATGTGTGTTTAGTGTTAGTAAAATATCGTGTTTTATAAATTTAAAACTTGGCTAAAAATAAGTGTTAAAGGGGCTTAAAATATATACCTAATATATATAACACTTCACACGCATCAAGTTTTTGGCGCCGTTGCCGGGGACACAAGGATTTTAAGAAAGCTTAAAATCGACGGCCTAATCAGTTTTTCAAAACCTTTTTAAAACGCGCGCACATTTTTTCTGCATTTTAGCTTAGTTTTGCATTTACAGTAACCTGTACACGGGGCCGTGTTCACTGAACACGGTGCCGTGCTGCACATTTTCATAAAAACACCCAGTAACAGTAGCTTGAACACGGGCCGTGCTCACTGAACATGCCCCGTGCTCAACTAGATCAGTAAATTTAATTAAAACGCCCAGATACAGATCCTGAACACGGGGCCGTGTCCAGCCTCTGTTTCCGTTTTTATTTTTTGTTTTCTGGTCTCGAGACTTGGTTGTGCTCTGCTGAGTGATTCTTATGGATCAATACTCAGGAAGCTACAACTACACCTATGAGGAGGATGATTATAGGGGTAATTATTGCACTAATTGTCGTAACACACACTCGGTTCAAAATAGTCACTCATATCAACCATCCAATTCATACACCTACTATGAGGAGCCCAGGTACGAGCCATCAACTTCATACACATCTTATGAAGACCAAAGGTATGAACCTCCTCCCTCATACTCATATTTTGATGAACCAAGGTATGAGCCTTCTTACTCATACTTTGAGGAACCAAGATATGAGCCACCACCTTCATATGCTTATTATGAGGAACCATGGCGTGAACAACCCACCTCATATGAGTATTATGAAGAACAAAATTACGAACCTTATCCATCATATGCTTACAATGAAGAACAATGGTGCGAACCATCTACTTCACATGGGTATTATGAGGAACAAAGGGTCGAACCACCGGATTCAAGCTTAGAAAATCCCGATTCTTTTTCTATAACCGAAGTAACCGATAGGATATTAGAACACATTAGAGTTATCGATCGCTGTATAAAAGAATCTCGCGCAAGGGAAGAGGAGTCCCGCGCAAGAGAAGAATTAAAAAATGAAGAGATAACTGAAAGTGTAAAAATGGAAGAACAAATAAGTGAAAAACCGACACATGAGTTAAACAACGAAATAGGTGAGTCCGACAAAGTAAAAATTCAAGAAGAGTCTAATTTTGAAGAAATTAATCTCTTGTCACCTTCTTTCGAAAATCATTGTTTGGTACCCACTCATGCTAAGTTTTTAAAAGAGTTAAACACTAACACTAAAATTGACGAAACGGTAAGTGTTAAGTTAACTAATGATCAAACTTCGCTAATAAAAGAAGACCCATTTGAAATTAACATTACACCGGTTCCATGTTTCTTTCAAAATTCGTTTACTAGTAGTGTCACAATCGATAAAGATCTTTGTGTTAACATAATGCCTAACTACATTTTCGAGAAATTAAGTATTAGTGATTTTTCTCCACTTCAAATACCCATTTTTCTATCCAATCGGAAAGTAATAAAATCAATCGATGTAGTTGAGGATGTATTGGTTCAAACAAATCAAATGGTAATCCCGACCGACTTTGTCATCCTCGATGACGCTCCTCTAATGTTGGGACGACCATTTGTAAAAACTCACGAAGCTTTGAAAAACCGGAAGTTCAACAATCTACCTCTTCAATTAGGGGCATTTAAAAGAAGTGTCGATCTTGAGCGATCAATGAAATATCCATTCGGCAATAATGACCCCCTAATTGAAGATGAAGATGAACCACCCGATACAAGTTAAGAGATCGACCACTTTGTTGAAGAGAGGTCTCCATAGAACAAACTTTTAAAGTTCTTGATCGAATTGAGCAACCAAATAAGGAGTCTCCTAAAGACCCACCACTTGAGCTCAAAGAACTTCCAAAAGGTTTGGAATATGCTTTTCTAGACAAAGATGGTAATTTACCTGTAATTATTTCATCTAAATTAGATAGCTTAGAAAAAGAAAAATTAATTAGTCTTTTGAAAAAACACAAAAACGCAATAGCTTGGAAACTTGTAGACATAAAAGGAATTAGTCCTTCCATTTGCACACACAAAATTTTGATGAATGATGACTACAAATCGGTCATACAACCACAACGTCGAGTAAATCCAAATGTTCAAGAAGTGGTTAAAAACGAGGTCATCAAATTACTTGACACCGGACTTATCTATCCTATCTCCGATAGTCCTTGGGTGAGTCCCGTCCAAGTAGTTCCAAATAAAGGAGGTATGACGGTGATAACTAATGAAAAAAATGAATTAATACCCACGAGAACCGTCAAAGGATGGAGAGTATGTATAGATTATAGACGATTAAATGAAGCTACAAGAAAAGATCACTTTCCTTTAGCCTTCATTGATCAAATGTTAGAAAGATTATCCGGTCATAAATTTTATTGTTTCTTGGATGGTTTTTCAGGTTACTTTCAAATCCTGATAGCACCCGAAGACCAAGAAAAGACAACTTTCACATGTCCCTACGGAACTTTTGCTTATCGACGCATGCCGTTTGGTCTATGTAATGCCCCCGCAACATTCCAACGTTGCATGGTAGCCATTTTCCATGACATGATAGAAAAAACAATGGAAGTCTTCATGGACGACTTTTCTATCTTTGGGGATACATACGACCAATGCCTCGATAACCTTGAACGAATGCTATCCCGATGTGAGGAAACTAACCTCGCCCTTAATTGGGAAAAATGCCATTTCATGGTAACAGAGGGAATAGTACTCGGTCACAAGATCTCAAGCGAAGGAATGAAGGTGGATCGAGCTAAAATAGATACCATTTATAGATTACCACCTCCATCCTCCGTTAGAGCTATCAGAAGTTTCCTAGGGCATGCCGGATTTTATAGACGGTTTATCAAAGACTTTTCAAAAATCTCAAGGCCTCTAACAAAATTACTTGAAAAAGATGCTCCTTTCATCTTTGACAAGGATTGCAATCAGGCATTTCTAACCCTAAAGGAAATGTTAGTCAATGCACCTATCATGATAGCACCTGATTGGAAATTTCCTTTCGAAATCATGTGTGATGCGAGTGACTTTGCAGTTGGAGCTATCTTGGGACAAAGAAAAGAAAAGCATTTCCACCCAATTTATTATGCTAGTAAAACACTTAATGATGCACAAGAAAATTACACAACAACTGAAAAAGAATTACTAGCTGTGGTATTTGCTTTTGATAAATTTCCTTCTTATCTTGTTCTTTCTAAAACTATAGTCTATACAGATCATGCAGCCATTCGATATCTCTTCAAAAAGCAGGACGCAAAACCACGTTTGATTCGGTGGATTCTACTCCTCCAAGAATTCGACATTGAAATCAAAGACAAAAGAGGAGCAGAAAATACTGCAGCAGATCATCTTTCGCGCTTAGAAGACCCAGCTTTAGAAGCAACCAGGGACGAGCAAATTAACGAAAAATTTCCAACTGAGTCCCTAGAAATGGTGGAATACAAAGAAGAACCATGGTACGCCGACTATGCTAACTACCTAGCTAGCGGTATAGTCACAAAAGGGTGGCCACATCATCAAAGAAAAAAATTCTTTGCCAATGTGAAACACTATTTTTGGGAAGATCCATATCTTTTCAAAGTGTGTGCCGACCAACTCGTTCGACGATGCGTACATGGTAGCGAAGCACAAAGAATTCTCCGCCATTGTCATGAAGGTCCATACGGAGGGCATCATGGTGCCGCTAGTACCGCACGAAAGGTATTTGATTCAGGATTTTATTGGCCAACCATTTACAAAGACGCCCAAAGTCTTGTCAAGACATGTGATGCTTGCCAAAGAACAGGTAATATTTCTTCCAAAAACGAAATGCCACAAAATGGCATTCTTGTTTGTGAAATTTTTGATGTGTGGGGACTCGACTTTATGGGACCTTTCCCACCATCGAAAGGAAACAAATATATACTTGTGGCAGTAGACTACTTGTCTAAATGGGCCGAGGCCGAGTCACACTTCCAACAAATGATGGAAGAGTCGTGGTAAGATTTCTGAAAAAATTATTCTCTCGTTTTGGCACACCTAAAGCAGTAATAAGTGATAGAGGTACCCATTTTTGCAACCATCAACTTGAAAAAAATTTAACAAGATATGGGGTCTATCACCGGGTCTCAACAGCATATCACCCTCAAACAAACGGACAAGCCGAAGTGACTAATAGAGGTTTAAAACGAATACTCGAAAAAACCGTAGGGTTAAATAAAAAGGAATGGGCAGATAAATTAGATGATGCTTTACGGGCCTTTCGAACTGCTTATAAAGCAACAATAGGCACAACCCCATATAAGCTAGTTTATGGAAAAAGTTGTCACTTGCCAGTAGAAATTGCACACAAAGCCTACTGGGCAATTAAAAATGTAAACTTAGATTTAGAATTTGCTGGTAAAAATCGATTTTGTCAATTAAATGAATTAGACGAGCTTAGGAATTATGCATACTCAAACTCTGAAATCTATAAGGAAAGAATGAAAAACTTGCATGACAAACATATTAAACCTAATGAATTTCGGGTAGGAGATCTAGTTCTTTTGTTTAATTCACGACTGCGATTGTTTCCTGGTAAACTAAAGTCTAGGTGGTCAGGACCTTTTTCCGTCACCCACATTTTCCCACACGGTGCAGTAAAAATTAAATCTTGAAGTGGGCCTCCATTCAAAGTCAATGGCCAACGGCTGAAACTCTATCAAGGATTCATTGAGGATGAAGAGGAAGAGATCTCGTTTCAAACAGTGGAAGAATGAAACCAACATCATACCTGGTAAGTTACGAACGATTGGGACGATGTCTAGAGCGGTAAGTTTTCTAACCAAAAGCTTATGGGAAACAAAGGGCACTCACACGAGCACTGAAAAAAAAATTTCAAAACTTTGCTCGGCACGAGGCCGTGTCCGCCGGACACGGGGCCGTGTCCGCGCTGCAGTCGGGATATATCTCCTTTTTCATAACAGTTATAACATTCCACACGCCCTGTTTCCCCGAAAAAGCTCTGGTTCCAGGCGATTTTTCACAGATTTTCGACGTCTCCTATCACTCTAACAACATCAAGGTATGATTCTATCACTTTTAGTAGTTAGATTAGTTACTTGCATGTAGTTAAACACCAAAAATTTGGGGAAAATCTAGGGTTCTTGAAGTTCATCCGGATCGAACCTAAAATTTTTGTTTAGATCTGTTTGCATTTAGTTAGGTTAGTGTTATGGGAAGTAAATACACTTGTATTGTTCATAGATTCACCCGATTTCTCACAAAAACCCCAAACCCTTGTTCTTGAACCGAAAAAGATAAAATTGATAGGGTAAACGGGTTATTTTGGGAAAAACGGCACTTAGGGTTTCATTTTCGGGGAAACGGCACCTATTGGACCAAAAATTTTCAAGTTTTCGAAACCGGGTCGAAAAATGAAATTTTTGTGTAACAGATGCCTGGACACGGGGCCGTGTCCGCTGAACACGGGGCCGTGTCCGCTGAACACGGGGCCGTGTCCAGCTCACTGTTTGCAGTTTTTTCCGGAAATACTTCTGTTTCGTGCTAACTTTTGGTGTATTCTTTCAGATGGCTAGGAAGTTCACAAGATTTAACGCCAATGAGCTCGATGCTAGAGCTAGATACGAGATACTTCAAACAAGGCCGGAGGAATACCCGAGGCAAGCATGCACGGAATTGTTAACTATGGTGAATCAAATCGACCGTTTCAACAACATTGTCACGGGACCACTCAGAGTCGCTCTAACAACTCGACTCCGTTCCGTCCACGAATGTACTTTGGAATTCTATAGCACCTTCACATTCAACTCGAGGTGCGACCCGTTCGACAATGATGGGGTGGCATTCCGATGTGGCGGAACAAAGTATTCGATCTCTATGGCACAATTTGGGTCGATTGTCGGGTTGTATGCGGAAGAGGATGCGGGAAACGAGGAAAATACTGGAGGAATGAGAGAGATAGGTGAAAACGAATGCCAAGCCATTTGGGCTCAGATTGGTGAAGGGTACTACAATCCGAGCAGCACTAAGAGTACGAAGCTGAGGGATCCGCTCTACAGATACATCCATAGGCTCCTCGGCTACTCTCTTAGCCAAAGGCATGATAGTAGTGGCGTCGTTGGGTTAAGAGATTTGGTTGTCCTCTACTGCATCCACAACCGCAGGCCGCTTGATGTTCCCTTCCTCATGCTCCGAAACATGCATCATAACTGCCTTGCTAGTGCACAGACTCCTATCTTCTTTGGGGGATGGGTGTACCGTCTCTTCAGGCACTTCGCCCACATACCTAGGTCATTTGAGAGGAGCCCATGGTCGGGTATGGTGGATATACACATATGCCGCTCAATGAACCTGATTTATGAGGCGGAAGACGGGACGGTAAGCTTTCAAAGGATGCAAGGTCATGCATGGAACCCGCAAGAAGCACTTGTCCTTCAAGCTCCACAACATCATCAGTATCAGTATCAGCCCCAAGGTGATCCGGGCCAATCCTCCTCCAGAGGCGGTTTTCCTAATTTCCAAAGTTTGCATGATTTGTTGCAGGAAAACCTTATGTGCACCAGGAACACCTACAACATGGCGAGCAACACCTACCACCGGGTTGGAGCTATCGAGAGAAACATATCCGATATCCAAGATGATATTGGATATATTCGAGACCACATTGCGCGCCATGGAGGGGATGATGATGATGATGATGAAGACATGGATTAGGCGGGAGGAGCGGAGGAAAAAGCGGTTGTTTGATGATTCCCCAGGTTAACCCTTTTCTAATCTTGAACAATTGATGGCCTGCGTGCCAAGTGTTGAACAATTTACTTTCTTCTTTTATTTTCTGCATTTATTTTCCTTTTAACTTTGACATGGATGTTGACTTTGGTAAAAGTAGGATGTTTGCTATGGTATGGTATGGTGTTTATTGATTAAGCAGGTACATACGAGGCTTAGAGTGCTAAACATTAGTACTACTAAAGCCGGGACAGGAAAACCGAAGAAAGAAACCTGTTTTTCAACTTTGCAGACTGTCCACACGGGGTCGTGTGCAGCCGACACGCCCCCGTGCGCATTCCCCTGAACTTGCTGTTTGTTTTAATTCTGCAGACTTTGACAGACACGGGGATGTGCCCAGCAGACACGCCCCCGTGTTCACCTTCTGTAAGTTTTCGTTACTGGCACCTGAGCATGGGGTCGTGTCCACTAAACACGGGGTCGTGTCCAGGTAACCAGTAACACAAAATTTTTGCTTTTTACACCTTTTTACACATTCAATCAACCTAAAAACTTATTTTTGGGACACATTGAGGACAATGTGTAATTTAAGTGTGGGGGGATGCTAAAACCTTGAATCTTGCAAGTCCTAAATACAAGCCTTACACAAAACTCTATTGGAACCGCTAATCACCCTAATTTTTTTCAAAAATTTTCATTTTTTACTTGTCTAGGTTTAACTCGGGAATTTCAAGTTCTAAAAAGGTTATATTTTTACGAATTTACAACCGATATCGTCGTGATAAAAAGAACCAACATAAGAAAATTATGAAAAGGCATGACAAGCTTAGTTACAATTTAATTATATATACTTGATCACATAAAAACCCATTCCCACAAAAGTGAGTTTTGAGCGTTTATCAATTACATATCATTAGACTAAATGCTCATTTTTCGTTTCTTGTGTGAATAGCCGCTTGGTTCTTACGACTCTAGAACTTGCCATGACGATACATTCCCGGTCCTTACCAACTTAAACCCGAGTAAGTAAATGATGGAGGCATTAGGACTAACCCCTTTTTATTTCTACACCATTATTTTTCTTTTTTTACCACCTACCAAAAAATCCCCCTAGTTAGCCCCTTTGAGCCTAAACCTTTTCATTTCATAACCCAAACAAACACCCCTTTTACCCACCAAAACCTTTTTCATTTTTTTTAAACCCTTTGTTTTAGCAACAAGTTCGGTTTTTCGTATGACTTTTGAAAAAAAAATGTGTTGATGATGAAGCAAAAGAAAATAAACAAACAAGTTCATCAAAAATAAATTTGTTTGAATAATAGCTTCATCAAAATATAAGTTACAAAAATAGAAAGTCTTACGAAAACCGACACTTATTACGCTTTTCGCTTTTTTTTTCTACTAACCACTAACCACTAACCCAACCACCTACCTTTAACCCAAGCCTAACCCTTCACCCACAAAGTCCTCTTGATATTTACAAAGGTATATAAGTTAAAAAGGAGGAGGATTGATTGCTTGGCAAACCTATGGTAGGAGTAAGTTCCATGCCGCTCTCGAGTGATCCACAAAAATACATTTTCGGCCGAGTGTTGAGTGATCCACGTGAGGTATGTGAATGTCACAACCCCCGATCCCTGTTCCCCGGGAACGGGCGGACGTGATCACAGAGTTTGGTGGTATCAGTTTGTTTAGTCTCGCAGCGGAATTTACATCAGGACCGTAGTTAGGAAATGTTTATCAGAGTAAAACCACCATACTTGATATTAATAAATACATAGGCAAAACCCAAGTTTCTTATTACAATACATTTATAGGGACAAACCCTATTTTATTGAATTTAAAACATCGTTTATTAGGTAACTTTTATAGCCACATTTTCCCAAGCCTTCAGTGCTCTCCAGCTGGCTTTTCATTAATTGGCTGTTCACATTGTGTTACCTGTAACGCGTTTTAAAAACATTTGTCAGTCGGAAATACTGGTGAGTGAATCCCAATTTAATCAAAAAACATTTTATCAATTAAGACAGTATTGAGAGCGATCACATTGTTTATTTCTACACAATTACTCATTCAGTATTTGCCACTCGACCGAATCTATGGCTATGGTCAAATTACCCATTGGCTAACTCGTTGTCCAATAGTAATGAACTGTCATTCCTGACTTACTACTCACAAGCAGTAATAAATTTTGTATACAAAACCCCATAATACCGGTAGTAATTGAAGAACTACAAAGACTCAATCACCGCTTAATCATATTGTAAAACATTTAAGGTTTTGTAAAATATTCCAAAAACATTAACAAAAAGAAGATAAACTCACATTGCTGTCTTAGGCTTTTCGTAAGGGTTTCCTGGCTATAATCTATAATTTATACAAATGTACATTGGTTAGTATCATAACCCTTTGAAATTATTAATGATACCCTCCCCGAGACGGCATTCCAACAACTACGTCGGGCAGAACCACGACAGTTGTTACGGAACCCTAAATCAATCGGGCAGCGTAACTATTATGAAACCGGGGTTATAATACTTACAATGGAGCAAAACCTCGCTAATTAGGGGTATAATACCCAAAATATTATGTCTATAACTTCAGAATTCGAGAATGAGATTTGAGAATGAGCGACGGAAACTGAAAACTGATGCCATCTATTTATAGTTGTGTAATCTGGTCCTGTCGCGGCCCGCGTAAAAGACAAGGGACCCTTACGCGGCCCGCGTCAACACCGGTCAACATACTAGCTTAGCTGGGTCAGCTACTAGACTCGACACGTTGTCGACACGTGTCAGCACCGGATGTCTCCGCGTTTCATGATCTGTCGCGACCCGCGTCAAAGACCTGTACACCCTTACGCGGCCCGCTTCAACTTAAGAAATCAGCGCAGTCAAGTCCAGCCTTGATACGGCCCGCGTAAACTAAGGGTAGAGTATGTCGCGGCCCGCCTTAACCCTATATTTCATGTTTTTGATTTATTTTATATATATAACATAACTAGGGCTCGGTTTTCACATACGGAACATAATATAAAACATATTGGGACATTTTATAATATATTAGAGTGTCGGAAATATTATGAGGGTATTTGTTTTACCGAGGGTTGTTACATTCTCCCCACCTTGTTTTAGAGCTCGTCCCCGAGATCTACTGGAATAAGTGTGGATATTTTCTTTTCATTTCTGATTCAAGCTCCCATGTGTATTCAGGTCCTCTTTTAGAGTCCCATTTCACTTTGACTAGAACTAGTCTCTTATGTTTGAGATTCTTGACTTTCCTGTCTTTAATTTTTAGAGGTCTTTCTACAAACTTGAGTTGTTCATTTACCTCTATATCCTTAAGAGGCACTATCAATGATTCATCAGCTAAACACTTTTTAAGATTAGATACATGAAACACATCATGTATTCCTGCCATTTCCTCTGGCAATTGTAGCTGATAGGCTACAGGTCCTATTCTTCTAATAATCTTAAAAGGTCCAACATACCTGGGACTTAACTTTCCCCTTTTGATGAATCTTACCACTCCTTTCCAAGGGGAGACTTTCAATAACACTTTATCTCCTACTTGAAATTCCAACGGCTTGCATCGATTATCAGCATAACTCTTTTGTCTATCACGTGCTGCTTTCAGTCGTTCCTTGACTTGAATAATTTTATCAGTTGTCTCCTGCACTATCTCAGGTCCAGATAGTTGCTTTTCCCCAATTTCTGCCCAACAGACTGGGGTTCGAAACTTTCGTCCATAAAGTGCTTCAAATGGTGCAGCATTGATACTTGTGTGATAACTATTATTATAAGAAAATTCTATTAAAGGTAAGTGATCGTCCCAATTACCTCCAAAGTCAATTACACAAGCTCTAAGCATATCTTCCATTGTCTGAATTGTTCTTTCACTTTGTCCATCCGTTTGTGGATGATAAGCCGTGCTTAGTTTTATCTTGGTTCCCATTGCCTTTTGGAAACTTGACCAGAAATGAGATGTAAATCGACTATCTCTGTCATAAACAATTGCTTAAGGAATGCCATGCAAAGAAACAATTTCATTTACATACAATTTAGATAATTGTTCCATACTAATTGTTTCCTTCATTGGTAGAAAATGAGCTGACTTAGTTAGTCTATCTACAATCACCCAGATTGTATCATTTCCTTTCCTAGTTTTGGGTAATTTAGTAACAAAATCCATTGTTATTAATTCCCATTTCCACACCGGCATTTATAATTGCTGTAATAAACCTGAGGGATTCTGGTGTTCAGCTTTGACTTGTGAACAAGTTAAACATTTAGAAACATAGACTGCTACGTCCTTTTTCATTCCTATCCACCAGAAATTTTTCCTTAAATCCTGGTACATTTTATCACTTCCTGGAAGCATTGTATACTTAGACTTATGGGCTTCTTCTAATATATGATTATGTAGATTTCCTAATTTAGGTATCCACATTCTCTTTTCATGGAATCTCCAAATTCCATCAGTTCCTTGTTTTAATTCTTTTAACATACCTTTTAATTTTTCAGAATCATCCTTGATTACAAATTCTTGTGCTTCTCTTATCTGATAATTTAAATCTACTTGCAGATTTAATTTAAGAGAACGTACCCTTCTAGGCTTTTCATGATACTTTCTACTTAAAGCATCTGCCACTACATTTGCTTTTCCTTCTCCTTCATGATACTGGATATCACAGTTATAGTCACTAAGAAATTCCATCCAGCGTCTTTGTCTCATATTCAACTCCTTTTGCCCGAAAACATACCTTAAACTTTTATGATCAGTGAATATGGTAAACTTACTACCGTAAAGGTAATGTCTCCAGATTTTAAGAGCAAAAATTATAGCTCCTAATTCTAAATCATGGGTTGAATAATTCTCTTCATGATTCTTAAGTTGTCTAGATGCGTAAGCTATAACCTTTTGGCGTTGCATCAACACACATCCATAACCTAATCTAGAAGCATCACAATAAACTACAAAATCTTCAGTTCCTTCTGGTAATGCTAATATGGGTGTATGGGTCAATCTTTGCTTAAGAATTCTAAAGGCTTCTTCTTGTTTTATTCCCCAATCAAACTTAACAGATTTACAGGTTAACTTAGTTAAGGGAATGGCTATTCTAGAGAAATCTTTAATAAATCTTCTATAATAACCAGCCAATCCTAAGAAACTTCTGACCTCGGTTGGTGACTCAGGGGTTTTCCATTTAGTAATTGCCTCGATTTTGGTTGGGTCTACATGAATTCCTTCATGATTGACAAGGTGTCCAAGGAATTGTACTTGTTCTAACCAAAATTCACATTTTGAAAACTTAGCATAAAGCTTTTCCTTTCTTAACAAACTTAAAAGTGCGTGCAAATGTTTTGCATGATCTTCTTTATTCTTAGAATAAATTAGAATATCATCTGTAAAAACAATTATGAATTTATCCAAATATGGCTTGCATATTCGGTTCATCATGTCCATAAATGCAGCTGGGGCATTGGTTAAACCAAATGGCATGACAGTAAATTCATAATGGCCATACCTTGTTCTAAATGCGGTCTTAGGAATATCCTCTTCCTGTACCTTTAATTGATGATATCCTGACCTTAAGTCGATTTTAGAGAAATATCGAGCTCCTTGCAGCTGATCAAACAGATTATCGATTCTCGGTAATGGGTACCGATTCTTAATCGTGAGCTTGTTTAATTCACGGTAGTCAATGCACATACGCATTGATGCGTCCTTCTTTTTAACAAACAATATCGGCGCTCCCCATGGCGATGAACTTGGCTGTATGAATCCTTTTTCCAACAATTCATCTAATTGTTTCTTCAATTCTTGCATTTCTGCAGGTGCCAAACGATAAGGTGCTTTGGCAATCGGCGATGTTCCTGGTATTAAGTGAATTCTAAATTCAACTTCTCTGTCTAGAGGTTGCCCTGGTAATTCTTTTGGAAAGACATCTGAAAATTGAGATACTACTGGAATATCTTTTAGTTCTTTTCCTTTAGTGTTAGTGATTATTGAAATCAAATACACTATAGAACCTTTTCTTATACAACTTGCAGTTTTCATCACAGAGATGAATTTTGTGGATCTAGATGGCTTATCTCCTTTAATTGTGATCATTTTACCTTTTTGTGAATTTACACGAATTAACTTTTGATCACATAAAATACTGGCTTTATTGGTTATTAACCAATCCATTCCTAGAACAACATCAAATCCTACCAAATTCATGGGATAAAGATTTTCAATAAATTTCTGATTTGAAATTTCTATACTTGCTCCCTGCAAGATTTCAGATATTCTAACAGTTTCTCCGTTGGCTGTTTCTACTAAACATTCATGTGGTAGTTTAGTTAATGATTGATTTAGTAATTTGCAAAACGATGTATTAATAAAACTTTGGTTTGCACCAGAGTCAAATAATACTTTAGCAAAGACTTCATTAACTAAAAACGTACCAGCTATGACATCTGGGATCATCTTGGCTTCTTCTGCAGTCAAAACAAATGCTCTAGCATTTTTGGTATTCTTGTTATCTGGAGCTGAAGCTAATTTTGGACAATTTAGTTTGAAATGACCTTGTTCTCCGCAATTGTAACATACCTTGCTGTTAGCTTTCTTCCTGCAGTTTTCTTCCTTGTGTCCTGACATTTTGCAAAAGTTGCAGTATATGGAACATCTCCCAGAATGTTTTCTTTTGCAGTACCTACAGTAAGGTGCAGAGGTAGAACCTAGATTTCTCCCACGGTTAGAATTTCCAGAACGAAATTCTTGAGTCAACTTCTGGGTTAGGTTCCTCTTTTGATCCTCTTCTCGGGTACGGACTAATTCATCAGTCAAGGTATTGGCTAGTTCTACAGCTTCTACTATGGTTTGTGGTCTAGCTGCCTTGACTACATGTCTTATTTCTCCAATTAATCCCCAAATATAACGGGAAATTAACACTGGTTCTGGTGAAGCAAGAGTTGGAACTATTCTAGCATATTCAAAGAATATTTTAGTGTATCCCTTACTATCCACATCAGTCATTCTAAGGTTCAGAAATTTGTTTGCTATCTGTTCTTTCTCATTTGGTGGGCAGAATTTCCTTTCTACCTTATTTTTAAATTCTTCCCATTCCATATTGTAGGTTTGATCACATCCTCTTGTCTGGAGAATAGTGTTCCACCATTCTAGGGCTGCATTCTTAAACAGATTAGAAGCAAACAGTATTTTATCTTCTTCAGCACATTTACTTATCCTTAAGACTGTCTTAGTCTTTTCTATCCAGCGTAAGGTTGCAATAGCCCCTTCATTGCCTGAGAATTCCATTGGTTTACTAGACCAGAATTCTTTATAAGAACAACCATAAGGCATGGTTCTTCTTCTTTTGGGAATAGGCATTTGAAGTACCGGTCCATTGTTCACGCTGTTTTCTGGTTCACTTGGTCGCTTACTGCTATGCTTACTTTTATTATCAGCATCTTTAACAGTTTGAAGAATAAATGGCATTGCATCTATAATTCCTTGTGCTACAATGTGTTGGATAGCACTATTATCCATCTGGTTTCCATTGTTGTTATTCAGATTCTCATTATCATTCTGAATATTATCATTCTGGATTTCCGGGTTATTATCCAAATTTACTTGATTTCCTTGATCAGCCATCTGAATTTTAAACATTTATCCCATATTAATATCACAATTAATATCTAGTATAATTATTCACATGACACACAATATAGCCAAAAACGTAGATCATTGCTACTTACTCTTTTCATATACTTATGCGTCTATTACACACTAGTACAGAAATAAAATTACAATACCAACAGAAATAAAATAGTAATATGCATCCGTACACACATATTTTATTTTATTATTACTATTGCTTCATCCATTCTAACATTCATGGATATGGATTCATCCAGAAATCCATATTGCGTTCATCGTATTTCCATACGAGACGCTCTCCCACCTGACGCATCCTTTCACTGCTTTCTAAGATCTCCTCCCCAAAAGTCCTAAGTTCTTGGACGTTTTCTTCACTCATTGGGGGTGCAGGTTCTAAGACTGGGTTTGGAATCTGGGGTTCTGGTTCCTGATATGGGGGTAGAAGTGCCTGTAATCGGTAAGGATCTTCTAAGATTTCCCTGATGTAGTTATCATGGTAATAGGGATCTAAAGGGTCCATACCTGAATAGGCTCCTATAGGTGTGTCTTCTAGAATAGAGTAACGTTGCACATAGTCCCTATTTTCATCCCACCAGGGATCGTAATTCGGGTCTATAGGGTTTGGTGCAGGTACTCTAGGGATTTCTTCTGGATTAAAATTGTACATCTCTTCTTGGTTTTCCTGATTTTCTATTTCCATGGGTTGTTCTGGGTTTTGTGGTTGTGGGGCTACTAGTTGTTCCAGACTTGGGTCAGCAGCAGTCGTAGCTAAGATATGGAAATTAGCTAGGCTTCTATTAAGTATCTCTTGAGTATGGGCATCTGTTTCTCGCTTAATAGCTGCTAAAGCCCTTTGCTGTTGCAATTTCCTTATTCTCTTTCTACGAGCAAAAGCTTCTTTACTGAACCATCCTCGTTTCTTATTAGGAAATGGCTCTTCAGATTTAGCTCTAAAAGCAAATATTCCGTCTTCCTGATCAGCAACATACCCCGAGAGGGCAGGCTGTGATGATGTACTTTCACTCTTAGGGGAATCAGATAACTGACAGTTCAGATCTGATGGTCCTTGATCACTCATACTGAAAACTAACAATTAGTCAAATAACACATAACACATAATTACAGTTATGCACTTATTTCCATAATTTATTTCCTAACACAAAATTTTATAATTTCAAGTGTCAGCAGAACACTTCTTTGGCTTAGACCAGTGGCTAGGCTCTGATACCACCTTCTGTCACAACCCCCGATCCCTGTTCCCCGGGAACGGGCGGACGTAGTCACAGAGTTTGGTGGTATCAGTTTGTTTAGTCTCGCAGCGGAATTTACATCAGGACCGTAGTTAGGAAATGTTTATCAGAGTAAAACCACCATACTTGATATTAATAAATACATGGGCAAAACCCAAGTTTCTTATTACAATACATTTATAGGGACAAACCCTATTTTATTGAATTTAAAACATCGTTTATTAGGTAACTTTTATAGCCACATTTTCCGAAGCCTTCAGTGCTCTCCAGCTGGCTTTTCATTAATTGGCTGTTCACATTGTGTTACCTGTAACGCGTTTTAAAAACATTTGTCAGTCGGAAATACTGGTGAGTGAATCTCAATTTAATCAAGAAACATTTTATCAATTAAGACAGTATTGAGAGCGATCACATTGTTTATTTCTACACAATTACTCATTCAGTATTTGCCACTCGACCGAATCTATGGCTATGGTCAAATTACCCATTGGCTAACTCGTTGTCCAATAGTAATGAACTGTCATTCCTGACTTACTACTCACAAGCAGTAATAAATTTTGTATACAGAACCCCATAATACCAGCAGTAATTGAAGAACTACAAAGACTCAATCACCGCTTAATCATATTGTAAAACATTTAAGGTTTTGTAAAATATTCCAAAAACATTAACAAAAAGAAGATAAACTCACATTGCTGTCTTAGGCTTTTCGTAAGGGTTTCCTGGCTATAATCTGTAATTTATACAAATGTACATTGGTTAGTATCATAACCCTTTGAAATTATTAATGATACCCTCCCCGAGACGGCATTCCAACAACTACGTCGGGCAGAACCACGACAGTTGTTACGGAACCCTAAATCAATCGGGCAGCGTAACTATTATGAAACCGGGGTTATAATACTTACAATGGAGCAGAACCTCGCTAATTAGGGGTATAATACCCAAAATATTATGTCTATAACTTCAGAATTCGAGAATGAGCGACGGAAACTGAAAACTGATGCCATCTATTTATAGTTGTGTAATCTGGTCCTGTCGCGGCCCGCGTAAAAGACAAGGGACCCTTACGCGGCCCGCGTCAACACCGGTCAACATACTAGCTTAGCTGGGTCAGCTACTAGACTCGACACGATGTCGACACGTGTCAGCACCGGATGTCTCCGCGTTTCATGATCTGTCGCGGCCCGCGTCAAAGACCTATACACCCTTACGCGGCCCGCTTCAACTTAAGAAATCAGCACAGTCAAGTCCAGCCTTGATACGGCCCGCGTAAACTAAGGGTAGAGTATGTCGCGGCCCGCCTTAACCCTATATTTCATGTTTTTGATTTATTTTATATATATAACATAACTAGGGCTCGGTTTTCACATACGGAAGATAATATAAAACATATTGGGACATTTTATAATATATTAGAGTGTCGGAAATATTATGAGGGTATTTGTTTTACCGAGGGTTGTTACAGTGAACTTGTATATAAATAGAATTTTAAAGAGGCATGTTATGCCCTAATAAGTAATTTATCTTATGAAAAGTTTTAAATAAATCATGACGAATAGGATTGTGAATAAATAAAAAGAAAACTAAATAAAGAATCTTGGAAATCCCGACACTCTAGGACAAGCCCAAAAACCTTCTTCTCTACCCATTCCATTTGGGAGTGTAATAGCCATATATTAAAGAGTTTTGCTTGAGGACAAGCAAAGATTCAAGTGTGGGGGTATTTGATGTGTGCAAAATGCAACATATAAATTACATCAATTGTGGCATAAAACTAACCCTTTTTTAGTACTAATGTTGGAAAAAGTGTGCTTTTGTCTTCCTTTTGTATTTTCAGGATTAAATGAGCTCAAATTAACAAAAGAAGCAAAAAGACATCAAAATCTAACATAAATACAAGAAAAGGAACAAGACGTGACATGCCCGACCCCACGACAGCATTTTCCCAAGCAAAACAAGACAACAGAAGACTGAACACGCCCCGTGCTCAGCCAGCACGGGTCGTGCCCAAGTGTCAGCAGAAAAGACAAAGTGGTAGAAGCTTCTATTGCCCACCACGGGGCCGTGCTCAGCGGACACGGGGCCGTGGTCAACTATAAGATTCGCACAATCCAGGCAAATCTTCATAGTACAAAGATTCATCTGCACACGGGGTCGTGCTCAGCGGACACGGGGGCGTGGTCAACTAATAAGACAAGCTGCAATAAATGAAGAAAGAGAAGGATGTGGACAAGGGGCCGTGCCCACTGGACACGGGGCCGTGCCCGAGCTTCTGTTCAGCCTATAAATAGGAGTGCTTGGCTCAAGCTCAAACCATCCCTTGGCACACCACCTCTCTCACACTTCACCCACCACCATAACACCATCATCCACCACCATCATCCATTGTCCATCATAGAGTGTGTGAGTCGTCTCGGGATCCAAGATTGATCGTAAGAGTTCTTGACAATCAAGGCCATGTTTGCCTAAGTCTCTTACATCACTTGGTGAAGACAAAGTGTCTAGTGTAATACTTTTTATTTCTAATCTTTTCGCACTTTTTATTTGGTTTTGTATTAATGACTTTAATAACTAGTTGCTTATGTTGAAGGTGATATTTCCTTATCGTTTGTCCGTGGTGTCTTGGCATTATTTTACTGTCTATATAAAATAAAAGATTTTCACCATTCATATCTCCACGGTCTATATGGAGGTATGTTGGCTACCTTGTCGGGGGTTATGGGAACGGTTTGGTAAAGGTCTTGCCATTGTTCAGCGTTTAGAGGTCCTGCAATGGACCTGGGTCAAATTTAGTAGGACCTCCTTCAATACTTAACGGTATTGGATGGCGGGGGTCCAAACTCTTTGATCCCCTCATAAGTTAACTACTATTAATACTATAACCCGGCTATTTAGGACTGTATCCCTGCTGACTCAGATTACTTAGTCGAGGGTAACGTCACCTCCAAAAGAGGGGCCTACCATAATTTGCATTAATAACTTAATTAATTATCTTCCAATAATCCACCCTTTTAGGATTGTATCCTTGCTGACTCAAACTACTGGGGTGAGGGTAACGTCACCTTCAAAAGAGGGGCCTACTACAATAACTAAGATAATCTCTTAAATAGGGAAAAAGTGCGGAAATAATCAAAGGTTACACTAGATACGAGTCGGAACCAAGTGATTCATCTTGTCTATCTGTTTTTCTTTTTATTTTATTTTCAGCATTTTTAGTTAGTTTTTATTTATCTTAGTTTAAAACATTTTTCTAAACTTTTTGATTTGATTAGACGTTGAGGATAAACCGGTACTAAAAGCTCTTGTGTCCTTAGACGACCTCGGTATCTTGCCAACACTATACTACGCTCACGGTGGGTGCACTTGCCCATATGTGTGTTTAGTGTTAGTAAAATATCGTGTTTTATAAATTTTAAACTTGGCTAAAAATAAGTGTTAAAGGGGCTTAAAATATATACCTAATATATATAACACTTCACACGCATCAACCCCCCTGTTATAAATTTCAGGTTCCGCCACTGTTTGTGCCGAGGATGAATGTGGTCCAATGTTCAGGTTTGTATCTGACTTTATCGATCACAGACGCAAGACCGGACATGTTAAGTTGTTTATAAAAGAATGAACAAAAAGGAGGGGTTTTTAGTCTTTTGGTTTGTATTGAGATCAATGATGTAGGGTGTTCTTACTTCTTAGTATAGTACCCTACCCTTTTTTATTTTAGTTTTCTTTTCTTATAAAGAAGGAAATAAAATGTTGTTTAATGTTGCTTATATTGCTAGGTTTGGAACTTTAATTATATATTATGGGTGTTGGGTTAATTACTTGTGTTTTATTATTATTATTATTATTATTATTATTATTATTATTATTATTATTATTATTATTTAGTCCTAAAAATATGTCAGCATCTTGCACGCATCGAGTACTAAGATTTTGGTGCAGGGTTTGGCAATGGTGGTATTAAGAGATTTGGTAATTATACACTTAAATTGTTCAATTTTAAATTACACTCCTGAAATTAAATTTTCATTTCTAGAGTAATTGATGGGCCTATGATTATGAAGTCGTCATTAAAAAATATCAGTGTTATGGCGAAATGATCGTACACTTCGTGTTTGTGTAGCGAAAACCCTCTACTTGCATGTGCCACTTCATGTAACCTATAAATTATAACTACGTGGTTACACGTTTTTATGACTGTCAAAACAATTATTTATAGATATGGTTGAGCAAGTTTAGGTCCGAACCGAAAATAACCGAGAACCGAACCGAAAATATACCGAACCCAACCCGAACCCAAGCACCTAGGTATTTAGATCCTTTCCAATTTTTCATATAACATCGGGTCGGGTCGGTTCTCGGTTCTTTTCATGGTGAAACCCGACTTGGACCTATGGACCGAACTAATGTGCTACTTAAAAAAGACTGGTAGCCCAGTAGCGACAGTAGCGATTGGGTTTGAATCCCTAAAATATATAACATACAACGGCTACATGATGTTCCCACGGATACATTCATATAGAGAAAGAAACCATCTGCATTGAATTTGCAGTCAACTTCTTGGTTGGTACTGTGATTCATTGACGAGGTACGTGATCTAATATGTATCATTTTTTTATTCGTTGTCGTTTTATTGTAGTTTTCAGAGTCAAAGCGAATGCAAGAAGGTATAACATTCAAAACCAATAACAAGAAGGTATAACACTTGACTTTGCGGAGTCAAAGCAAATAACAAGAAGGTATAAAAGTTAACTTTTCGGAGTCAACACAAATACAAGAAGGTATAATAGACATTAGACTGAAGCAAAAACACCCCATCAAGCATAAAATACTTGCAAATTCATATTAATTATTACAGAACTACTTAATATATAGCAAACATATTATACTTGCATGATCAAATTAGTTCAAATTAGGCATGACTATCAATAACATTTGAATGGAAATTAACCAAGAAATAACTCACTACCATCAATGGATTGAAATGTATATGAGGCCAAAATTAAGGAAAATGTTGTGTTTCTTCTTCATTGGATGGTTTGTGAATGTACAATAGCCTTCCCAAGTTCATAACAAAACATGCTGAAAAATGAAATATGTCGGGTCAGTTCTTATACTTGGTACTCGACAAACCCGATTACATAAAAACCCGGAACCGACCCAATAAATAGGGTAGTGAATCGGTTATGTATTTTATGTTTGATCGGTTCTTGGGTCGGGTCGGGTAATAGTCGGGTAGGGTCGGGTTTTGCATTTGCTCACCCTTTTTTATAGATTGAAAATTTTATAATCTTACAGTCTAAAATTTACATATGCTTAAAAAAAGTTACATACTTTATGAAATTTTTGTATTAATTTATACTTTATAAAAAATATTTATCTTCACATTAACAAATAGATATTAATGGCAATATAATACATTAACTAGTAGAAAAATGTGCCATTAAGATTTTCTAATTTTTATTGTCCTAAACCAAATTTATAAGGTTGGAGGATCTGATATAAAGTTCCTAGGGGCTTTATCACGTCACGTCATATCTATCTAGGCGCCACGTCATATGGGAGGCTTTAAAACCCATCCCTTTAACTTGCATGCAATGGTTTAAAGTCCCATCATCATTACCTAATTATTTTTTTTATTTAAATTTAAATATTAAATTTTGATATATTAATTTAAAACTCATAATTTAAATAAAAAAATACAATGCTTTAATTTAAATAAAAAAAATACAATATCATAATTTAAATAAAAAAAAATACAATCTCACTAAAAAAATCACTCGTCGTCTCTGTCATCTCCCTCCTTGTTCACGATAAAACCATAGGTGCTCGGCCAGATCAGCTCGAAGGTAATGGTGTGTGTCCCTGTCACGTATCCTCGCTTTGATAACTTCTTTTTGAGCGTATGTGAGTAGTGGGTTCGTCGGTTGGTTACCTTCATCATAACTTTCTGCACAAAACGCTCTGCTCGAGTCCTCCAGTATCATGTTATGCAAGATGATGCACGTATACATGATGTTTCTCATTTTACTCTTTTCAAGTATCCTCGACGATTGGGCAATGATAGACCATCTTTTTTTTAATACACCGAAAGCCCGCTCGACATCTTTTCTTGCCGACTCTTTTTTCTTCTTTAAATACAATCTTTCTCGTCATTTGGACACGAAAACTTTTCACAAACATCGCCCACTCCGGATAAATACCGTCGACAAGATAATACCCATACTTATACTCCACGTCGTTTGCATAGAATGAAGTGTCTGTTGCAACACCATCTATGACATCGTTGAAATGATTCGCAGATTGTAAAACTGCGATGCCATTGTTTGCACCTGCCATGCCAAAGTACGCATGCCAAATCCATAAATATTGAGACGCGACCACTTGTAATATTAGGGTAGGACCATCGTGGTCACCACCATGGCGTTGCCCTTTCCAAGCGGTTGCACATGTCGCCCACTCCTAGTGCGTGCAATCAAGACAACCAACATCCCAGGAAACCCGTGTATCCGTTTATGGGCCTCGTATAAAAGTGGAACGTTGGTAGCGGTTGACATCCTCAAATATCGCCTCCCTTAAAGAAAGCTAACACCTAATATAATAGTGTTAATAAACTATAAATAATAAAAACAAAAATAATAAAAATAATAATAATAATAACAATAATAATAAAAATAATAATAATAACAATAACAATAATTGGAGAGAATTTATGTGTTTTTTGTGATTGGTGTGTGTTTGAGTATGTGTGTGTATATATATATATATATATATATATATATATATATGGTGGGGTTCTAGAGTGAACACTAGAGTATTTGTGAACTTAGTGAACAAATCCTGACCATTGGTTATGGAGATCAATGGTTTTTAAATGAATGGTATTTTTGTAAATAAGTAGACTTATTTTAAGTAAAATGTAACTGTCAAGGGCAAATTCGATATTTTCCGAATCAGTTATTCCAAATCCATGAATCTCGATTTCATGCATTTTTTTAAATTGAAAACAAATTATATTTCATAATCACTTTTGTTTTTCAATTAAAACCGGCCAGATATTTTTTACGTTTTAATAACATATTGCATATACACATGTGTAATAATATTTACAAACATATGTGTAATAATATTTACAAACATATTTGTATTCTGTGTATGTTTTCACTTTTACATATATGTATAATCACATATCTACATATATGTACAATAATATTTTCATATCTATGTGTATTCTTCGTTATAAGGTGGTGTTTTAGAGTGAACACTAGTGTATTTGCGAACTGAGCGAACTAATCCTGGCCTTAGACGTGTGTAAATCAATGGCTAGGATTTGATGATTAAATACACTAGTAGTGTATTTTATGATTTAATGAGAAAATCCTAGCCATACACGTGTGTAAATCAATGGCCTGGATTTGTTCACTCAGTTCGTAAATACACTAGTGTTTACTCTTTAACCTAATCCCTTCGTTATCAGTGGCGGACATAAGGCTTACCGGGGGGCAACCTCCGCTACGGCTTCGCGCGGAAAAATTTGGAAAAATTAGTGTAAATTTTGAAAAAATTTGACGTTTTTTCGATTTCGTTACAGCTTATTTATAAAACGTTACGGCTTAGTTTCGTTTCTAGATCCGCCACTGTCCGTTATATATGTATAATCACATTTGTACATATATGTACGATAATATTTTCATATATATGTGTATTCTTCGTTAGTATACATACATGTACAATGATGATAGACAATAGGGATTGCAGAATTTTAATGTACATATATGTAGAATCATGATTTTCATACTAGTTCTTGTGGACGAAGTCCTTTTTTGTAAACTTTTATTAACTGAAAAGAACTCACTCTGTTGAATTGCATGAACAAAAGCTATCTAAATTGACTTCTAATACAACTCTTACTTTGAAATTTATATAATATAATACTCTTTCATGCTAGTCTGTAAACGAACAATTGAATCCATGCAAAAACCAATTCTCCTTACCTGAATAGTAATCACTATTTTATTAAGAATTAGATCGGGAGTAAACCCATATATTAGAACCGGTGTTATACATGTGTGTCACATAATTTAACATCCTTGTATTAAAAACACATTGTTTCGGTTAATATCAGAATTTGATAAGGATTTGTGAAAAGGAACAAATAAAGTGTGGGAGTTTTTTTTAACAATATTGGAATGATAGATTTGAGAATTGTGACATTGGGTCAATAAATTCAAATCCCCAAAAAAAGGAATTAGTTACGTAACTGATTGTTTATGAATGTCAATAAAAATGGATCATATTTCCAAAATAAAGAATTAAATTTGTGTGGTTAATTACAATCATACCCTTATAATCTTAAAATAAATCAAGGGCTAGGATGGGTTCACTAAGTTCACAAACATTGATGTTGTTCACTCATGATCCTTATCCTATATATATATATATATTAGAATTTAATAGATTTTAGAAACTTTTTTTTATAATATGACCGTTGCCAACGGTCTTTTTGACCAAAAACTTCGAAACACACGCTATTCTGCCCGTTAGTGGGCTGGCGAGAGGGCTTTCGCGCCCCTTCAATGGCGGGCTCGGGGTGGGGTGGGGCGCCAGAGGGCGCGATTTTTGATGAGGAGGCGGGATGGCGCGAAGCCACACCCCCTAGCGTAAGGAACTTGAAACGTGTTCTAATCGGTTTTGAGTGAACTTGAAACGTGTTAACTCATTATTATTAGCCAAATGTTAATTCGAGTGGAGAGAACATTGTGAGGGATGTGTGTGAAATGTTAGTTTCAAGAGCGGGTTAATCCTGGATAACCATTTTTTATGTGATTAATCCTTTACCGTTAAATAGTTCGGAAATTGTGAAAATCATGAACTGGACATGACATTAAACCTTAGCCTGACTTTTAAGAAGGAGAAGTGCCACTTTTATTCGACCCACGTGAAAGTGAAAAACAGATTTGCTTGAGGGCAAGCAAAAGACAAGTGTGGGGATGTGATACGTGGTTGAAAACTGGTGCTTTATTGTGTTTAAGTTTATATTTTTATATAACCTTTAGTTTCGAATGACCTACTTTTGATTAGAAGTGTATTTTGCAGGTCTAACGGAGTTTAAGGAGCTATTCGGAGCATCGAGAGCGAACAGGATCAACCGGGGACGCGAAACGGACAGAACAGGAAAATGCACTCTACAAGGGGCGTCATCGACGCCACCAGGGCCGTCGGCGACGCTGTCACACCCCCAAATTACCACATTCGGAAATCCCGCGAGGTGTGTCATGTACCTGGATCCAGCCACTAATCACATTGAACCAGTAATAAGACATTATGTGTGACACCCCAGGAAAACCAGGAAAACCATACAACTTAACTAGCTTCCTCAGTGAGTGCCTACCAAATTTCGGGACGAAATTTCTTTCAACTTGGGGATGATGTGACAACTTGAAATTTAGAACCTTTCGTTGTATCTTGGTGTAACTTGCTTGAACGTTATGTGATTAGTTAACTTGTTAGTTCAATGAATGACCTAAGTGAAATCATGTGATTATGTGTTATGTTTATATGTATGCTTGAATGTATGCGACCCGAGACACAAGAACCCGACTCGAGACCATGCGGTCTCGAGTGAATAGTGTAATAGTTGGGCCGGTTGGGCCGCACCTCATTTAATCCACCCGAGACCCACTAGGGTGCACCAACCCGGTCCGGGTATAAAACCCACAAGAGTGACCAACCTTGCCTCTTTGCATCATTTGCAACATTTCCACACACACTCTCCTTTCATCACTAAAACACAAACCCTCTCCTTCCTTCTCGGATCAAACCGGTGACCACAAGGAGCTCTCGGATCGACTCGCACACACACATTTGGAAGCTTCACCCATTACTACCTCACACCTTTGAACCCACACTTGAACCGGTTAGTGATTTCCTTGCAAATACATGTTTATACATGATTAAAGGTGTTGATGTTTAATGATATAGGTTAGTGATGCATGCTAGGTGTTTATTTCGTATGATGATGTTATTCGGCTAACATGTTTTGATTTCGGATATGTTGCATAATGAGCTCATGATATCTTGTGTCTAAATGTGATTCAAACCATTAAATGTGGATGTTCATGAAACCGGCTTGCATATGTGTATTAGATAGTATCATGTTAATCGGATTAGTGTAGAGTCGAGTTTGAGGTGTTATGTGATGCTTTGAAACCATTAGAAGAGTATGTTCAAGTGTTTTGATGGTTGTTCATGCGATGATTATGATTAATGCTAAAAACCCTAAAATATGATGAACAAGTTTGAATGATCAACATGAACATGACTTGAATATATGAAGAACAACATGAATATGATATGAATGTGTTAGGAATATTTGAAATCTGATTGTTTGATCCATTTTGGTTAGTAATTAGACAAGAAAACATGTTTAGGTGGATAGTACAAACTGTTGCATGAAATCGGATTTCCATTGGTTAGTACACTATGCAAATCAGCAGGTGCTGGGAGTCGAGACACCTGGTTTCGACTCGAGACCATGAACATGATAACTCGAGACCGCAGTTTGCTACTCAGGTTGCGAGTCGAGAACCCCTAGTCTCGACTCAAGACCATACTTCATCGGCACACAAACATCATGACTCGAGACCATGCTTGCGAGTCCGGTTGCGACTCGAGACCAATACATGCATGACCCGAGACCACCTCAGTTGCGACTCGAGAACTAGTAGGCTACAACTCGAGACCGCACAGTCTCGACTAGAGACCGCACAGTCTCGACTCGAGACCATATGCATGTACACGCTGTTTGGACTTGCACCCTATTACGGGCCTAAGTAATTGGGCCGAACTTATGGGCCGTATGTGCTACTGATAATTGAGTATGTTGTGCATTGTTGTTGAACTGCCATGATAGACGAGTATGCCATGATCGTTACTTGTGTATGAATACGTGTAGAAAACACGTACACTACTTGGTTTGAACCTGACTTGAATGGTATCTATGTTAGGACGTAGTTGACCACTTACAACTCGATAGGCCTTTCTGTGTATCTGCCGAGCAAACCAAGGTGAGTTCACACCCTCTACAAAGCATGGGATTCCCTGGGTTGGGAATGGGGTTAAGGAACGTGGATTCCTCATCCTCCTTGGGTAGGACAGCATTGGTTCAGGAATGTAATTCCTCGTCCTCACGGACAGATAACTCGTACTAGACCAAAACTCTATCACGAAGTCCCTCCTTTTATATCGACTTAATCGCCGGGCCAATGGCGAGTGGGTTATTAGTTAGATAGCGCTATTTAGGTCTGACAAACCTCACACCGTGCCGCAGAGGACAGGCGTGAACTAATGGATCTGTGGCACGTCAATGATGATAGACATTGACAGTTTCAGGGCACTTAAACATGACTACAGTCAGCAGTCGATATGGTAACGAGTCTAGTGTATACATGGGGTAGCCCCCACGACCGAAATGCCAGATAACTAACATGGGGTAGCCCCCACGGTTGTATTGCCGGAGTAAATGGGTAAACAAATCACGTTTCAACTATGGGGTAACCCCCACGGCAGGATGCCAGTTAAAGGAAACTGTTTTCGGAATAACTTAAAACTGAACACCCAACAGTGAACTCACTCAACTTGTTGTTGACTCGTTACTACATGCTTTGCAGGTCTTTAGGTACTTAGCTGGAGCTTGCATGGAGGAGGGTCGTTGTGGGACATGGACGGCTGTGTGCCATGTTAAACTTTGAAACAATTAAACTTACGTTTTGGTTTTAAGACTTATGCTTCTGCTTGCAACTTAAATTATGTTTTGTTTGAACACCAATTGTACTGGTTGGATTTTATAACTACTTATATGCTTGTTCAATATGATTGGTGGCTGGATCCTGGTCAGTCACGCCTCCAAGCGGTAGTATTCCGCAGGTGGATTTTGGGGGTCTGACAGATTGGTATCAGAGCCATTGGTTATAGTGAACTTGGTTTTAATAAGGGGAAAAGGTTTTTATTAAAATCAGACTATAACCTGTACAGTGCTCAACGGTCCACAACGACGCTTCACTCCACATACAAGGCTCGACATTCTAGGTGATATGATCTATGTGTATATTGCCTACTTGTTAGTTACATAGTACATTGCTCATGGTATGCTTGGTTAGTATAACTACTGTTGCTTGAACACGTGTGTGCTTACTCGCTTCTGTCATCGCACTTTCGCGAACCTCGCTCACTCCTGTTTCCCTTGATATGAAGATCATGTCTGGACGCGTTAACCTGACACAAGCCCAGTTGACGGCTCTGATTAACGAACGAGTTGCTGCGGCACTTGCAGCTACACACGCAGGAGGTATATCCTGCAGTCCAAACTCATTCTAGGATCTGTAGATCCTACTCTCGTGAACCAACCTTTGTGTTAAACTCTGTCTTTTCTTTCACCCACAATAGGTCAACACGCTCAGCCACCTGTGTGCACCTTTAAAACTTTCATGGACTGCCGACCAACTACTTTCAGCGGCACTGAAGGAGCAGTAGGTCTCCTCCACTGGTTTGAGAAACTAGAATCTGTGTTCGAAATGTGTGAATGCCCTGAGGCGCGCAGGGTGAAGTATGCTACCGGTACTCTCGAGGGTTTAGCCCTCACATGGTGGAATGCTCAGGTCCAAATGCTAGGGTTGGTTGCTGCCAACGCCACCCCATGGGAAACTTTTAAGGAAATGATCAAGGAAGAATACTGCAGTCGTGATGACATTCATAAGCTGGAAGTCGAGTTCTTCAACCTCAAGATGACGGGGTCAGAAATTGAGGCGTACACTAAGAGATCGAATGAGCTTGCCTTACTGTGTCCTACCATGGTGGACCCTCCATTTAAGCGAATTGAACTCTTTCTCAAGGGCTTGGTGCCAGAGATCCAAAGTTATGTGACTTCAGCAAACCTCACTACTATCCAGCAGGTTGTTCAGTTGGCTCACCGTCTTACTGACCAAGCGGTGGAGCAGAACAAGTTGCCAAAGCGCATAGGTGCGGCAACTACTTCAGGTGCTCTTAGCGACAACAAACGGAAATGGGATGGAACTTCAAGTAAGGGGTCGACTTCTGTTCAGTCTCAGTCTCAGCAGAGAAAGACTGATGACTACAAGAGCCCTAGTCAGCAATCATCTGGTGGACAAAGTCATGGTGGGTACAAAGGGAATCACCCCAAATGCAATCGCTGCAGCCTGCACCACAGCGGGCCATGCACCAGGGGCAACTGTCATCGGTGCAACAAGCCAGGTCACGCTGCAAAGGATTGCAGGAGCTTATACCCCGCCAATCAGAATCGTCAACAACAGGCCCCACAGAACCAGCGCCAGCAGCAGCAGCAAGGTGATAACAAGGGGTGCTTTCAGTGTGGAGCTGAAGGCCATTTCAAGAGGGATTGCCCCCAGCTGAACAGGAACCAGAACAACAATAACAACAATAACAACAATCAAGGGAATGGTAACAATGGGAACAACAACAACAATGGTGCCAGGGGGCGGGCGTTCGTGATTGGCCAAGGTGAAGCAAGGAATGACCCCAATGTTGTGGCGGGTAAGTTCCTTCTCGACGACTTTTATGTTACAGTTTTATTTGATTCGGGTGCCGATACTAGCTACATGTCACTAGAAGTTAGTCGAATGCTTAAGCGTATTCCAACACCTTTGAACAACAAGCACACTGTAGAGCTAGCAAACGGTAAGAGTTTAGAGGCCACGCACGTAGTCAAGGGTTGTAAACTTGTTCTTGCTAACCAGACCTTCTCTATCGACCTCATTCCTATCATCTTGGGTAGTTTCGACGTTGTCATTGGGATGGATTGGTTATCCCAACACCGAGCAGAGATTCTTTGCAACGAGAAGGTTGTTCGTATTCCGGGTTCCAGTAGTGAACCTCTCATGATTCGTGGCGACAAGAGGAATGCTGTTGAGAACGTCATCTCCCTTCTTAAGGCCCAGAAGTGCTTGCGAAAGGGCCACACTGCCATTTTGGCTCTCGTTACTGACACCTCGGAGAAAGAGAGGAAAATAGAAGATTTTCCGGTTGTACGCGACTATCCTGAGGCATTTCCTGAAGAATTACCCGGTCTTCCGCCTCATCGCCAAGTCGAGTTTCAGATCGAACTAGCTCCTGGAGCTGCGCCTATAGCTCGTGCACCTTATCGTTTAGCTCCATCAGAGTTGTAAGAGCTCTCTACGCAACTACAAGAACTCTTGGATAAGGGTTTCATTCGTCCTAGCTCATCGCCCTGGGGAGCTCCAGTACTATTTGTGAAGAAAAAGGACGGTACCTTCAGAATGTGCATCGACTACCGGGAACTCAACAAGGTGACGGTGAAGAACCGTTATCCTCTACCGCGTATTGACGACTTGTTCGACCAGCTGCAAGGGTCGAGCTACTATTCGAAGATCGATTTGAGATCGGGTTATCACCAGCTGAGAGTCCGAGAAGAGGACGTCTCCAAAACAGCCTTCAGAACTCGCTATGGGCACTATGAGTTTTTGGTCATGCCTTTTGGGCTGACAAACGCACCTGCGGTTTTCATGGACTTGATGAACCGAGTGTGCAAGCCTTACCTGGACAAGTTCGTTATAGTCTTCATCGACGACATCCTGATCTATTCTAAGAGTCGGGAGGAGCATGAGCAACATCTGCGACTTATTTTGGAACTCCTTCGAACAGAACAGCTTTACGCAAAGTTCTCGAAATGCGATTTCTGGCTTCGAGAAGTCCATTTCCTAGGCCACGTGGTAAACAAGGATGGGATTTACGTTGATCCATCCAAGGTAGACTCGATTAAGAACTGGCCTGCACCTCGTACACCAAAGGAAATTCGCCAATTTTTGGGTTTGGCAGGTTACTACAGGAGATTCATTAAGGATTTTTCTAAGATTGCACAACCTCTTACCACACTAACGCAGAAAGGCGTTGTTTATCGATGGGGAAACGCACAGGAGTTAGCATTTCAGCATTTAAAGGATAGACTTTGCAGCGCACCTATTCTTTCATTGCCAGAGGGCACAGACGATTTTGTGGTTTACTGTGATGCATCAATTCAAGGTCTTGGTTGTGTATTGATGCAACGAGATAAAGTTATAGCCTACGCCTCACGTCAACTCAAAGTTCACGAGAAGAACTACACTACACACGACTTAGAGCTGGGAGCTGTTGTCTTTGCACTTAAGTTATGGCGGCATTACCTGTACGGTACCAAGTGCGCCATCTACACCGACCACAGGAGCCTCGAACATATCTTCAAGCAGAAGGAGCTGAATATGCGACAACGACGGTGGGTCGAGCTACTGAATAACTACGAGTGCTCAATCAGGTATCACCCGGGCAAGGCCAATGTTGTGGCTGACGCCCTCAGTCGAAAGGACAGTGCGCCTAAGCGCGTGCGAGCTTTACAACTCACGATCCATTCTAGTCTTCCTTCCCAAATGCGAGCTGCTCAGATAGAAGCACTGAAACCAGAAAACGTCAGGGCTGAAGCCCTACGCGGATCAAGGCAACGCTTAGAACAGAAGGAAGACGGTGCTTACTACGTAACGGGACGCATTTGGGTCCCACTCTACGGCAACCTACGATAGCTTGTGATGGATGAAGCACACAAGTCTCGCTACTCGGTACATCCTGGTTCGGATAAAATGGACCATGACATCAAAACTACATATTGGTGGCCTAGCATGAAGGCCCACATAGCGACCTATGTCAGCAAGTGTTTGACTTGTGTGAGAGTCAAGTCTGAATATCAGAAACCCTCAGGCCTACTTCAACAACCAGAGATACCACAATGGAAATGGGAGCAAATTTCCATGGATTTTGTCACTGGCCTGCCTAGATCCCAGCGCGGGAACGACACTATTTGGGTGATCGTGGATCGACTCACAAAATCTGCACACTTCTTGGCTATCAAGGAGACGGATAAGTTCTCCACTCTTGCAGAAATATACCTCAAGGAAGTTGTTTCGAGGCACGGGGTGCCCACCTCTATTATCTCATATCGAGATGCACGTTTTACTTCAGAGCTGTGGCAAGCAATGCACAAATCCTTTGGCTCACGATTAGACATAAGCACAGCGTATCACCCTCAGACGGACGGGCAGTCCGAGCGCACTATTCAAACCTTAGAAGACATGCTTCGTGCATGTGTAATCGACTTTGGCAACCACTGGGAAAAACATCTGCCACTTGTGGAATTCTCGTACAATAACAGCTACCACACCAGCATTAAAGCTGCTCCGTTTGAGGCATTGTACGGACGTAAATGTCGGTCACCTCTTTGTTGGGCAGAGGTGGGAGATAGTCAGATCACTGGTCCAGAACATGTGGTAGACACAACCGAACAAATTGCTCAAATACGAAAACGCATGGCGGCAGCTCGTGACCGTCAGAAAGTCTACGCCGATAAGGGCAGGAAACCACCAGAGCTCTAGGTTGGGGAGCGGGTACTACTCAAAGGTTCACCCTGGAAGGGTGTGGTTCGTTTTGGTAAACGAGGCAAACTTAACCCACGATACGTTGGACCTTTCGAAATCATTGAGAAAATAGGCAGGGTGGCCTACAGACTGAACTTACCAGCAGAACTCGGTGCAGTTCACAACGTTTTTCACGTGTCGAATCTGAAGAAGTGTCTGTCAGATGAGACCCACATAGTTCCTCTGAAGGAACTCACTATCGACGAGCAGTTACGATTCGTCGAGGAACCAGTTGAAATCACGGACCGGGATGTTAAGGTCCTCAAGAGCACTAGAATACCTCTCGTTCGAGTTCGTTGGAACTCACGTCGCGGCCCAGAGTTCACCTGGGAACGCGAAGATCAGATGAAACAAAAGTATCCCCAACTGTTCGCAAACAGTACACCCACTACTGAGGCTGAAGCTACGGAATTTCGGGACGAAATTCCAGATCAACGGGGGGTGGATGTGACACCCCAGGAAAACCGGGAAAACCATACAACTTCACTAGCTTCCTCAGTGAGTGCCTACCAAATTTCAGGACGAAATTTCTTTCAACTTGGGGATGATGTGACAACTTGAAATTTAGAACCTTTCGTTGTATCTTGGTGTACCTTGCTTGAACGTTATGTGATTAGTTAACTTGTTAGTTCAATGAATGACCTAAGTGAAATCATGTGATTGTGTGTTATGTTTATATGTATGCTTGAATGTATGCGACCCGAGACACAAGAACCCGACTCGAGACCATGCGGTCTCGAGTGAATAGTGTAATAGTTGGGCCGCACCTCATTTAATCCACCCGAGAGCCACTAGGGTGCACCAACCCGGTCCAGGTATAAAACCCACAAGAGTGACTAACCTTGCCTCTTTGCATCATTTGCAACATTTCCACACACACTCTCCTTTCATCACTAAAACCCTAGAAAACACAAACCCTCTCCTTCCTTCTCGGATCAAACCGGTGACCACAAGGAGCTCTCGGATCGACTCGCACACACACATTTGGAAGCTTCACCCATTACTACCTCACACCTTTGAACCCACACTTGAACCGGTTAGTGATTTCCTTGCAAATACATGTTTATACATGATTAAAGGTGTTGATGTGTAATGATATAGGTTAGTGATGCATGCTAGGTGTTTATTTCGTATGATGATGTTATTCGGCTAACATGTTTTGATTTTGGATATGTTGCATAATGAGCTCATGATATCTTGTGTCTAAATGTGATTCAAACCATTAAATTTGGATGTTCATGAAACCGGCTTGCATATGTGTATTAGATAGTATCATGTTAATCGGATTAGTGTAGAGTCGAGTTTGAGGTGTTATGTGATGCTTTGAAACCATTAGAAGAGTATGTTCAAGTGTTTTGATGGTTGTTCATGCGATGATTATGATTAATGCTAAAAACCCTAAAATATGATGAACAAGTTTGAATGATCAACATGAACATGACTTGAATATATGAAGAACAACATGAATATGATATGAATGTGTTAGGAATATTTGAAATCTGATTGTTTGATCCATTTTGGTTAGTAATTAGACAAGAAAACATGTTTAGGTGGATAGTACAAACTGTTGCATGAAATCGGATTTCCATTGGTTAGTACACTATGCAAATCAGCAGGTGCTGGGAGTCGAGACACCTGGTTTCGACTCGAGACCATGAACATGATAACTCGAGACCGCAGTTTGCGACTCAGGTTGCGAGTCGAGAACCCCTAGTCTCGACTCATGACCATACTTCATCGGCACACAAACATCATGACTCGAGACCATGCTTGCGAGTCCGGTTGCGACTCGAGACCAATACATGCATGACCCGAGACCACCTCAGTTGTGACTCAAGAACTAGTAGGCTACAACTCGAGACCGCACAGTCTCGACTAGAGACCGCACAGTCTCGACTCGAGACCATATGCATGTACACGTTGTTTGGACTTGCACCCTATTACGGGCCTAAGTAATTGGGCCGAACTTATGGGCCGTATGTGCTACTGATAATTGAGTATGTTGTGCATTGTTGTTGAACTGCCATGATAGACGAGTATGCCATGATCGTTACTTGTGTATGAATACGTGTAGAAAATACGTGCACTACTTGGTTTGAACCTGACTTGAATGGTATCTATGTTAGGACGTAGTTGACCACTTACAACTCGATAGGCCTTTCTGTGTATCTGCCGAGCAAACCAAGGTGAGTTCACACCCTCTACAAAGCATGGGATTCCCTGGGTTGGGAATGGGGTTAAGGAACGTGGATTCCTCGTCCTCCTTGGGTGGGACAGCATTGGTTCAGGAATGTAATTCCTCGTCCTCACGGACAGATAACTCGTACTAGACCAAAAGTCTATTACGAAGTCCCTCCTTTTATATCGACTTAATCGCCGGGCCAATGGCGAGTGGGTCATTAGTTAGATAGCGCTATTTAGGTCTGACAAACCTCACACCGTGCCGCAGAGGACGGGCGTGAACTAATGGATCTGGGGCACGTCAATGATGATAGACATTGACAGTTTCAGGGCACTTAAACATGACTACAGTCAGCAGTCGATATGGTAACGAGTCTAGTGTATACATGGGGTAGCCCCCACGGCCGAAATGCCAGATAACTAACATGGGGTAGCCCCCACGGCTGTATTGCCAGAGTAAATGGGTAAACAAATCACGTTTTCAACTATGGGGTAACCCCCACGGAATGATGCCAGTTAAAGGAAACTGTTTTCGGAATAACTTAAAGCTGAACACCCAACAGTGAACTCACTCAACTTGTTGTTGACTCGTTACTACATGCTTTGCAGGTCTTTAGGTACTTAGCTGGAGCTTGCATGGAGGAGGGTCGTTGTGGGACATGGACGGCTGTGTGCCATGTTAAACTTTGAAACAATTAAACTTACGTTTTGGTTTTAAGACTTATGCTTCCGCTTGCAACTTAAATTATGTTTTGTTTGAACACCAATTGTACTGGTTGGATTTTATAACTACTTATATGCTTGTTCAATATGATTGGTGGCTGGATCCTGGTCAGTCACGCCTCCAAGCGGTAGTATTCCGCAGGTGGATTTTGGGGGTGTGACATTATGTCAAAGTCCCCATTTATTAAGATATTGTATTTTCAAAATGTAACATAAAACCCAACATGTTCAGTGGAAGCATAATGTATATCATTGTTCAAGTGTTTCAGAACTTAAATGTATGAAAACCAATAGACATGTCTCTTATTTCCAAGTATCACGACCCATGACCACTCCAGCAATCCCAGATAGCAAGTTCCATGTCCAAGATTCTAACTTCCTATAAGCATGCAGACAAGTGTATCCGCACAAAGTTGGCGAGTTCACGGTTTTGTAAAAACGTTAGTTACCAAGTGTTTAGTTTAAAAACTATGTTGATAATAACCCGAGTACCGCAATATGGAGTCAGTTTGTTTGCCCATCCCCAATGCCCTATCAAACATTGGTCATGATTATTAAGGTGATTAGTTCACGCCCGTCCTCTCAGGTACGGTGTGAGGTTGCCAAGCCTAATGGAGCTATCAACTAATACCCCGTTACCTCTCAGGTAACTAATTCGGTATAAGATGGGACTTAAGGTGATATGAGTGAGTGTATTATCCAACATCCCAGTTTAACCCAGAAAAGATGTATTCCTCTCGGGAATACCTGTTTGTTTGTCCCACCCACCGGGACGCATGCTCAAGAAGTAGTGAACTCACCTTAGGTTTGCTCGGTAAGCTAAATTACTTGTTTATTTGTTGGGATTGAACCCTATCAGAGGAACAGATAATTAAAGCCAAAACTGGATCAGAGCAGTGGATCCAGAATAAGCAGATGATTACATACAAGTCTCTCCCCTTGAAAGTGATTTCAACATCTGCTGACCTCCTATCTGCTGATCTTGCAACCTGCTGACCTACAACTGCTGCTCAAGTAAAGACCTGATGAAAGACTAAAGCCCTGCTGATTCAATCTACTGCCTTGAGTCAAGCACTACTGATCCGGACAAGTACTGCTGGGTTCACAGCAGTGGAAGGGTGCAGCAGCTGATCTATAGTCTGTCTTGTAATGTAATGTAATAGCAGTAGTTAACATAGCAGTGTTTGTATAGATCAGAGGTTAGAGTTTGTTAGGAGGTTAGATGTCACTTTCATGGTGACGTCAGCTAAGATGCTTAGTGGTTTGCTAGTGCCTATAAATAGTTCAGTACTTTGTACTGTTCTATTAGCTCTTTTGCATCATCGTCTTCTTTGTACGAATAAACAACTGAGCTCTAGCTGAGGGGGAGTTTGCATTCATTCATCAATCATTGTAATCGTTATTGAAATAAATTCAATCTTCCGATTCATTGTGAAAAGATGTTTGATCAAAGTATTACTCTCGTTTGATTGTATGCAAAGTTTGTTTTCATCATAATTCCGCTGCACACTCATCCATTTTCATTTTAATTACAAACACAAAATACAATCAGAAACAAACTCAGATCCAACAATTGGTATCAGAGCCTGGACAGTCAAATTTGATTTAACAATCATTTTGACGTAAATAGTTCAGCTCATAACAGTTGATACTGATCGTTTGTTCGTTTGTTGAAAAACAGAGCAAGGATTAATCACCATTAAAGTTGATTTCTCAGTGTCTGTAAAACAACAAGAATGACGTCACAATCTCAGGATGATAAAAACAACATCGGTTCGCTTTTTAAACCACCTATGCTAAAAAGAAATGAGTACAACATCTGGCAGAGGAGGATGGGTCACATCCTCGCTCAACAAAGCACAGGTTGTTGGAGGTCTGTCGTCTTTGGTCCCCACGTTCCCACAGTGCCAAGCGCTGAAGATGCTAAAAAGTTCGTTCCAAAACCAGTTGAAAATTATACCGAAACCGACTATCAAAAGTTCGAACTAGATGCTAAAGCGTTTAGCATCATAGCATCAGCGCTGCCCAATGAGATATATGCTGGACTGTTACACTGTAACAGTGCCAAAGAGTTATGGGACGCACTTAAGGAACAGTTTGGGGGGACTGAAGAAGTCATAGAAAACAATAGGGAAATCCTGAACCAACAGTACGAAACATTTTGTTACGTTAAAGGTGAATCACTAACGCAACAATTTGAGCGTTTCAGTTGTCTCATCAGTGAACTGAGGCTTCTTAACACCACGTTTACAAACTCAACTCAAAATAGCAGGTTCCTCAGGTCACTGCCAGAAAAATGGGACACCATAGCTTTTGTCACCCGAAACTCACCTGAGTTCAAGGATCTGACCTTGACCCAACTTCACGGTCGACTCCTGACCTACGAAAGGGAGTTGAACCAGAAAAAGAGGTTGCAAGAGTCAGGAAAAGTTACTGATAATTACACTTTCGGTAACACTGCTCTTCTGGGTCAAGAAGAATCTGGGAGCAGTAGTAAGGATCAGGGTTTTGATCACTTCATTGACATAACTGTTGGAGCAAATTTTAACAACCCTGATCCTCACTCTGCAAGCTATGCATTTACAACTAGTGAAAACCAGATGTCAGATAATCTGTGCTTTGAACTCAATGATCTACAGCATTTTGATCCCACTGACTTAGAGGAAATGGACATCCTGCACCAACTGGCCTTGCTAAGTGTTAGAACTAGCAAATTTTACAAAAGAACAGGGCGAAGATTCCCAGGTTTGCATGGGAATCTAAGGGTTGGGTTGGATAAATCGAAAATCAAGTGCTACAAGTGTAATAGGTTGGGACACTTCGCTAGGGAATGTAGGAGTCAAACTACTGGTCCCATAATCACTCATCCTAGCTCAAATCCTAGACCTCAAAATCAAGGCACTGTGCACTATGCCCAATATGTCCCAGCAGCTCAAGTGAACACTGCTCACTATGCTGCTGCCCCTGTGCCAGTGCACTATGTCCAAACTACTGTTCCACAGATCCAATATGTTCAAACCCCTGTTCCCCAGGCACAAGTGCAGCCTGCACCTCAAACCACTGCTCCAGCAGCAGTATAACCAGATCAACAAAGTTTTTTCACTCAAGGGTTTGTTGACTGGAGCAGTATGCCTGAAGACCTTAGTGATGAAAATTTTGCACTCTATGCTTCTAATGATTCTTCTCATAATGAATTTTGTTTGATGGCATTAGAGTCAATACAGGAGGGGGTTGAAACTGAAGAGGAACAGCTGAGTATTGAAACAGTGGATGAGGTGACTGAAGCAGTGGTTACTGCTGTGGCTGGTGATCTACTGTTGGGAGAAAGTTCAGGTACCCTGATTGAACCACTGACAGACCCATGGTCCGAAGAGAACAAGGAAGAAAAGAAAGAAGAAAAAGCAGGTGAGAAAGAAGAAAGAGATGAAGATGAAGAAAATCCTCAATATGATTGTGCAATGATGGCTGCTGCCAAGGTATCACCTCAAGTTCTTGAAAAACTGTGTTCTGACAATTGCATTATTGCTTTTGCTAACATCAAAGAGGTGAACGAAAACCTTAGGGATAAAATCTTAACTGATGAAGTCAAATTTGAAAGATCTCTAAAAGAACTTAAAAACAAATTGGCTGAAAAAGAGAAAGAGATTAGCAGCATGAAAGAAGAGCAGAGCATAACCAAAACTCAACTCCAGACTATGGTAGAAAAATACCGAGTTTGCAAAAAGGAGTTAGAGTCCACCCAGATCACATGTGAGAGATGGGTGGAATCATGCAAAGGGTATGAGGTTATGCTTGAAAAACAGATAAAAAGCAATGTGAAATTTGGGGTTGGTTATAGAAAACATGATGATGAAAACACTGCTTTTGGAAAATCTGTTCAAACCACTGATGTAATCACTGAGTTCATCCTCACAAACAAGAATGGCCAAGAAGTGAAAATCACTGACAAACTTGGTAACAAAATCACACTTGACAGACCAATGGGATCCTCTACTTTTGAGGAGCTTGAAGATTATCAGTTTAAACCAAAATGGTCTGATGAGTGTGATATTCTTGAAAATTTCAAGCCAATGGACTTTACATCAACTGATGGTGTTAAAGCTCCAAAAGCTAAAGTCATACCTCTCAAGGACATCCCAGCAGTGGTTAAAACCTCTGCTGCAAAGGAGTCTGAAAAGAGAAAGAAGAAAGAAAAAATTGATAACTTGTTTTGTGAATTCTGTGAGAAAAGGAATCATCTAACAAAAGACTGTTTCCACTTAAAAGCTTATGATTTAAACAGAACAAGTGTCATTGTTTCAGCAGAAAGTTGCATTGTTTGTGGTAAAACAAACCACAAAACTCAAGCATGTGTGTATCTTAAAAACTTTTATGTGAAAAAGAATGAGTACATTGCTAAAACATCCTTGAGTCCATCATCATCATCATCATCTGTCAAATTCACCAAGAAACAACCACTGTTTGTGCCAGTTCAAACAGCTGTCACAAAACAGCTGAACCAAACATCTGTCAAAAGAGATGTTCAGGTTACTGATGCACCCCCTGCCAATCAGTTCAGAAAAGGCAAAGAAAACAGTCTTACCAAAGGATTCCACACGTTTATAAGGCCTACAAAAGGTCCTCTAAACCCAGAGTGAACAGGCATCCTTTTGGTTACCAGCAGGTGATTGGCCAGGACCCACAACAGTGGTTAGAGAAGAACTGTCTTAAAACAGTTCAAACCCCTGCCTAACCACTGTCCATCATTCTGCATCTATCCCAGACACTGTTGAGACCCCATCCAAAGCCCTGCTGGCTTTGGAGACCCTAATGAACTAATCCTTTTACTTCATGTGCAGGGAGCTTCTGCATGCTTTGATAGTCTTTGGTATGTAGATAGTGGAGGCTCCAGGCACATGACAGGATGTAAAGCCCTCCTCAAAGACTTTAAAATCCATGGAGGGGGTGATATATCCTTTGGGAATAATAGTAAAGGGAAAGTTCTGGGGTCTGGTACAGTGCAATCTGGAAATGTAAAATTTGAAAATGTAAATCTGATAGACAATCTAAAATTCAACCTTCTGAGTGTATCACAAATGAGTGACAAAGGGTTTGGGTCATTCTTCACAAAAGATTGTTGTAGGATTGTTGGACCAGAAATGGTCAAAAAGATTGAAGCAATAATCAAAACTGGTCAAACTAAACTTGTTGCTCAAAGAAGTGGCAATGTTTATGTTGTTGATATGTCAAAAGAATGTCCCAGAGCTGATGCCTGTCTGTTCTCAGCTGCCTCTAACAAAGAGACAGAACTTTGGCACAGAAGGCTGGGGCACACAAATATTAAGACAATCACTGAAATTTCAAAAAATGGTTTGGTGAGAGGCCTACCACAAAAATTGTTTTCATGTCCTGAACATTGCATTTCCTGTTTAAAAGGAAAACATCATAAAAGTTCTTACAAGTCCATTGAAGAGTCCAAAACAACCCAGTGTTTGCAAATGCTACACATGGATTTGTTTGGCCCAGTTCAAGTCATGAGCCTCAAGAAGAAAAGATATTGTTTAATTATTATTGATGACTTTTCTAGGTTTACATGGACTTTCTTTTTACACTCAAAAGATGAGACTGCATGCATTTTGCAAGACTTTGTGACACAGGTTGAAAAGCAATTTGACCTTCCAGTGAAAAGCTTCAGGAGTGACAATGGCACAGAATTTAAAAATAAGGAGTTGGATGCCTTCTGTGTGAAGAAAGGGATTGTAAGGCAGTAGAGCATCCCTAGAACACCAGAGCAAAATGGGGTTGTTGAAAGAAAGAACAGAACTTTGATTGAGTCTGCCAGAACTATGCTTGCAGATTCAGGTTCGCCATTAACTTTCTGGGCAGAGGCAGTAAACACTGCTTGCTATGTCCAGAACAGAGTTTTAATAAACCCCAGGCACAAAAAGACTGCTTATGAAATTCTGTATAAAATCAAACCACTGATCTCATATTTCAAGGTGTTTGGCTGCCCATGCTTTATTTTGAACTTAAAAGATTCCATTTCAAAATTTGCAGCCAAAATTGATTGTGGTTATCATCTGGGATACTCAACCACTGCCAAGGCCTACAAAGTGTTCAATACACGGACCAAGGCAGTGGAGGAGACTTTGAATGTTAAGTTCAATGAACTTTCATCAATGAAAATCCCAGCAAACCCTGCAGATCTGTTTGATCTTGAAAAATTTACTTTTGAAAATACTGCTGTCTAGACTAACAGTGCAGGTCCATCAGAGGATACAACACCAGACTATGGGTATGAAATCATCATCCCCCAAAGGTCTGCCACAAAGGGAAAAGCACCAGCTGTTCAAAACAGTTGTCAAAGCTCAACCACTGCTACCTCAACAGTTGTTGACCAAAGTAGCCCATCCACCACTGCTTCCACATCCTCAAACACTGCTGACAAAAGTCCTCAAACAGTGGATAAAAGTCAGCAGTTGTCCACTTCATTACCTCCTATTGCACCACCTTTTGAAGCCACTGCTGGATCATCAAAGTCTCCAGCAGTGGTTAGCTCAGATGATACACATTTGCAGCCTTCACCAACAAATGCCATCATACCATACCAAGGAGATTTAATCTTCTTGAGATCTCATCCACCTGATCAAATCATTGGCAACATAAATGAAGGGGTGCTCACAAGAAGCCAAACCCAAAACATTTGTCTTTTTACCGGTTTTCTATCACTCCATCAGCCAGTCAAGTACCAAGAGGCACTGAAAGACAACAGCTGGGTAGAAGCCATGCAAGAGGAGCTCCAACAGTTTAAAAGACAACAAGTATGGGAGCTTGTACCACTGCCAGAAGAGGTTAGTCCCATTGGCACAAAGTGGGTCTTTAAGAACAAAACTGATGAAAGGGGTATTGTTGTCAAGAATAAAGCCAGGCTTGTGGTTCAAGGTTACAGACAGGAAGAGGGGATTGATTATGATGAAACATTCGCCCCTGTTGCAAGATTGGAAGCCATTAGACTGTTCCTGGCCTTTGCTGTCAACCACAATATGAAGGTGTTTCAAATGGATATCAAAAGTGCTTTCCTCTATGGTACAATTCAAGAAGAGGTGTATGTTTGTCAACCTCCAGGTTTTGAGGATCCATTTTATCCTGATCATGTCTACAGGCTAAACAAAGCCTTGTATGGCCTGAAACAAGCACCAAGGGCCTGGTATGAAACTCTTTCCAACTTCCTACTCTCAAATGGTTTCAAAAGAGGTACCATTGATAAAACACTGTTTCTTAAATGGAGAGGGAAGGATTTAATGATTGTCCAAATTTATGTGGATGACATTATTTTTGGAAGCACATGTAACAAAATGTGTGAAGAGTTTAGAGAACTCATGACAGCTGAGTTTGAAATGAGTGCAATGGGTGAGCTGCAATGCTTTCTTGGTCTCCAAGTACAGCAAATGCAAAATGGAACTTTCATTCATCAAAGTAAATATGCTAAAGAACTTTTGACCAAATTTGATATGAATGACTGTAAACCATGCAGCACACCCATGGCAACAAATAAGCTGGTCATGTCTGATGAAAAAGATGAGCTGATTGACCAAACACTTTATAGAAGCATGATTGGGTCTTTATTGTACCTAACTGCATCTAGACCAGACATCATGTTTGCAACATGTGTCTGTGCAAGAAGTCAATCAGCTCCAAGAAAATCAAATCTCATTGTTGTAAAAAGGATCTTCAGATACATAAAAGGTGCTCCCACACTTGGTATCTGGTATCCAGCTAATGGGAACATCAAGCTTTCAGGTTTTTCAGACAGTGACTTTGCTGGATGTCACACCACAAGGAAGTCCACATCAGGAGGGTGCCAGTTTCTAGGTGATTGCTTGGTTTCTTGGCAAAGCAAAAAGCAAGCAGCAGTTTCAACATCCACTGCTGAAGCTGAATACATTGCTGCTGCAAGCTGTACAGCCCAACTCCTGTGGCTTCAAAATCAGTTACTGGATTTTGGTATCACTGCCTTAAAGACACCACTCATGTTGGATAGCCAGGCAGCAGAAAATATCATCAAAAATCCAGTTTCCCACTCTACCACCAAACACATCGACATCAGACATCACTTTGTGAGGGATTGCTATGAAAAAGGTTTGATTTCTCTGCATCATGTCCCAACTAAAGACCAGCTGGCAGATGTGCTCACAAAAGCACTTGATACAGCCACTTTTGAAAGCTTGGTCTCTAGAATTGGGATGCTGAACATGTAATAACAAGCAACATCTTGTTTTTCTATGAATAAAAGCCACAAAATGTTTTCAGAAAATCAAAAATCCATCCTTAAAAATAGCTGACAATGAAATTTTCATTAAAATCCTTAAAAGTCTGCCATAACCACTGATTGTCCAAAAGTATGCTCTACTTCAAAAGTCTGTCCACTGCTGAAAGTCAACCCCTGTTCTCTCATTCCTTTGATAAACTTTGTTGTTCAAAAGCAGTGTCTTATCCACTGATATGCTATCCACTGATAGTGAAAATCATCCACTGCTTTCATACCCCTGCCTTCATCAGTCACTTTCATAAAAGTACTGTCCTTCACTTTCACCAGGGGTTGTCACGTGGGCAGTACATAGTGGTCAGTCCTTTTGTAACGGCTGCCACGTCAGCATTCACTTTCTTCCCTATAAAATCCCCCACTCACCACCAAAACAGGGGTTTACTGTCGAATTGAATTCTTAAAAATTCTCTTCTCAAAGCAGTTTTTCATCTCATCTTTCACATATTTCTTCGATCACTCTATTAAAAAATGACAAAATCGAAGCCATCTGCAAAATCCACATTCAAATCATCATCGAAAACAGCCTCTCAAAAGGCAATTTCCACTGAAATCCCATATAAATCATCTCACAATCTCCTGGGTCTTCTCACAAAACCAGGAACCACCAATGTTTTCGATTCAATCATCGCCAAAATGGCAAAATCAAAGTACAAAACTTTGTTCACCGCCGATGCACCAATCTATTTGGCGACCCAAAGAGAGTTCTGGAAGAATGCAACCCTTGAAAAACAAGGAGACACTGCAACCACCATACACTCTTCTATAAAGGGTAAAGTTGTCCATATTACGCCACAATCCATTTCAGAGGTCTTTCAACTCGGTGATCTGGAAGGTAAAACTTCTTTCACTAAAAACGAGTTACAAACTGACTTCATTGAAAGAGGGTATGAAGCCACAATGATGAAGAAACTTACCTTACAAAAAGGTTATTGTCCTTCTGCAACCAGATTTTTATTTCATACCCTCCTACTATGTGTTTCAAATAAAACCACTTCTTTCAATGAAATCCCTTTAAAGATTCAAAATCTGGGATATGCAATTCTTCAAGAAGAAAATTTTAACTATTCTCGGGAAATTTTTAAAGATTTGGTTAATAATGTTGAAACAAAATCATTCTTACTGTTTCCAAGGTTTTTAAGTTACTATTTTGAAAAGAAATTCAGTAAGAATGATTTAGCCGTAATAAATCAAGGTGATTCTACTTAAATAAACAGTTTAACAACTGAAACTTTTTCAAGAATGTTAGCACCTTGCAAAACACAAGCAGAGGTGCCTGAGCAGAATTTAGCAGCTACCACTGCTCCTCAGGTATCTGCTGCTGAGCTCACTGCTCAAGGTGATCAAAGCAGCAGACCAACTGTTTTGAAACCCACACCTACAAATCCCAAAAAGCCAAACAAAAAGAAAAATCAAAAACCCCCCAAACCAATCAAAAAGGCAACTCTGGAGGATGAGATACCAGAGCTACTGCCTGTGACAGCACAAATGTCACAAGAAACCACTGCTGCTACTTCCTCACAGCAGTTGGTACAAATATCTCAACCCATAACCAAAACTCCTCCTGCTTCTTCACAAAAAGAACAGGTTGTACACATAGGGCCACCACATTATGATGCTCTGGAAACACTCATTTCTATCATCCACAGCCCAATGCCCGGGGCAAATTCTCTTTCTTCACCAAACATCACATCCACAATTCCCCCACCAACTAAACTGCTGTTGGATGCAATTGATTTGAACCAGGCACTAACCAGTCCTTCTCAATCACCTATCAATGAGAATATACCTCAACAACTGACTAGGTCTGATGTATCAATCTTTGCTAACCCACCAACACAACCTGAGGAGGTTAGACCCCTTGAGTTATAAGTAACTCTTGGTGGTAGTCCAAGTGAAGCAGCCACTACAACTGTTGAACCCATTGGTTTACAGTTGGACAGTGGTTACATCAATAAGACTTCCTTGGAGGCAATTCCTTACATAGCACCTCTGCCAACCTCCAGTGGATTTATTTATCCTACTGGCAACATCAAAAGGTTGTCAAGTGTTGAAGGGAGAAGACCCCAGTACCAAGAAAAAGGGGCATCAGTGGTTAATGTTTGGAGTATACTCCCTACCTCTACCACTGATAAAACCACTGTTAGTGGGAAATCAGATGATCCCATTAAATTGGGTGATGGTTTAAAGTACCAGAAATTGACGGATCGTGTTGAAAAGCTTGATAACTCTGTTGCAGAACTCAAAGATATGCTACAACAGTTGTTACAAGTACAAAAGGTACAATCCACTGCTGTTCCACCTCAAGCACCTGCTCCACAACAGGCACCTGCTACAAATGAGCTCTGGAACTTATTTCAACCTTTTCTCCATCATCAAGCACAACTAGCAGATCAGCAACATTAAAAACATGTCCAACAGCTGAAAAATGCAATGGAGTCAAGGTTCAAGAACACTCAGGCTGATCTAAAGGCTCTCAAAACTCAGATCCTGCACACCACTGGCACTGCTCCTCCAACAGTTCTCTTCATTGATCAACTTCCCCCAGATAATGCCAAAAAGGGGGAGAAAATTCAGGAGTGGAAAAAGAAGGGAATAGAGGATGGTCTCTACATTGAACCAGAAAATGCAAACATGACTAAACAGATCCCTCTGCCAGATGGAAGCAAGAAAATTGATGTGACCACAAATGCACTGGCAGAAGCAGTTGCAAGTGTAAAAAGGGATAGAGAGGCCAAAAAGGAAGCCAGGGTGGATTATCCGGATCAGGGTACTTCAGGGTCAAAAGATAATGAAAATCTTGTTGATGAAAAGAAGAAGCCTACAAGAAGAATAAGCTTACCCAAATCCATTCCAACCAGACGTTCAAAGTATGTTCCAAAACCACCACCTAAAACAGCTGTTGTAACTCCTGTTGTACCCACTATTGTTGGTACTTCAGTGGTTTCAACATCTGCTCCCACTTCAACACACACCACTTCAACACACACTACATCCACTGCCTTACCACCATCACCACCAAAAACAAAATCACCTCCTGCCAAAAGGCAGAAGACAGCAGTTGTTACAACATCTGCTGTAAAGACAACAGTGGTTGGAACACTAGTTGTTTCAACAACTGTTTGTCAATCACAAACCACTGCCACTACATCCACCACCACTGTTCCATCCAAAACATCATCAGCCCCTCCTCAAACAAAGAGGAGAAGGCTAATTCTCAAAGATGATGACACTTCACCACCACAAACATCTTTAAAATCTTTAGCTCTTGTCACAATACCAAAACCAGTTCCTCTCTCTTCAGTTCGAATGCACAAGCCCTTACCTCCTGCAGGTGTTCAATTTCCTCTTGAACTAGCAGCTGTTAGAGAAGAAATAAAATCCTTTTACTTTGAGGATGACCCTGCCAAAAGGAGTTTGCCATCAATAAAAGGATATCCCTGGCCTAAAAATGTTGATGAATATTTGAAAATCAAGGCCAAGCAAGCAGAGGATATCTCAAAAAGAAATACACAAGGGAAATCTGACAAAGAAATTTCAAGAAATTATCAATATCTGCTCACACAAGTCAGTTCCCTAGAACAATTTGCAAAAAATGTCAGTCAACAAATTTCAGAAAGAGCAGCTGAAACTTTGAAGAAAGACTACATTGAAAGCATCATGGCTCACAAGAAATACAAAGGAGATAGATACATGTACAAAGAGTGGACTGTTCCTGAGCTTGAAAATGAAGCAGCAAGAATTCAAGACATGATAAAAAGGAAAGTCACTCACACTCCTCCTGACTGGGCAAAGTTTAGAAAGAATGTACCTGACAAACAGGTAGAACTGAAAAGAATGAAAGAAGAACTGGTAGCTGCTGAATATGGAAACAAAAGACAAATTGCTAGATGGAAAGAAGATGTGGTCAGGATCACCTACAAAAGGTTGGAGGAATTAAGAAAGAAAGATCCAAAAGTTCCTCAAAAGCCTGACTATCCTGAAGCAGAGGTTTCAAAAAGACCTTCAAAGCTGCAAATTAGGAGAGCCACTTCTCCAACTGGTGCTGCCATCTATAAAAGAAGGACACACAAACATTTGGGAGGTGAAACCATCCAAGAGATGATAAAAGGAGATGACCTTGTAAAAGAAGGCATAAAGAAAATGATCATAGAAACTCTTGGTTTGGATCAAACTGCAAATACTGCTCAGACTGTTATGAATAGGCCAGCCTCACCAAATACCTCTGCAAATAAACATCTCCCAAGAAACCCACCAGGCTCAAAAATACAAAAGTGGGAAACTGACAAACAGACCTGCGTATTGACTTTGCTCAGGTCTTGTGGAAAAGTGGAGAAAATATCAAGGGAACAAGCTCTTGGCCTGAGTCTTGAAGATTTGCAGGATCTCCTTGATCTTCCACTTAGCAGGGATGATGAAGACACAGATGCCCTTGACTTTGAACTACAATTTAAAGGTCAGATAAGGGAACTGTTGATGAGGCAATAAATGTCCACAATAATGAAGAGTTTTGGCATTATCTGTTCCAGGGGGAGATTTTTGGGATTGAACCCTATCAGAGGAACAGATAATTAAAGCCAAAACTGGATCAGAGCAGTGGATCCAGAATAAGCAGATGATTACATACAAGTCTCTCCCCTTGAAAGTGATTTCAACATCTGCTGACCTCCTATCTGCTGATCTTGCAACCTGCTGACCTACAACTGCTGCTCAAGTAAAGACCTGATGAAAGACTAAAGCCCTACTGATTCAATCTACTGCCTTGAGTCAAGCACTGCTGATCCGGACAAGTACTGCTGGGTTCACAGCAGTGGAAGGGTGCAGCAGCTGATCTATAGTCTGTCTTGTAATGTAATGTAATAGCAGTAGTTAACATAGTAGTGTTTGTATAGACCAGAGGTTAGAGTTTGTTAGGAGGTTAGATGTCACTTTCATGGTGACGTCAGCTAAGATGCTCAGTGGTTTGCTAGTGCCTATAAATAGTTCAGTACTTTGTACTGTTCTATTAGCTCTTTTGCATCATCGTCTTCTTTGCACGAACAAACAACTGAGCTCTGGCTGAGGGGGAGTTTGCATTCATTCATCAATCATTGTAATCGTTATTGAAATAAATTCAATCTTCCGATTCAGTGTGAAAAGATGTTTGATTAAAGTATTACTCTCGTTTGATTGTATGCAAAGTTTGTTTTCATCATAATTCCGCTGCACACTCATCCATTTTCATTTTAATTTCAAACACAAAATACAATCAGAAACAAACTTAGATCCAACATTATTCATTGCCCAACTACGTCCTAACATGGTTATCAATAGCTGTTAGCATTTCACTCCAGTATGTTTAACAAATAGCAGATAATGTATATATATATATATATATATATTATCACGTAATAAACCATTCGAACCACTTACGAATTAACATACAAGTCCCTAAACACCTAACAACTTGGTAACCCAAAACATCACATATGCAAGTGTGTGTGTCACACCCCCAAAATCCACATGCGGAGTATCACCACTTGGAAGCGTGACTGACCAGGATCCAGCCACCAATCATATTGAACTAAGCAATTTAGTAAATAGAACCAAACCCAACATAATTGGTGTTTAAAAGAAACAAAACATATTTAAACAATCAGCGGAAGCATAGTAATGTTTAAATAATCAAAACATAGTTTAAAGTTCACATGTTAAATACGGGACACAACAGTCCATATCCCACAATGACCTTCTCCTCGTGCAAGCTCCATAAGCATCTAACGACCTGCAAGGCATGTAACAAGAAGTCAACAACAAAGTTGAGCGAGTTCACAGTTGGTTGTTTAGTTGTACCAGTTTGTTTTGAAAACCACAAGTAGTTTCGTAAACCACGAGTTAACCAGTTCCTTTATTTCCTAAACCATATCCATAATCAGTGGGGGCTTCCCCATGTGAACCACTATACCGTTACCATATCGACAACTGACGAACAATAGTTGTGCCCTACGTCAATGTCTATCATCATTCACAGTTTGCCTTGATCCATTAGTACACGCCCGTCCAACCGGCACGGTGTGAGGTTTGTCAAACCTAATAGCGCTATTAACTAATGACCCGCTCGCCATCGGCCTCGGCGATTAAGTCGATATAAAATGAGGGACTTAATGATAGAGTTTTGTCTAGTAAGTTTAAGGTTGTTCTCCTACCCAAGGAGGACGAATGTACGTATTCTACCCAAGGAGAATACGCAGGATTAATATTGGCATCCTACCCATAGAGGATGGCCGTACATATCCTACCCAAGGAGGATATGGAGGTTCCGTTTTAATTTTTAACCCATTCCCAACCACTGGGAATCCCATGCCTTAGAAAGTGTGTGAACTCACCTCGGTTTGCTCGGTATGCTAAAATTACTTGCACAAACAATTCAGTCAAAGCCTATAGTATGCATGTACACAAAATTAGTTGACATTCATGAAATTCATGCATAGATACAATCATAGCATATAGCAGCTGTACAAGTCCATGCAATTCATACATCACATAATTGTTTCACGGCAACACATAACTAACCTAGTTATCCCTTAACAGACTTAACTGAGTTTACTGTGCAGTTTACCCACCAGACGAAACTCCCTGTTTCGTCATGACTCCCATTTTACGAAACCCTAAGATTTCGTCGTATACCCCTTGGCGAAACCCCCAGGTTTTCGTCGTGATTTATGCTGACGAAACTCCCAAGTTTCGTCGCCGTCCAGGTTTCGTCAGAATTCATAAGTTACGTCTGACATCAGTTAATTACACAGAAACCCTAATCCTCATTAACAGCCGTTTCACACTATCACCGAACAAATAGTTATCATACAACGCAGTAATCATTGATCATCATATATGTAACCTGTACCCTATGCATAACAGTTTGCTAAACATTCATATGATCCACACAATCATTACATATATACGATTGATAATCATTCAGATCTGTTGGTTCTCTATTATAAAGGATCATCATATGGTTATGATCTAAATAGTATGATCAGATTCTACACTAGCATTCATTAACATGCACCACAAATGATTATATATAAGATTTATGAAACCCTAATCAACGCAACATATGATCGTAATTTCTATAGCAAAACCTATATTCACAGAACTTTTCATCAACCAAACACATATATATAAACATGTATCAATCAGTCAAAGAATCATGCAATCAATTAAACGAAAGTGTAGCTAACCGAGATAGAGGAATAATGGATTGATTGCTAGAGAGGGCTTGGAGAACACAAAGCTGTCGTCACACAGGAGAGGGAACTCTAGGGTTTTCACTTCTTCTAAAAGTGTGCCGAATGAAGCAGTTTCTCGTAATTATACCCACGATGGCGTACTGGGCCCATAATGGGCTTCGGCGAAAGCCTGGGCCGGCGGAACCCATGTTTCGTCGATGAGGGGATGACTAAACCCCAAGGGTTTTCGTCGAGTTGATTGGTGACGAAACTCCAAGGTTTCGTGGGAAAGGTTTGTGGCGAAACCCTCCTAAATTTCATCACATGAATACATATAAAACAACACACTACATATATCACAAACTGTTTAATATTTAACCACGTAGCACATTGCAGTAGTTTATAAATCAAATAGCACGGTGCACATATTACAACGAAACGAAATGAATTATGAAGATGCAGTTGTGAGGAAAGACCTTGAAAACTCGAGTTGTCACATTATCCCCAACTTGAAAGAAATTTCGTCCCGTTATTTAGTACGTAGTCACTGAGGAAGCTAGTCAAGTTGCGTGGTTTTCCTGATTTTCCTGGGGCGTCACATCATCCCCCCGTTGATTTGGAATTTCGTCCCGAAATTCTGTGGTAGCTTCAGTCTCAGCAGTTGTTGTACTTTTCTCGAACAAATTGGGGATACTTGAGTTTCATTTGGTCTTCTCGTTCCCAGGTAAACTCTGGGCCACGACGGGAGTTCCAACGAACTCGAATAAGAGGAATCCTGGTATGCTTGAGGACTTTCACGTCTCGGTCTGTAATCTCTACAGGTTCTTAAACGAATCGCAGCTGATCGTCGATAGTGAGCTCCTTCAAAGGAACTATGAGGGTCTCATCTGACAGACACTTCTTCAGATTCGACACATGGAATACGTTGTGAACTCCACTGAGTTCTTCAGGTAGATTCAATCTATAAGCCACTTTTCCAATCTTCTCAGTGATTTAGAACGGTCCAACATAACGCGGATTGAGTTTGCCCATTTTACCAAAACATACCACACCCTTCCAGGGTGAGACTTTGAGTAGCACTCGATCCCCAACCTGGAACTTGAGTGGTTTCCTGCGCTTATCAGCGTAGCTTTTCTGACGGTCGCGAGCTACCGCCATTCGTTGTCGTATCTGAGCAATCTTCTCAGTTGTGTCTACCACAAGTTCCGGGCCTGTGATTTGGTTGTCACCTACTTCTGCCCAACAAAGAGGTGATCGGCATTAACGTTCGTATAATGCCTTAAACGGAGCGGCCTGGATACTGGTGTGGTAGCTGTTATTGTACGAAAACTCCACCATGGGAAGGTGCTTTTCCCAACCATTGCCAAAATCGATTACACATGCTCGAAGCATGTCTTCACGGGTTTGGATGGTGCGTTCAGACTGCCCATCCGTTTGCGGGTGATATGCTGTGCTCATGTCTAATCGAGAGCCAAAAGACTTGTGCATTGCTTGCCACAGTTCTGAAGTAAAACGTGCATCACGATCGGAAATAATAGAGGTTGGCACTCCGTGCCTTGAAACAACTTCCTTAAGATAAACGTCTGCCAGAGTGGAGAACTTATCCGTTACCTTGATAGCCAAGAAGTGTGCAGACTTAGTCAATCGATCCACTATCACCAAAATAGTGTCATTTCCGCGTTGAGATCTAGGCAGGCCAGTAACGAAATCCATGGAAATTTGCTCCCATTTCCATGTATGGATTTCTGGTTGTTGAAGTAGACTTGAGGGTTTCTGATATTCAATCTTGACTCTCGCACAAGTCAAACATTTACTGACGTAGGTTGTTATGTTGGCTTTCATGCTAGGCCACCAGTAGGTAGTCTTTAAATCATGGTACATCTTATCCGAACCAGGATGTGCCGAGTAACGAGACTTGTGTGCTTCAACCATCACAAGCTCGCATAAGTTTCCATAAAGTGGGACCCAAATACGCCCGTTTACATAGTAGGCACCGTCTTCCTTTTATTCTAACCGTTTCCTCGATCCTCGTAAGGACTCAGCCCTGACGTTCTCTGCTTTCAATGCTTCAACCTGAGCGTCTCGTATCTGAGCGGGAAGACTAGATTGGATGGTAAGTTGTAACGCTCGTACACGCTTAGGTGTAGTATCCTTTCGACTGAGGGCGTCGGCCACAACATTGGCTTTGCCCGGATGGTACTTGATTGCACATTCGTAATCATTCAAGAGTTCGACCCATCGACGTTGTCGCATGTTTAACTCCTTTTGCTTGAAGATATGCTCGAGACTCCTGTGATCGGTATAAATGGTGCACTAGGTACCGTACAAGTAATGTCTCCATATCTTAAGTGCGAAAACAACTGCTCCCAGCTCCAGATCGTGAGTAGTGTAATTCTTTTCATGAACCTTAAGTTGCCGCGATGCATAAGCAATGACCTTGTCACGTTGCATCAACACGCAACCAAGTCCCTGGATGGACGCGTCACAATAAACCACAAAATCGTTTGTGCCTTCAGGCAATGAGAGAATTGGTGTGCTACAAAGTCTATCCTTTAAGTGCTGAAATGCAGATCCCTGTACATCACCCCAATGATAGGTGACACCCTTCTGAGTTAGTGAGGTGAGAGGTTGCGCAATATTGGAGAAATCCTTGATGAACCTTCTGTAGTAGCCCTCCAAACCCAAGAATTGGCGGATTTCTGTTGGCGTATGGGGTGCAGGCCAGTTCTTAATCGAGTCGACCTTGGATGGATCAACATGAATCCCATCCTTGTTTACCACATGGCCTAGGAAATGGACTTCACGAAGCCAGAAGTCACATTTCGAAAACTTAGCATACAGCTGCTCCGCTCGAAGAAGTTCCAAAATAAGTCGTAAATGATGCCCGTGCTCCTCCTGACTCTTAGAATAGATCAGGATGCCGTCGATGAAAACAATGACGAACTTATCCAGGTAGGGTTTGCACACTCGGTTCTTGAGATCCATGAAGACTGTAGGTGCGTTTGTTAATCGGAAAGGCATGACCAGAAACTCGTAATGCCCGTAACGAGTTCTGAATGCTGTCTTGGAGATATCCTCGTCTCGGATTCTCAGTTGATGGTAGCCTGACCCCAGGTCAATCTTTGAGTAGAAACTCGACCCTTGCAACTGGTCGAATAAGTCATCGATGCGTGGGAGAGGATAACGATTCTTCACGGTCACCTTGTTGAGTTCGCAGTAGTCAATACACATTCTGAAGGTACTGTCTTTCTTCTTCACAAATAACACTGGAGCTCCCCAGGGCGAAAAGCTAGGACGTATGAAACCCTTTTCCAAGAGTTCTTGTAGTTGCGTGGACAGTTCTTCAAGTTCTGATGGAGCTAGACGATAGGGTGCACGAGCTATTGGTGCTGCTCCAGGAGCTAGCTCGATTTGAAATTCAACTTATCGATGAGGTGGAAGGCCAGGTAATTCCTCAGGGAATACCTCAGGAAAGTCACGTACGATCGGGATATCTTCTATTTTCTTTTCTCTCTTTGAGGTGTCTGAAACAAGTGCTAAAATAGCAGCGTGTCCCTTTCGCAAACACTTCTGGGCCTTAAGGAAATAGATGATGCCCACAGCAGCACCACTCTTGTCGCCATGAATTACTAGAGGTTCTTCACCAGTACGAGGAATACGGACGACTTTCTCCTTGCAAATAATCTCCGCTTGATGTTGAGATAGCCAATCCATCCCAATAACAACGTCGAAACTACCAAGTACGATAGGAATAAGGTCGATAGAGAAGGTCTGGCCAGCTAAGACGAGATTACAACCCTTAACTATGTGTGTGGCCTCGAGACTTTTACCGTTTGCTAGTTCTACCGTGTGTTTGGTGTTCAAAAGTGTTGGAGTGCGCTTAAGCATATGACTAACCTTTAGGGACATATAACTGGTATTGGCACCTGAATCAAATAAAACAGTAACAAAGAAATCATCCAGAAGAAACTTACCCATCACTACGTTGGGATCGTTCCTCGCGTCACCCTGACCCAGCACAAAAGCACATCCCCTGGCACCATTGCCATCATTGTTACCCCCGTTATTGTTTCTGTTCCCCTGATTATTGTTGTTGTTCTGATTCTGGTTCAACTAGGGGCAGTTCCTCTTGAAGTGACCTTCAGCACCACATTGATAGCATCCCCTGTGACCCTGCTGTTGCTGTTGCTGATTCTGTGGAGCTGGTGGCTGTTGTTGACGATTCTGATTTGCAGGTCGAGCGCCCCTGCAATCCTTTGCTTCATGACCAAACATGTTACACCTCAGACAACGACCCTTGTTGCACTGCCCACTATGATGCTTGTTGCATCGGTTGCACTTGGGGTGGTTTCCCCTGTATCCACCCCTGCCCTTGACTACCAGAAGATTGCTGACCAGGACTCTGGTAGTCATCAGTCTTTCGCTGCTGAGATTGAGACTGAGTTGATGTTGAGCCCTTGCTTGAGACTCCATCCCATTTGCGCTTATTGTCACTGGGGGCATCAGGAGTAGTAGTACCAATACACTTGGGCAGCCTGTTCTATTCGACTGCCTGATCAGTGAGACAATGAGCCAAGCGAATAACTTGCTGGATAGTGGCGAGGTTTGCTGCAGTCACATGACTCTGAATCTCTAGCACTAAACCTTTAAGGTACAGCTCGATACATTTAATAGGAGGATCCACCATAGTAAGGCACAAGATGGCCAACTCGTTCGATCTTTTCGTGTACGCTTCAATTTCCGACCCCGTCATCTTTAAGTTAAAGAACTTCACCTCCAGCTTGTGGATGTCATCACGATTACAGTACTCTTCCTTGATTAATTCCTTGAAATTGTTCCATGGGGTTGCATTAGCAGCAACCAACCCTAGCATCTGGACCTGAGCGTTCCACCACGTGAGCGCTACACCTTCAAGAGTACCAGTAGCATATTTTACCCTACGAGCCTCAGGGCATTCACACATCTTGAAAACATACTCAAGCTTCTCAAACTAGTGAAGGAGGCCTACAGCTCCCTCAGTGCCGTTGAAAGTAGTGGGTTGGCAGTCCATAAAAGTTTTGAAAGTACACAGGAGGTTGAGCAGGTTGACCTGTCGTGCGAGTAAGAAGAGACAAGATTAAGCACAAGTGTTGGTTTACGAGTGTAGGATCTAAAGATCCTAGAGTAAGTTGCTATGGCAGGTTATACCTCCTGCTTGAGCGGCTACGAGTGCTGCAGTAACTTGTTCATTGATTAAAGCCGTTAGCTGGGCTTGAGTTAGGTTCAGTCATCCACTCATGATCTTCATGTCAAAGGAAACATGAGTGAGAAAGGCGTCGCGAAAGTGCGATGACAGAATAGAGTAAGCACACATGTGTTTCAAATAATAGTTGCTACATTAACCAAAGCATACCATGAACAATGTACTATGTAACTAACAAGTAGGTGATATATACATAAACCATATCACCTAGAATGTCGAATCTTGCACGTGGAGCGAAGCGTCGTTGTGGATCGTCGAGCACTGTACAGGTTATAGTCTGGTTTTGTCAAAAAGCTTTTCCCTTTTTAAAACCAAGTTCACTATAACCAATGGCTCTGATACCAATCTGTCACACCCCCAAAATCCACATGCGGAGTATCACCGCTTGGAGGCGTGACTGACCACCAATCATATTGAACTAAGCAATTTAGTAAATAGAACCAAACCCAACATAATTGGTGTTTAAAAGAAACCAAACATGTTTAAACAATCAGCGGAAGCATAGTAATGTTTAAATAACCAAAACATAGTTTAAAGTTCACATGTTAAATACGAGACATAACAGTCCATATCCCACAACGACCTTCTCCTCGTGCAAGCTCCATAAGCATCTAACGACCTGCAAGGCATGTAACAACGAGTCAACAACAAAGTTGAGCGAGTTCACAGTTGGTTGTTTAGTTGTACCAGTTTGTTTTGAAAACCACAAGTTGTTTCGTAAACCACGAGTTAACCAGTTCCTTTATTTCCCAAACCATATCCATAATCAGTGGGGGCTTCCCCATGTGAACCACTAGACCGTTACCATATCGACAACTGACGAACAATAGTTGTGCCCTACGTCAATGTCTATCATCATTGACAGTTTGCCTTGATCTATTAGTACACGCCCGTCCGACCGGTACAGTGTGAGGTTTGTCAAACCTAATAGCGTTATTAACTAATGACCCGCTCGCCATCGGCCTCGGCGATTAAGTCGATATAAAATGAAGGACTTAATGATAGATTTTTGTCTAGTAAGTTTAAGGTTTTTGTCCTACCCAAGGAGGACAAACGTACGTATTCTACCCAAGGAGAATACGCAGGATTAATATTGGCATCATGCCCATGGAGGATGGCCGTACATATCCTACCCAAGGAGGATATGCAGGTTCCGTTTTAATTCTTTAACCCATTCCCAACCACCGGGAATCCCATGCCTTAGAAAGTGTGTGAACTCACCTCGGTTTGCTCGGTATGCTAAAATTACTTGCACAAACAATTCAGTCAAAGCCTATAGTATGCATGTACACACAATTAGTTGACATTCACGAAGTTCACGCATAGATACAATCATAGCACATAGCAGCTGTACAAGTCCATGCAATTCATATATCACATAATTGTTTCATGGCAACACATAACTAACCTAGTTATCCCTTAACAGACTTAACTGAGTTTACTGTGCAGTTTACCCACCAGACGAAACTCCATGTTTCGTCATGACTCCCATTTGACGAAACCCTAAGGTTTCATCGTATACCCCTTGGTGAAACCCCCAGGTTTTCGTCGTGATTTATGCTGACGAAACTCCCAAGTTTCGTCGCCGTCCAGGTTTCATCAGAATTCATAAGTTACGTCTGACATCAGTTAATTACACAGAAACCCTAATCCACATTAACAGCCGTTTCACACTACCGAACAAACAGTTATTATACAACGCAGTAATCATTGATCATCATATATGTAACCTGTACCCTATGCATAACAGTTTGCTAAACATTCATACGATCCACACAATCATTACATATATATGACTAATAATCATTCAGATCTGTTGGTTCTCTATTATAAAGGATCATCATATGGTTATGATCTAAATAGTATGATCATATTCTACACTAGCATTAATTAACATGCACCACAAATGATTATATATAAGATTCATGAAACCCTAATCAACACAACATATGATCGTAATTTCTATAGCAAAACCTATATTCACAGAACTTTTCATCAACCAAACATATATATATATATATATATATATATATAAACATGTATCAATCAGTCAAAGAATCATGCAATCAATTAAACGAAAGTGTAACTAAACGAGATAGAGGAATAATGGATTGATCGCTAGAGAGGGCTTGGAGAACACAAAGCTGCCGTCACATAGGAGAGGGAACTCTAGGGTTTTCACTTCTCCTAAAAGTGTGCCGAATGAAGCAGTTTCTCGTAATTATACCCACGATGGCGTACTGGGCCCTTAATGTGCTCCGGCGAAAGCCTGGGCCGGCGGAACCCATGTTTCGTCGATGAGGGGATGACGAAACCCCAAGGGTTTTCGTCGAGTTGATTGGTGACGAAACTCCAAGGTTTCGTGGGACAGGTTTGTGGCGAAACCCTCCTAAATTTCGTCACATGAATACATATAAAACAACACACTACATATATCACAAACTGTTTAATATTTAACCACGTAGCACATTGGAGTAGTTTATAAATCAAATAGCACAGTGCACATATTACAACAAAATGAAATGAATTATGAAGATGCAGTTGTGAGGAAAGACCTTGAAAACTCGAGTTGTCACATTATCCCCAACTTAAAAGAAATTTCATCCCGAAATTTAGTACGTAGACACTGAGGAAGCTAGTCAAGTTGCGTGGTTTTCCTGATTTTCCTACGGCGTCACAGTGCGGCCCAGTCACTCAGGGCCCAAATAAGAGTGTGCAACTGAAGGGTTGGTCCCCTAATTCTGTTCGGCCCAAATCGTAAAGCATGTATGTGTGTGTCACAACTATTAACAGGCCCAACAGACTGTGCGATTCACGTAACCTCTTGGCCCATTAAGGAGCTGCCTACACCAAGTGTGCGACTCTCCTTTGATTATGCGATCCGAAACACAGGTTTAGCCCAATCGGCCCATCGGCCCACAATGGACTGTGCGATCCAGGCAAGTGTGCGACCATAGTGGGAGTGTGCGGCTTTTACATCATCAAATACATATATTGTAGTGTGCCACTAAGAGGTGCACGAGGTCGCTCAATCTCGGTTAATTAGTTACACAATCAACATACTTTCCATAACATCTAGTAACCCTAGTCATCATCTAACCGTTTCATCTTGCTTCATACCCGAATCAAACCAATCAATATAGTTAACTTAACAATCATTATTCGTCCAATTCTAGTGATCGGTTATAATCATTCTCATCATTGTAATTCATTAACATCCTGGTTTACGTAATATCCTAAACCATAAACGATTGTTTTCAGGTTCACTTCAGTCATATGATCAACATTCATCTTAATCAAGATATCATTAATACATGCTACTAGCATAACCCTAAATCATACAAAACTCATAACTATCTTTGTCAATCAATCAACAAGTTGCACGTAGATATGAACAATTAATCAAGAATTAAAAGAAACATGTTCGTACTAACCGAGGGATTGAAGATGGTGTGCTAGAACTAGAATCAAGATACTTACCAAGAAGAAGGAGGCTTCGATCCAAGGATATTGCCGACTGTTCGCGAGAGGAGGAGAGAAGTGTTTTAGGGTTTGCTAAAACTTTTTGTGTTTGTGAACTAAGGAATACCACACATAACATTATGTGTGTATACGTTCACAATTCATGGGCCGAACCTAGTTTGGGCTCGATGGAATGTATGGGCCGAGGTTAGAAGCTGACATGTTGAGGGAGTGTGCGTCCCAGCTAGATGGTGTGCCTAATCTCCGTGACATAAGATCTACAATACTATAGCTCACACAACCAAAACAATCTCATAAAATTACATCTCGTTATCATAAATTTCATTTAGTTACAACGCCATAAAGCGTAACGATACAAGCCCAAAGTTTATGAAATCAGATAGCACTAATCTTGAAAGTTCGGGTTGTCACAGACGCACCCACGTCGATGGAAATGGCGTAATGTTGCGACCCCCGACCCCACCTTGGGAGCTGGCGCCGCGAACCTGAACTAGTGGTATCGGTGTTTATTAAATTTGCAGCGGAATTAAATCATCAGGACCGTAGTTAGGAAATAATTTCAGAGTTTGCAAACACCAAAACTTTTATATTAAACAAATAGGCTAAAACCCATATTTCATTGATAATGTATTCATAGGGTTAAGCCCTAGTTGCTGAAAACATAAACTCCTTTTATTTAGGTAACTTATAGCCATTTTATTTAAGCCTTCAGTGCTCCATAGCTGGCTTCTAATAGCTTCACATCAAGTTACTTGAAACACGTTTTAAAAACATTTTATCAGCAAGAAATACTGGCAAGTACATTCCATTTTGTAAAATGACTCATTGTTATAACTTTACAGTATTAAGGGGAATTATAGTGTATATTTCTATCAATTATTCAACACAGTATGCGACTAGGGACACTCCCCTGTGCTCGTGGTCATATTACTTTTGGTCCTGTCACCCAACAGTAACAGTTCCTGTCACACCCTTGATAGAGAACACTAGTGAACTAATCCTAGCCCTTGATTATCAATACACAAGTATACACACAAGTGTAAATCAATAGCCAGGATTTGTTCACTCAGTTCACAAATACACCAAACACCACCCTATATATATATATATTATATTCACAAAAAGACAAAACCTTAAACCATGCGTAATGGGGCGTGAAATCCCCCATTCACACCCACCACCACCGCCCCCATAGGCATTAATGAGACAATTTTGGTTTGGATTGTGATTTAAATCATATGTGAGGAATTTTGAATGCCAAGGATATGACCATTGGCAACGATCATTTAAACCTAATATTTAACCGTTTCTAATTTAAATCACGGGTGAAGAATTTTGAATGCCAAGGATATAGCCGTTGGCAACCGTCCTTTCATTAAAAAAAAATCCTTTTTTCTTTGCCTATTTAACCATTTCTACACACACAATTTTTATACACATTCTACACTCTTATACAATTCTATATACACATTCTCCACAAAATATACAAGAAGATGTATCTCTATGGAAATCCATACAATCTCGTTTTCTGATTACCCCGACAAGGCCCAACCCGTCCAAACACCACCACCGCACAAAACAACCAAATGCCACTAAATTATCCAATTAGTTCAGATTTTTTGGAATAAAAATCTTTTTAGCATGATACAAAAGATGCTGACGTATGCTTTCGGTTTTCAACCACATGCTCAAACGCAACAACCCACAAGTGTTCCCAGGTCACAACCGGAGGTTGTGCGTGAGACGCCATCGGAGAAGGCGGGAGCGTCACAACCTCGGAAAAGGTCAAACAACAAAAAATATCCCTGTGACCGAAAGGTTAAGAAAACACATACGGCGTGGTCAACAAATGAAGAATACGCTTTGGCTCGTGGTGCTTGGCTCCACGTATCCAAGAACCCTTTAGTTGGTAAATAATTCTTTTATTATTTTTTTTGTTTTCCATCATTAAAATTATTTCTTAATAGTTTTATTTTTTATTGTTTAAAAACACCTGAACATTATCTTATGTCGAATGAGGATTTAAATGTATTAGATCCCGGACTTTCTTCAGGTATGCCTTTACTAATGCAAAATATCAAACTTAGAAAAATATTCTTCGAGGAGGCCCGTTTTGTATACTTGAGATTGCTTTGTATCATGCGTTTCTTGACAAGGTTTTTGCTTATGTAAAAGGGAAATTATTGAAGAGCAATTCAAGTACTCGAGAACAAAAAGACATTCCAGCACTTAAACTTTTGGCTTTGGCGTATGGTGAGTCTTTTGACTCTGAAGAATGCTCTGAAAAAGAATCTTCAAGATTGCATGTTTTTTGTCTTGATCATGAGCAACGACTCCGCTCATTTGGTGGGGTTCATATGTTTTTTGCTGATGATCATGATGATGATGATAATAATGACAACCAACAAGTAGATCATAAAACAGTTCATGTCTTTCTTAAGATGAATGTGAATCAAGAAAAACATTTGGTGGTTAGAACAAGCACAAGGAAGAGAAAGAGGACCTTCAAGGAATCAAGGCTATGTTCATGGAAGTAGAAACAGTGATTACCATCCCTCTGAATCCTCAAAAAGAAGGATCAGGAGCAAGCCTGCTAGAAAACTTGAAGTCAGGACCAAATCAAAGCCAAAAATGAACCTGAATCAAGCAAAGAAAGGAAAGAAAGCGTGTGTTTGTGCTGAGGATGAATGTGCAGGTCAAACGTTCAGGTCCTTATCTGACTTTAACGATCACAGACGCAAGACCGGGCATTTTAAGTTGTTTATAAAAGAGTTAACAAAAAGGAGGGGTTTTTAGTCTTTTGGTTTGTGTTAAGATCAATGATGTAGGGTGTTTTTAGTGTAGTGACCCTACCATTTTTTAAAAATGAATCAGAATCAAACAAAGAAAGGCAAAAAAGTGTGTGTTGTTGCAACAAGTGATGAGGAGGAAGGAGCATTCAGTTGCGATATAGACGGCTGCAACATTAGCTTTAACTGGAAACAAGATCTAAAAACTCTTTTACGACCCCCAGTTATAAATTTCTATTACGACCCTCCTGTTATAAATTTCTGGTTCCGCCACTGTTTGTGCCGAGGATGAATGTGGTCCAATGTTCAGGTTTGTATCTGACTTTATCGATCACAGACGCAAGACCGGACATGTTAAGTTGTTTATAAAAGAGTGAACAAAAAGGAGGGGTTTTTAGTATTTTGGTTTATATTGAGATCAATGATGTAGGGTGTTCTTACTTCTTAGTATAGCACCCTACCCTTTTTTATTTTAGTTTTTTTTTTCTTATAAAGAAGGAAATAAAATGTTGTTTAATGTTGCTTATATTGCTAGGTTTGGAACTTTAATTATATATTATGGGTGTTGGGTTAAATATGTCAGCATCTTGCACGCATCGAGTACTAAGATTTTGGTGCAGGGTTTGGCAATGTTGGTATTAAGAGATTTGGTAATTATACACTTAAATTGTTCAATTTTAAATTACACTCCGGAAATTAAATTTTCATTTCTAGAGTAATTGATGGGCCTATGATTATGAAGTCGTCATTAAAAAAAATTAGTGTTATGGCGAAATGATCGTACACTTCGTGTTTGTGTAGCGAAAACCCTCTACTTGCATGTGCCACTTCATGCAACCTATAAATTATAACTACGTGGTTACATGTTTTTATGACTGTCAAAACAATTATTTATAGATAGGGTTGAGCAAGTTTAGGTCCGGACCGAAAATAACCGAGAACCGAACCGAAAATATACCCAACCTGACCCGAACCCAAGCATCTAGGTATTTAGATCGGTTCCAGTTTTTCATATAACATCGGGTCGGGTCGTGTCACACCCTGACTTTTGCGAAAGCGTATGATGTGTGACTTGCTCAATACCATTGCATTCAATTATAATAAACAACTATATGATTAATACAAGATGTTATCCATTCATAAGATTGAAATGTTACTAACACAGGTCATTTAGGTTTCAACCAAAACCTTCAAGTTAAGATACAAAACAAAGTGGATGACATCTAAACTTGAAATTTACGTCTTGAAAATAACACCAGCGCCCAAGATCCAACTTCTTTCCTGAAATACATGTGAGTTTTGGAAAATCGTCAGCATAATGTTGGTGTGAATTCATGCAGTTTTGTATAAACATGTAAGCATTCGATGTAGAAAACATGGTATGTAATTGTACTGAAATATATACTTCTGTAAATGTAACGAAATCGAGATCGCTAATGGTTTGCAAGGCCATTAACATGTGACACGACATAGGAAGCATCCAAACCATAGGCATTTTTAGTTGTCAATTCCACGACTGTCGATTCACGACTAGAGACACAAAAGCACTGCTTGGTAAAAGAGTGGCCAAGAGTGTGGTTGCCTGAAACCCATTAGATCTAACCTTTTGTTCCGCGGTCTTGGTATGTAACTGATTAATGGTGCTTATGGCACCCTATTCGTGACATGATCTAAAGTATCATTCCTTATTTTTGCATTCAACATACCATAACACATGTATTTTCCCCAAGTTTAGAAAACAAGTAAAAGTTTAAAAGTGGTGACATGAACTCACAACTTTGCGTATCCTGCGCCGTAAACTTCACCGGTTGGTTTTGTAGCGTCGTGACCTATACGTGTTCTATGTATGCTAGTCACTAGACTTGTATCGCACAAGTACAAGTCACCATCTTTTTTTATGTATATGTTCTTTGTATGTTCATTCTTTATGAGGTTGTACCCTTGTTTGTCGGGTCTCGCCCGTTTGTCATGCCTTTGTAGTTTATGTATGTAATGTATTTTTGTAAATATATACTTTACTTCTCAAATATATACTCATTCATGTAGTCCCTTTTCAAGGTAATAGATGTTAAAAATAATTTATATTTTTAACTTTTCATGTATATTACTTATATTATTTTCCCAAAAATAAATATAAGTATTTCGTAAAATAATATTCTCAATATTATTTTTCTACAAGTATTCTTAGGAAAGTATACTTGTATTTTAGGTAAATACTTATGTATTTTGTATTTTTCACCAAAAATCAATACTTTGATTTTTATTACTTTCCGGAATTATATTTCTTAAAAATAATGTATTTTTTATACTTATAACAAATATATATATTTTGTCATGCTATAAAATATATATAATCATTCTCGTTATTCACATGATTTTTGTATACTTGTATACTTATGTATTCTCATGTAGTTGTATGTGTATTTTTGTATTGATACTCCTTGGGAGTATTTAGTGTATTTTCAAGTCCTTAACACACTTCTACATATAATACACACAATATACACTTAGCACAAAATTTAGTGATCACTAAATATATATATTTTCCCCAAAAATATACATTCTTAATATTGATTTTAACTTGAAGAAATCACCATTTCTTGACTTGTAATTTTACACAAAAATTAGGGAAACCTTGGTAAATATTTTTAAGTGAGTTTTTAGGGAATAAGTTTCACCAAAACTTATATTTTTCTAAGTGTCAAAATTTTATAAAAATTTTGACATAGTTTCCCCTAAAAATAGAGGTTTCTCATGTTTTCAAAACATGTGTTTATTTTCTTTTCAACATCAAAACAATTTTCCAACAACAATCATCAACAATAAACACTAACTTCTCATATGAAACATCATGGTGAACTTGTCTCTTTTTAAAAATGTGTTGTCTTTTAGATCTACACTTTACATATTATGATCTTTCCAAAAACAAGTGTTCTTTTGTATTTTAAACAAACTTTTTGTAGGATCGGTTTCGGATCCGAACGAGTCGGTTAGAAGAGTTTTTCACCAAAACAAGAGGCGGAAACAAGTGTTTCGGTGTAATTCAGCACATATTCACTTTAATCTGTTGTTTGTATTGATAACAAATGCGATTACAGACCTAACAACACTTCGGCAGCACTTCGTGGCTCACCGGAAGACAATCACCTACAACTCTATTACTGAGATTCCGCTCCAAGGCCTATATATACTACATGTGATTTCGCTTATGTGTACATGACACATAAGCGAGACCTTACAATTGCCATAAAAGCGAAATTAACATTCTGACATATGAGCGAAATCTCCTAGGACACATGAGCGGAATCATCTAATAGACAAATGAACGAAATCAGAATTATACAAACATTCTCATGCACATGCTTTTGTCTTGTTATGTCATGATGTCATTGATGATGTCATCATGACATCATGCTTTAACCATATCCGCAACGAACCCGATACTCGACATAAGACGTAGTCGACAGACGTAGTGCACCAACAAACTCCCCCTCGGATGTTGACGGAGTCTTCAGTGTCGAGTCTTTAATTGTCAATCTACAATCTTTATTAGTCTTCAATCTTCCTCTGAAGTATTTGTCATTGCAAGAATCCTCAATCAATCTCTTACTCTTTCTTGTAATCTTCAGAATCTGAGTCTGGCTCTACTATCTTCAGACTCCCTCTCGATGTCCTCAGACTCCCCCTTTTGCTAAGCTGGGATCGCAGTCTGGAATTCACTTTCCACAGATTCTTAGATCGTAATCTGGCACTCTATCAAACTCAGGTTTCGGAACCTGACCAACCTGCAAAAACTCTACCCAAAAATAAATTTTCTGATAACCATTTTGTGGATAAGATTTTCAAATCTAATTTACCACATGCAGGAATAACATTTTATAGCAAAAATTTTTCTCATTTCATTTCAAAAATCTTCAAACACTTTCACCCAAACCATTTGTTCATCATGTTTAGCACTTGGAATTTTGAAAATCAGCTTTCCAAAATCAGTTGTCGAAAATCTTTTTGAATTTTTCAAAATTTATGCTAAAACACACTAAAATCTTTTTGGATTTTTGAAAGAAATGAAATGCAATAAAGAAATATTTACAAACAATATTTTTGTGAGTTCGTGCAAGAGGATCATATCAGTTTTTGAGACCAATCACCAACACCGTTAAGCTTCATTTCATTTTAAGCTCTAAACGATTCACTTAGATTGTCAATATACTTGTCCACTTAAATTTTCACACAAAGTTCAACTGCTTCGATATATGCAATTAGTGTCTTAAGTACTTAAACTCAATCGCGTGTCCCACCTCAGAATATACTCCCGTATCCAGATCCCAATATTCAGTCTTACAGGTAATTATGACACAAATGATATCTGTAGGGGTTAATAAATTATGAAGAATCATGAGAGCTCAGGTCAGAACTACCGTTCAGCAGAGAGATCATGACTCAACTTGCGGGTATGTCCCCTTTAGAGGATCTTTTTTACAACAGCATTGCTAAGCAATTTTATTGTCTTATCATATATGCTGAGGGTGATGCTATGTTTCAAGCATTTGCAGAAAGTATTATTCGAGGACTAGGTCAGAACCATCGTTCATGAGAAGTCCCGGAATAATACCCCAGACATCATTGAGTATAAAGACCTAGTATATCAGAATACGAGACCTTTCAAACTAGATTTCGGGGGTTACCCATATATCCGAGAGATGTATCCCCACGATATAAGCAAGTTTGAAATTTATGTTTATATCTCGTCACAATCTACTAAATGTGCAAAAACCTACTGGCACATCATCAGTGAGACCGTTTATTACTTTTAACTTTCCAAATCTTTAGCGTGTTGTGATAGTCAACTGATGTACTATCATTTCCTCTTTTATGCAACAAAAACTCATTTTTCATTTTATGATGTTTTTGACTTTTTCAAATTTTCTAATGTTTTTGTATTTTTCAGAAAATTATACTCCCCCTAAAATACAAATACATCTAAAGGAAATTGAAAACAAACTGTACAAGAACATGACAACTGATATCGAATTGCCTCAATTCTCCATCCACTTGGCATAAACAATCAGAACTCCCCCTCACAACAAACTATTTTCCCATCGATTTCAAAACACTTAAGTTTGTTTTAATCAAATGGTTTTTCCGGAAAATAAGTTTTGTTGATTTTACCACTTGTAAAATTGGGGATTAAATCATCACATTGTTTTTCAACCACTTGTAGAAAATCATATACAACTTAATGTCCCTGATTTACCACTTTTAAGATCAATCCAATCAAACATTTTCAACCAAACATCATCTGTTGGTTGAATTCTCAAGGTGCCGATTCCTACTCCTCGCTTACCAACCTGGGAGTTCCGGCAATTCCTACAATATAAATTTCCAAAAATTTTCAATTTTCAAACAAACAACATAAGAATGATGCCGATTCATGCTCCACGATTACCAACTTGGGAGCTCCGGCAAGTCAGGTTTTTACTCTTTGAAGAATATGTCCACCCAAGCCTGACCTTCCTTGGGTGTTACCGAGTCATCATCACTCGGTTTCTTACCTCCCATCTTCTTCTCGTAGAACTCTTTAAACCCTTTGACTTTTCGATCAATCATTTTTCCAAAAATATGTTTTACGGTAGGGTTAAAGGCCTTGTCAACATCAAAAACCTTTTTGTCATTATAAAATTGATTTGATATCTCAACTTTACCAACTTTCCTTTTGAAATTTTCAGCATGCAAAGGTGGAAAATTTTCATCGTTCATAGTTGGAACTGATTTTTCAACCTTTTCTATAACAACCTTTGGCTCCTCTGATTTTGTGGAATCAGATTCATCACCAGAACTGTTTCCTGAACCCTTAACAACCCATTTTTGATTTATCAGATTTTCTTTTCTTTTAACCACATTCTTTGAACATTCTCCCTTCTCAAAGATTGAATTTTCAAAGCCTGTGAACTTTCGGGTTGAAAGTTCAGTTTTCTCAACAACTTTCTCTTTCAGTTTACCAGATACTTCCTGTTTTGGTTTAAATGTTTTCGGACAATTCCTAGCAACATGACCAGGAATCTTGCACTGAAAACAGGTTCTGGTTTCTATCTTCTTTGGAACATGATTTTTCTTCAACTCTTCTTGCTTCTTGGCAAGGAATTCTTGATTTGTCTGCTTTCTGAATGCTTGTTCTTTCTCATCATCTAAAAAATTTCCTGAAACAAACATAGTTTTTGGTTTATAAAATTTTTCATTTTTATAAGTTTTCGGTTGAATAAAACCAAGACCTTTCTTTTTGAAATTACGATTATGGTTTGGTTTCTTTTGAAAACTGTAACCACAATTGTAACCCATTTTCTTGTTAATTCTTTGTTGCACTCTTGAAGTGTATTGTTTAGGTTTTCCGATAAGATTTAAATCTTTTATTTCGGAAATATTAATTTCTGTAATTTTGAAAACCTTTTGAATCATTTCAAATCTGACACTTCTTATTGGAAAAGTCTCATCAGAATATAATTTGTCAGAATCTTTCAAAGTATATGCCACTTTGAATGATTCATCATTCAAATTAGATTTTGATATCAAAAACTCTTTATCATAAACTCGTTTGTCCTTTTTGACTGTTGACTTTGACGCATCTGACTCAGACTTTGACTTGAATTTGGACTCCGGTTTTGACTCCTCTATGTCATCTTTATCTAACACCTGATCGACCACACTTTTTATCAACTTTGACTCATGATCAGTGGCGGATGACGTGTATGTGACATCAATATTTTCTGGCAAGTTATCCGACGGCCCAGACTCCCATTGTAAGTTTATTGCCTTTTCGACTCTTTCGGAATTTGGATTTCGAGGTAAAAATCCATTTTCGACCGGGGGCGGACATCTAGTGTAGACCACACTTGGTTTCTTACCAGAAGTCTTCACTTCATCTTTTGTCACAGATTTCTTTTCTTCAGACATTTTCATTTCTTCAAATGTCTTCAAATTCTCCACTACTGGATAAATCCTGTCAACAACAAAAGAAGAACATGAGTAACTGTTTAATAACTTTTTAACTTTCTCAGTCTCTATCTTCTGTGTTGCCAGCTCCAACTCTAAATCAGCACATTTCTTGATATAAAAGTTAGCATCATCCAGCTGTCTAAGATATGCTACTTTCAAAGTATTCATCGCCATTGCTTGTTCACCACTCGAATCAGTATATTTGTTAATTTCTCTGTTCATTGTGTCATACGATTCTTTCAACTTGTGAATATTGTGCAATAACTCATTGTTTTGTTTGATTAACGAATCACAGTTCATGCACTTTTCAGAAACTTCAACTCGTTCTTCATCAATTTTCACTTCATATTCTGGAACTTCTTTGACACTTCTGCTTGATTGTAAAAACTCAGCTCTTCTTCTTTTCTCAGCTTTCGCTTCGTTCTTCAATCTCTCTTCTTCTTCTTCCTCTTCTTTGTTCTTCCTTCGTCTTTCTTCAGCTGCTTCCATGACTTTTCTGCACCTTTCTGCACATTTCAAATCATAAGCATTAGCAAAAAAAACATTAACATTTGAAGTGTCTTTAGACATCTCTTTGGCCATAAATTCTTGATCTGGACAAAAATTGTCCCAATTGAAACCTTCAGCCAGTTTTTCATCATCTTGTTCTGCCAAACACACTTTGCTGTTTATTGGAACATATTTATCCCAACTGAATCCACCATCCTTTCCCAGACAAGCTTTCTTTGAATCTTTAATCTGCATCATTCCATGTGCAGTTTGTGCCTGATGCAATGCTGGTGGTGTGATTTGATGATAAATTGCCTTTTTGTGATAATCGTTGTTTCCAAAAGGATTCTGGGCTCCAGTAGCTTCACGATTTTTGCACTCTCTCTTGAAATGCCCCTTTTCCCTGCAACGAAAACATGTAACTTTTGACTTATCAAAGCCTAAATTTGAAACACTTGCATCAAGAAAATCATTTCTTCCCGTGATTTGTTTAAACTTCTCAGCTCTTCTCATTACACTGGCCATGCACCATTTAATATCCATCAATTCCATTTCCTCAGCATCGATTTGATCGTAATCCTCTTTCGTGAGCATTGGATTACCGATCTTTCCGGCCACAAAACTACTATATGACTCTAACACCATTCCCAACAAAGACATTTGATTTTTGGCAACTTCTTCAGAATAATCTTGATCACTTTCAAGATTTAATACAATATTGCATTGAAGTTTTCTTCCATTCTTTGTTGCAGAAATGTTTGGATCGAATGAGGAAAATCTAGTGTTGCTTGATCCCTGGGATGATTTCTTTTCAGAAGAATCTTTCACACTGTAAGCAGTTTCTATTTTCGGAGAAAAATTTGACTTTTCGTTGACACCACCTTTGTAATACAAGCTGATATCTTGTTCTCTATCGTAATTCTTCATCCTAGCAATCTTCCTCTGCTCCATCTCCTGAGCTTCCAGATGCTTGATAAAATCTCCCAGTGTCATTTTCTTATAATCTGTTTTGTTTGACCACAGCATCATCAGAAATGTTCCCCATGTTTCATATGGTAGCGCATCTGCAAGTTTTTCAACCAATTCATCAGTATCTTTTTTAACACCAAGTTTCGTCATATTTCTCACCAAGTTACAATATCTATCAATTAATTGCTTGACACTCTCATTTTTCAATCCCCGAAATAAGTCAAATTCCTTTTTCATGAGAGACATCTTATTCCTGAGCATATCGTCAATTCCAGTAAACTTTGCTTCCAACTCTGTCCATATCGAATATGCAGTTCCATCATGTTGAAGCAGTATCAAAATATCTTCTTTTATCGCTTGCTGAAGCAGACTCACCATCAATTTCTCATCTCGATATTTCTTTTTATCTGCAGTACTCATTTCTCTAAGTGTCAACGGAGTACCATTCACAACATCGTTCTTTGTGGGCTTAACATACGGCTCTTCAGTGTGTTCCCACGCATCCAAGTGATACGCCTCAACCCAATTTCCAAACCTTTCGGACCATCCATTGTAATCATCAATATCCATGAGTTTGGGTGGTTTCTGAGACGTCCCGGTTTCATTTTCATACAAAGCACTCTGAGTGATTGTAACTGGACTAGCAAAAGCATTGTAGAACTCGTTCTCCATGTTTCGAATTTTCAAAATGAGCTGTATCACCTTGTAAAATACCTAACAACCAAACAAACAACAATCAGTTTTAAACGAACTAAACACGTAAAAAATGAATTGAAGAAATCAATCGAAGACTCGTGTCGAAGATTTGTAAACTGGTGTCGAAGACTCGCAGACAGACTAAACTCCAAATCGTGCAAATGACTTGACCCTTTGAAACTTTTGAACTTCAGACTGTACGAACTAACAGAAATCACGGCTCAAACTACGCGACCTTGAACGAATCTCGGTATCAAACAACTTGTATAACTGTTTTGGGCCGTTGAATTTTTGGGCTGAAATACTTTAAATCAAACAAACTATGACTTGGCTCGTGATGATTTAGCCCGTGAACTATGATTCCGGAAAACAACTTGGACCGAGAATGATGACATGGGCTTACAAAACACACATATTAGACTAAAAATGAATTTCTTTACAGACTTCAATTCTCTTTGTATATGCCTCACTTGAAATCTTATATCACCTTTTGTTTATGAATTTGCACGTGGCTGACAACACTGTTAGTAATACAAATTGTTTAATAACCAGCTGACACCTTTATCACTTTTTTCTTTGAATCACATGCACACCGATTTACACATGCAAACTTGGATTACATGCAGCCGACAAGTATCACATGTATACTTTGAATATGATAACAAATCACGTGATTATCAACTGACACACATTCAACCACAAATGTGTCACAAAAACGATACCTCAAGTGACACAAGAGCGAAATCTAACTGTCACTAAGAGCGAACCTGCTAATGTCACTAAGAGCGGAATCAACAAATGTTCATAAAAGCGAAATCTGCTGGTACGAATAAGCGAAACCTATGATTACGTCACCTTTCACGAGTTCATATGAGCGATACCTTAAAAAAATCTAAGATCTAAGTCGTATTTAATTCTGAAAATCACAAGGATTTGTTACTTCATAATTCCGAGCAATATGTGAAAAACTGAACCGATTTTGACCGTAAAAAGTTTTGTTTTTCGAAAAAGAAAGGTGTACAAACAGAAATTTCGGCTGAATTGTAAAAATCTCTTCTTCACTGGCTCTGATACCACTTGTAGGATCGGTTTCGGATCCGAACGAGTCGGTTAGAAGAGTTTTTCACCAAAACAAGAGGCGGAAACAAGTGTTTCGGTGTAATTCAGCACATATTCACTTTAATCTGTTGTTTGTATTGATAACAAATGCGATTACAGACCTAACAACACTTCGGCAGCACTTCGTGGCTCACCGGAAGACAATCACCTACAACTCTATTACTGAGATTCCGCTCCAAGGCCTATATATACTACATGTGATTTCGCTTATGTGTACATGACACATAAGCGAGACCTTACAATTGCCATAAAAGCGAAATTAACATTCTGACATATGAGCGAAATCTCCTAGGACACATGAGCGGAATCATCTAATAGACAAATGAACGAAATCAGAATTATACAAACATTCTCATGCACATGCTTTTGTCTTGTTATGTCATGATGTCATTGATGATGTCATATTGATGATGTCATCATGACATCATGCTTTAACCATATCCGCAACGAACCCGATACTCGACATAAGACGTAGTCGACAGACGTAGTGCACCAACACTTTTTATGAAACTTTATTTCATTAACCAACTCATCCATGAGTTTAATGATCTTTAAAGTTTGTAAATCATGTTCTAAAACCACTTTTATGTTTATTAGAAAGATCATTATTTTTAACATCATGTTTAACCATGGATCTTTCAAGATCCAAGCTTAATATCTTTAGATCTTTCAAAACAAGCTCTATGTTAAACTTTTAACAAACTTTTTATGAGTTTTAGTTTCAAAAATTAGTTCTACAAACACTTTATTACTTCAAGATTACAAGTTTATGTGTAAAAATTCCTATTTCAAGTTCACATTATGCTTCACATGTTCATCTTCAAGTTTAACCATGGATCCTTCAAGATCCATGCTTAAACTTGGTAGATCTAAGCTTTAACATACTTGATCTAATCATAAACTCAAGATATAATATAAACAACTTCATTACATACACTAAATATTTATGTAATCATTTATTTTCTTCATGAATATGTTAGATCTTTTCATTTTTAACATTAGAAGTTAAGTTGTTTAGATGGTGAAACTTGTACATAACATAAACATGACATAAATTAGTGATCAAGAAGCTTACTACTAGCTCTAATGGCTAGGGAAGTGCCACAAAAATGGAGGTGATGCACAAGGAAGAAATCAAGAGGTTAAAAGCTCCACAAGGTGGTCCTTTAAGTTCTAGCACCATACACCTTCCTAAATGGCCTCCATACACCTCTAGATCACCTTGGATTGAATGGTTGGAGCTTGAAAATGGATGCGCATATATGTGTGTGTGTTAGGCCGTGAGTTAGAGAGCACCAAGGGGTGAAGAAGATGAAATGAATGAGTTGGTGATTAAATTAGGATTTATAAGATTTCCATATCTTCTTTAGGGTATATGTACTAGAATATTCCTGTTAGGGATGGATTTTCTAAGCCTAAGGATCACGGATCCACAAGTGCAGCCAGGATCATGGATCCTCAGTTCTGTTTGAATTAAGGATCCTCAGAAGACGTTGCAGGTTTAAGGATCCAGGATCCTCATTATTATCCTAACACTAACGGTTGTTTCCACTGTGTTTAAACTTGTTTTTTGCAGGAATGAACGAGTGGGACTTAGTCTTGCCGATATTCCTGGGGAATATGCTCTAATATTCTGCACGTGTATAGCTAAAATGACCGTTATGGAAGTCGTGGGTAGCTTGCACAATTTGCGGGATGTTTGTTGCTTAGTTTATTTCTAATTTTTAAATGGGATAACAAGCTTGATAGTTAGAACAAATAGCAAACACACACACTCTCGCAAGCTCTCTGCAACTCATTGGCAATTACATACATTTTGCACACTAGTGATCCTTGTAACAAGCTTGTTATCATCCCGAGTTGTAACCTTTACTTGTTTAATTATAGTTGGTGATCGGTAGTTTCCATCACCCGAGGTTTTTTATGCCGGAGATCATATATTGATCAAGGGCTTTTTCCTCGTATAAATCCTTGTGTCACTTGTTCATTTCGTTTACAAGTTGTTCATACATTTGTTCATTGATTCAAGCATCATACCTCATAAAAGAAGATTTGGTTACATTATCCTAGACTGATTTTTTACCAAAACAGTTTGTCGTCCACCGTGGGGCAATTGGTGCTTCATCTTTAAGAAATTTCGTTCATTGCAATCATTTCAGTTCATCACCTTCAACCACATGGCATCTTCAGCAAAGAACACATCGAGTTCCATGCCGGTAGTCACTTCTTCACAGGGCATCCCACCTTTGCCTCCAGCACCTTTTGGATCCCAGAAGAATGCTGAGAATCCTGCGAAGAAACAAAGCCCCGTTTTCTCAAAACCACCAACTTCTGTTGTATCTTCTAGCCCTTCTAACAGTGATCTTTATTCTTTGATTTTGCAGATGAGGAACTACACGCAACAACTGGACAAAACCAATGACAGGATCCTTTGAGAGATGGACGACATCAAAAAATTGAAAAGACCTGCGGAGGATCACTCTCCTTTGATGCCGAGATCCCTGAATTTCAACACTCCAGTCATAACTAGCCAACACTCTGCTCCAGCTGATCTCCAGTTTCAAGGTGGATCATTGGGAATGCGTTTTGGATCATCACCGATAACGCAAGCTCAAGGATCCTACTTTCAGCCTTTAGGATCATCGTCTCAGTATCAGGGATCCCTCTTCAACCCCGGAGGATATGTGGGAGCACAAACGGTTCAAGGATCCTCATCCCAGGGTCAGGGATCCTTTTAGATTCAAGGATCCTCATCCCAGGGTCAGGGATCCTTTCAGATTCAAGGATCATCATCCCAGGGTTCGGGACCCTTTCAGGTTCAAGGATCCTCCTCTCAGGTTCAGAGATCCTCACCTCATATTTACGGATCCATGGAGTATCCTCCAAGACCCCCAATCACAGCACACCAAGGATCCAACATCTTTCAGGATCAAGGATTCGTGAGGAATGTACAACCTGGAAGTTCAGATGTTCATCTAGGAGACTTCATTCCAATGCAGACCATTGCATCATCTGGTCCTTCAATTATACAAGAATCCCGTCAATATGGATTCGGATTCGCATCCGGAGTCCCAAACTTGAATCCTTCAGGAGGTAACACTATGAATAATTCTTATAACACTAACCATGGCTTTGTGCAGGATACAGGTATCAATCAACCTATGGCTAAGGAATTACAGAAACTGAAGGAAATGATATCCAGCATTCCAGGAGTGGTTAAGCCCATTCCTGAAATTGCAGATGGAAGCCACATGATATCTCGTTTTGCACCACCTATTTGTGATGCTGAGATACCGAAAAGGATTCAAATACCAACCATGAAGCTATATGATGGTTCAACGGATCCAGAAGAACATGTAGCTCAGTACAGAGAAAGGATGGAGATCAATCCCATCCCGGAGAGGTTAAAAGAAGTATGTCTATGCAAGGGTTTTGGATCCACACTAACAGGATCGGCTCTTAAATGGCTGCTAAGTCTTCCCCCTTACTCTATTACTTCATTTGCTAATCTAGTTAACCTGTTTAATAGCCAATTCTCATGCAGTAGGAAATTTGAACGTTTAACTAGTGACCTATTGGGTAACACAAGGTCAAAATGAATCACTTAGAGATTATATCACTAAGTTCAGTAAAGAATCCTTAGAGATTCCTAATCTGGATATAGCTACGGCTGTGGAAGCCTTTAAAATGGGTTTACTTAGGGATTCATTGTTCTATGATGATCTTGTCATGACCCCTTGCATGAATCTTGATGAAGTAAGAACCAGGGCCCTTAGATTCGTCCGATTAGAGGATGATAAAAGGATCCAAGAAAGACTGGTAGGATCCTCGAAGCAGGAGAAACAAGGATCCTACTTCAGGAACAACAAGTCCAAATCTTATAACAAGTTTGATAACCAGAATGTGCATGCAGTAGAACAGGAAGAGGATGACGAGGATTATCCTCCCATTTCTGAATATTGTTTTTCTGTTGATAACAATGAACTGATCCTTGCAATGCAGAATTTAGGTGAAAAAGCAAGATGGCCCAGAAAAAGTGATAAGCCAACTGCAACAAAAGACAAGTCCAAATGGTGTGCATATCATGAGGATTTCGGACATCTCGCTGAAGAATTTATTGCACTTAGAAAAGAAATTGGTTATTTGTTAAGAAAGGGGCACTTGAAGGAGCTTTTTGGAAGAAAAAAGTCAAGGATCCAGGATCCTGAAAAGGTTCCAGAAAGAGCTCCAGCTCCTCCGGCAGATGCACAAATTATAAACTTCATATCCGGTGGATCAGACATATGTGGCACTTCCTTTTCAGCAGCCAAAAGGCATGCCAAGGAGACCAAGATGGATAATGGGGATAGACCCATCCGAACCTCTACTGTTACACAGGAAAAAGTTATAACATTTGATGAGGATGATCGAGTGGATGTTCAGGATCCTCATCATGATGGTCTTGTTATTACTTTATTTATATCTAATCATTTTGTTCACAGGATCTTAATAGATGGAGGAAGCTCGGTGAACATCATTCAGCTTGATGTCCTCAAAAAGATGAATATTCCTGAATCAGAGATCATCCCAAGATCCTCAGTTCTTGTGGGGTTCAGTGGAGAAACTAAGAATACATTGGGGGACATTAAGCTTCCCATCTACATAGAGGGACTTAATTCTTTTCAAAAATTATGTGTTATAGATTGCTTATCCTGTTGCAATGTTATCCTTGGTAAGCCATGGATACATGACATGAAAGGATTTGCATCTACATATCATCAGTATGTAAAGCTTCCTAGTCTATGGGGGCTGATAAAGATTGAGAGTGACCAACAAGAAGCAAAGAATTGCTATACCTCATCAATGAAGCCAGCCTCAAGAGCAATAGCAATTAAAGCATCCTCCAAGAGATGTCCTGGAGGAAAGAAAACAAGATGTGAAAGATATCCTTATGGATCCTCATGATCCTGAATCCAAAGTCTTCATAGGATCTGGGATCCTCAGCGACATTGAAGAGGATTTAGTATCCTTCCTCAAAAGGAGAAAAACTACCTTTGCCTGGAAGCACGAAGATATGACAGGTATCTCTAAAGATATTATTACCCACAAGCTTGGTATTGATAGGTCATTCAAACCCATACATCAAAAGAGGAGAAAGTTTGCACCTGAAAGAAATGCCATTATCCAGGAGGAGGTAGACAAGCTGCTCCGAGCAGGTATGATTAGAGAGGTTAAGTATCCAAGATGGTTAGCCAACGTGGTTGTTTTTCTAAAGAAAAACGGAAAGTGGAGGGTATGTGTTGATTTCACTGATTTAAACAAGGCATGTCCCAAGGATCCTTTCCCATTACCCCACATTGACTCCATGGTGGATGCTACCGCGGGTCATGAGTTGTTGACTTTTATGGATGCTTTATCTGGATTTCAACAAATTCAGATGGAACCATCTGATCAAGAGGATACAACCTTTATGACCCCAACTGGTATCTATTGTTATATTGCTATGCCATTTGGACTAAGGAATGCAGGTGCTACTTATCAAAGGCTAGTCAATATGATGTTTAAGGAACAAAAAGGACACACTATGGGAGTCTATATAGATGACATGGTGGTTAAGTCCAAGAGAGCTGAGGATCACCTTAGAGACCTGGAGGCAGCATTCGATATCCTTGACAAATTCAATATGAAATTGAATCCTTCAAAGTGTCACTTTGGTGTTAAAGCAGGCAAGTTCCTAGGCTACATGGTAACAAAAAGAGGCATAGAAGCAAGTCCAGAGCAAACCAAGGCAATTGTGAATATCAAATCTCCTGCCAATGCCAAGGATGTGCAAAGGTTGACAGGGAGGATCGCGGCCTTGAACTGGTTCATATCAAAGTCATCAGAAAAGTGCAAAGAATTCTATGACATTTTGAGAAAGAATAAGAAATTTGAGTGGACTGAAAAGCATGAAAATGCTCTCAAAGCCCTTAAGGATTACCTATCCTCAGCTCCTTCCTTGATGAAACCAGAAAAGGGGGATATATTATCCTTGTATCTAGCGGTATCCTCTAAAGCAGTAAGTGCAATCCTTGTTACGGATCACGAAAATACTACAAATCCTGCTGATGGCAAATTAGCACCAAAGTGGGAAGGCCCCTATCTTATTGAAGCTGAGGCAGGAAAGGGGGAATATCGGTTATTAACAATGGAAGGTAATTTGCTACCAAGAGCTTGGAATGCTATCCACCTGAAGAGATACTTCATGTAATAAGGATCCAGGATCCTTAGCTATTTTCGTGCCCAATGAAGGATCCTTAGAGGATATATGATCCTCACTCTGGTAATGATCTAACCTCAATTTATCCACTTCTTTAATTAACTTATTTACAAGGAGAAGGATCCTGGATCCTTTATCCTTCTTTCATTCATTTTTGAGTTTTGCAGAAGGTTGATGTATCCTTAACAAAGGATCAAATATCCACAGAAGTCTCCTAAGTTTTATGGGCTTGTCCCCAGTATTTGGGCTTGTCCCCAGTGTTTTGTGCTTGTCCCCAGTATTTGGGCTTGTCCCCAGTCTTTTGGGCCTGTCCCCAGTTTCGCCAGTAGCGCACGATGATCCTGGTGCAGTTCAAGGAAATGGGACCAGTACCCGCTTTAGGGGCTGACAATTTCATTGTACTGGCTGTATTCAGGATCCTACGTATAATGGTAGACATACCATACATCTGTTCCTAAGGTTTCTAATGTTTTCACGTTAGCTAAGGTTTTGGCATTTTCATGTCATTAAGTTTGGATAGTCGCCAGTGAGGGCCATACTCCAGTTTACACAAGATCCTTTGGGCTTGTCCCAAGTTTTTTGGGCTTGTCCCCAGTTTTTTTGGGCTTGTCCCCAGTTTTTTGAACTTGTCCCCAGTTTATTGGGCTTGTCCCCAGATTGTTGGGCTTGTCCCCAGTTGCTAACTTTTCTCTTATATATTGGCTTAGTTACGTTCCATTTTAGGTTTTTGAAGCTAAACAACTAAGGATCCTTGATCCTAACCTTTTATTAAGGTTTGTCTTTTGGTTATCCTGATTGTAAGTATTGAAGGTTTAGGATCCTAACTTAGATTCTCAGGTATGATCCTTGATGTGTGCAAAATGCAACATATAAATTACATCAATTGTGGCATAAAACTAACCCTTTTTAGTACTAATGTTGGAAAAAGGTGCTTTTGTCTTCCTTTTGTATTTTCAGCATTAAATGAGCTCAAATTAACAAAAGAAGCAAAAAGGCAGCTAAATCTAACATAAATACAAGAAAAGGAATAAACGTGGCATGCCCGACCTCCCCGAAAGCATCTTCCCAAGCAAAACAAGAAAACAGGAGGCTGAACACGCCCCGTGCTCAGTGAGCACGGGGGCGTGCCCAAGTGTCAGCATAAAAGACAAAGTTGTAGAAGCTTCCATCGCCCACCACGGGGCCGTACTCAGCGGACACGGGGTCGTGGTCAACTATAAGATTCGCAGAATCCAAGCAAATCTTGATAGTACAGATATGCTTCTGCACACGGGGTCGTGCCCAGCGGACACGGGGCCGTGGTCAACTAATAATGACAAGAGCAATTAATGAAGACATAGAAGGATGTGGACACGGGGCCATGCCCACTGGACACGGGGCCGTGTCCAAGCTTCTGTTCAGCCTATAAATAGGAGTGCTTGGCTCAAGCTCAAACGATCCCTTGGCACACCACCTCTCTCACACTTCACCCACCACCCACCACCACCATAACACCATCATCCATTGTCCATCATAGAGTGTGTGAGTCGTCTCGGGATCCAAGATTGATCGTAAGAGTTCTTGACAATCAAGGCCATGTTTGCCTAAGTCTCTTACATCACTTGGTGAAGACAAAGTGTCTAGTGTAATACTTTTTATTTTTAATCTTTTCGCACTTTTTAATTGGTTATGTATTAATGACTTTAATAACTAGTTTCTTATGTTGAAGGTGATTCTTCCTTATCGTTTGTCCGTGGTGTCTTGGCATTATTTTACTGTCTATATAAAATAAAAGATTTTCACCATTCATATCTCCACGGTCTATATGGAGGTATGTTGGCTACCTGGTCGGGGGTTAAGGGAATGGTTTGGTAAGAGTCTTGCCATTGTTCAGTGTATAGATCCTGAAAAGGACCTGGGTCAAATTTAGTAGGACCTCCTTCAATACTTAATGGTATTGGATGGCGGGGGTCCAAACTCTTTGATCCCCTCATAAGTTAAACTACTATTAATACTTTAACCCGACTACTTAGGACTGTATCCATGCTGACTCAGACTACTTAGCCGAGGGTAACGTCACCTTCAAAAGAGGGGCCTACCACAATATGCATTAATAACTTAATTAATTATCTTTCAATAATCCGACCCTTTAGGATTGTATCCTTGCTGACTCAAACTACTGGGTTGAGGGTAACGTCACCTTCAAAAGAGGGGCCTACTACAATAACTAAGATAATCTCTTAATTAGTGCAAAAGTGCGGAAATAATCAAAGGTTACACTAAACACGAGTCGGAGCCAAGTGATTCATCTTGTCTATCTGTTTTTTTTCTTTTATTTTTATTTTTATTTTTCAGCATTTTAGTTAGTTTTTATTTTTCTAAATTTTTTATTTGATTAGACGTTGAGGATAAACCGGTACTAAAAGCTCTTGTGTCCTTGGACGACCTCGATATCTTACCAACACTATACTACGCTCACGATGGGTGCACTTGCCCATATGTGTGTTTAGTGTTAGTAAATATCGTGTTTTATAAATTTAAAACTTGGCTAAAAAGTGTTAAAAAGGGCTTAAAATATACAATAAAAACTAATAACACTCACGCACATCAAGTTTTTGGCGCCGTTGCCGGGGACACAAGGATTTTAAGAAAGTTAGGAATCAACGGCCTAATCGTTTTTTTAATTTATTTTTCTATTTTTTTAGGAGTTTTTTTAGTTTTCAGCTTCTGCAGAGCTCAGCACGGGCCGTGCCTGGTCGGACACGGGCCGTGCCCAGTATTGTTACTGGCAGTTTTTATTTTCCGAGTTACAGAGAGCAGAACACGGGGCCGTGTCGGTGCAACACGGGGTCGTGTCCAACTCCCCAGTAACTGGTATCCGGAAAACAATTACTGTATCTCCGACCACGGGCCGTGTTCGCTGAACACGGGGCCGTGGTGAACTTTCTGACCAACGTTCTTTTCTGTTTTTATTGCAGGACTTGGAACCCAGGTGCCACATTTGAACTTCCAACGTAGTGTATGAGCTCCAGTTCTAGTAGAGACATAAAAGAACCCTTAGAAGAACCCGAACGTTCTCTCTGAAAAAGACTTAAAGCTAAAAACCAAGAGAAAGTTTCGGGAGAACCACTTCCAATGGCGGACCAACGTACCCTCATGGATTACCTACGACCCACTGTAGGTAATCTCGGCGCCGCTATCAATGCACCGAATGTCGAAGCCAATAACTTCGAACTTCGACCGCATTTGATACAAATGCTTCAAAACTCCGCAACCTTTCATAGGCTTGCGGACAAGGATCCCCATCTACATATTACTAATTTCTTAGAAATATGTGATACCTTTCGGATCAATGGAGCATCAAACGATGCCATCTTCCTTCGAATGTTTCCATTTTCACTAAAAGACCGAGCTAAGGCTTGGCTCAACACCCTCCCAGTTGGCTCGGTAAACACCTGGGATGAACTAGCCCAAAAGTTTCTATATAAGTATTTCCCTCCTGCTAAAACGGCTAAATTAATGACTGAAATTAACACATATTCACAAGAGGATGGGGAATCCTTATATGAAACTTGGGAAAGGTTCAAGGAGTTACTAAGAAAGTGTCCTCATCACGGTCTTGCGGTATGGCAACAAGTATCCACTTTCTATAATGGGTTGTTGCCACACACAAGGCAAACACTTGATTCTAGCTCCGGGGGACTTCTAGGTAATCGTCGCCCAAATGAAATATACAATCAAATTGAGGAAAATGCTTAAACCAATTTTCAGTGGCACACTCCCCGAGGTAATAAATCTATTGCCCCGGGCGCCCATAAGGTTGATGAAAGCACTTCTTTACAAGCCCAAATCGAGGCCCTTTCTTCAAAAATCAAAAAGTTAGAAATGGCAAAAACGCCCTCGGTTATGGCTTGTGAGGGGTGTGGTGGACCACATGAAAATTGGAGTTGTATGAAAGAAGTAGATGATGAAACAGAAACGGTAAACTACATTGATAATAGACCTAGGCCGTCGGGTCCACCAACGGGAACCTACAACCAAGGATGGCGTAACCACCCTAACCTTGGTTGGAGAGATTCCGGCAATAGTAGTAACCAACAAAACCAACGAACTAACTTTCAACAACCACAAAACTTTTCTCAACAACAAGGAGGACGAGAAAGGCTTGAAGATACTGTATCTCACCTCATCTCCGACACCGAAAAGAAAAACTCGGATCTATTTCAGCAATTGAAATCGAATTTTAGAAATCAACAAGCTAGCATTCAAAACATTGAAAAACAATTAAATCAAGTAGCTCAAAATTTCTCCGAGAGACCACAAGGCGCGTTACCAAGCAATACCGAAACCAACCCAAAAGCGCAAGTACATCTCATCACATTGAGAAACCGAACCGTGGGTCCAGAGGAGGCTCCATTATCGCCGGCTGAAAAAAGCCAATCCAGCCAAACCACGACTCCACCCGCACCACAACCAGAAAAGGCTTCTCCACCAAATCAAGAGCCCGCCAAGACTCCTCCGGTTCCATACCCCGGTCGGTTAAATCGTCAAAAGACCGATGAGCAATTCGCAAAGTTCAAAAATTTACTAAAACAATTGCATGTTAATATTCCTTTTATCGAGGTCCTAACCCAAATTCCTAAATATGCAAAATTTATGAGGGACTTCCTCACTCACAAAAGGATAATTGAATCATTGCAATTAGTTAACTTAGGCGAAGAATGCTCCACCTTAGTACTCAACAAACTCCCACAAAAGAAAATTGATCCCGGAAGCTTCACGATCCCTTGCTCGATTGGGGAATCTCCCATTCGTAATGCACTAGCCGATCTTGGGGCTAGCATTAACCTCATGCCCACATCAATGTTCAAACGACTCGGCCTAGGAACAACGAGCCCTACAAAGCTGAGCATACAACTCGCCGACAGATCCGTCAAATTTCCACAAGGTGTCGCTGAAAATCTATTGGTCAAAGTTGACAATTTCGTTTTCCCGACCGACTTTGTCATCCTAGACATGGAGGAAGACGCCGATGTCCCTCTCATCCTCGGGAGGCCATTTCTAGCCACCGCCCAAGCCGTGGTGGATATGAATGACGGAACACTAACATTGAAGTTTGGGGACGAGGACGTGAAGTTTGGAGTTGGAAAGAGAGTTGAAGACGAAGACCCGTTCAACTACATGAAGGTCATAGACTCAAGCTTGGATGAAGCTCTCCGACGGTGTAGCATGGGATGCAAAACATCCCACTTGAGTAACATATGACCAGGCTTTGGGTCTAGCCAAGGACCCTTATAAACGTGGCGCACAACGGAGGCATTCCGCGGAACTATCCTTAGCTTAGATTAATCTTTATGTTTTCTAGTTAGTTTTAATTTTCAGGAATAAAAGACACTCAGGATGGCAAAGGATAACAAGGGAAACTTGAACCAGCACCCCATACAGGAAAACAGAGCCATCCGACAATTTTCTTCATTCACAGTAAGTTCAGCACGAGCCGTGTCTGCCCAACACGGCCCCGTGCTGCACAGTCTGCAGAAATAACCCAGTTCAGGTAAACTGGACACGGCGTGTCCAGGCTTCTGTTTCTTTTGTTTAATTTTTGTTACTGGCACTTGAACACGGGGCCGTGTCCAGCGCCCAGTAACACAGATTTTTGCTTTTTCACACCTTTTTACACATTCAATCAACCTAAAAACTTATTTTTGGGACACATTGAGGACAGTGTGTAATTTAAGTGTGGGGGGGATGCTAAAACATTGAATCTTGCAAGTCCTAATAACAAGCCTTACACAAAACTCTATTGGAACCGCTAATCACCCCAAATTTTTTTTAAAAAGTTTCATTTTTTTACTTGTCTAGGTTTAATTTGGGAATTTCAAGTTCTAAAAAAGTTATATTTTTACAAATTTACAACCGATAGCGTCGTGATAAAAAGAACCAACATAAGAAAATTATGAAAAGGCATGACAAGCTTAGTTAAAATTTAATTATATATACTTGATCACATAAAAACCCATTCCCACAAAAGTGAGTTTTGAGCCTTTATTGAGCATACAAATACATATCTTTAAATTAAATGCTCATTTTTCGTTTCTTGTGTGAATAGCCGCTTGGTTCTTACAACTCTAGAACTTGCCACGACGATACATTACCGGTCCTTACCAACTTAAACCCGAGTAAGTAAATGATGAGGCACTAGGACTAACCTTTTTTTTTATTTCTACACCATTATTTTTCTTTTTTTTACCACCTACCCAAAATCCCCCTAGTTAACCCCTTTGAGCCTAAACCTTTTCATTTCCTAACCCAAACCAAACACCCTTTCACCCACCAAAACCTTTTTATTTTTAACCCTTTGTTTTAGTAACAAGCTCGGTTTTTCGTTTGACTTTGAAATATATATATATATATATATATATATATATATATATATATATATTATTCATACAAAGTTATTTTTGATGAACTTGTTGTTTTATTTCTTTTGCTTCATCAACAAAACATAAATATATATATATATATTGTTGATGAAGAAAAAGAAATAAAAAAACAAGTTCATCAAAAATAACTTTGTTTGAATAATAGCTTCATCAAAATAAAAATTGCAAAAATAAAAAGTCTTTCGAAAACCGACGCTTTTTACGCTTTTTCGCCCTTTTCTACTAACCACTAACCCAACCACCTACCTTTAACCCAAGCCTAACCCTTCACCCAAAAGTCCTCTTGATATTTACAAAGGTGTATAGTTAAAAAGGAGGAGGATTGATTGATTGGCAAGCCTATGGTAGGAGTAAGTTCCATGCCGCTCTCGAGTGATTCACTAAAATACATCTTCGGCCGAGTGTTGAGTGATCCCCCGTGAGGTATGTGAACTTGTATATAAATAGAATTTTAAAGAGGCATGTTATGCCCTAATAAGTAATTTATCTTATGAAATGTTTTAAATAAATCATGACGAATAGGATTGTAAATAAATAAAAATAAAACTAAATAAAGAATCTTGGAAATCCCGACATTCTATGACAAGCCCAAAAACCTTCTTTTCTACCAATTCCATTTGGGAGTGTAAAGCCACATTATAAAGAGTTTTGCTTGAGGACAAGCAAAGATTCAAGTGTGGGGGTATTTGATGTGTACAAAATGCAACATATAAATTACATCAATTGTGGCATAAAACCAACCTTTTTTTAGTACTAATGTTGGAAAAGGTGTGCTTTTGTCTTCCTTTTGTATTTTCAGCATTAAATGAGCTCAAATTAACAAAAGAAGCAAAAAGGCAGCTAAATCTAACATAAATACAATAAAAGGAATAAATGTGGCATGCCCGACCTCCCCGAAAGCATCTTCCCAAGCAAAACAAGAAAACAGGAGGCTGAACACGCCCCGTGCTCAGTGAGCACGGGGGCGTGCCCAAGTGTCAGCATAAAAGAAAAAGTTGTAGAAGCTTCCATCGCCCACCACGGGGCCATGCTTAGCGGACACGGGGTCGTGGTCAACTATAAGATTCCCAGAATCCAGGCAAATCTTGATAGTACAGATATGCTTCTGCACACGGGGTCGTGCCCAGCGGACACGGGGCCGTGGTCAACTAATAAAGACAAGAGCAATTAATGAAGACAGAGAAGGATGTGGACACGGGGCCGTGCCCACTGGACACGGGGCCGTGTCCGAGCTTCTGTTCAGCCTATAAATAGGAGTGCTTGGCTCAAGCTCAAACCATCCCTTGGCACACCACCTCTCTCACACTTCACCCACCACCCACCACCACCATAACACCATCATCCACCACCATCATCCATTGTCCATCATAGAGTGTGTGAGTCGTCTCGGGATCCAAGATTGATCGTAAGAGTTCTTGACAATCAAGGCCATGTTTGCCTAAGTCTCTTACATCACTTGGTGAAGACAAAGTGTCTAGTGTAATACTTTTTATTTTTAATCTTTTCACACTTTTTAATTGGTTATGTATTAATGACTTGAATAACTAGTTTCTTATGTTGAAGGTGATTCTTCCTTATCGTTTGTCTGTGGTGTCTTGGCATTATTTTACTGTCTATATAAAATAAAAGATTTTCACCATTCATATCTCCACGGTCTATATGGAGGTATGTTGGCTACCTGGTCGGGGGTTAAGGGAACGGTTTGGTAAGAGTCTTGCCATTGTTCAGTGTATAGATCCTGCAAAGGACCTGGGTCAAATTTAGTAGGACCTCCTTCAATACTTAACGGTATTGGATGGCTGGGGTCCAAACTCTTTGATCCCCTCATAAGTTAAACTACTATTAATACTTTAACCCGGCTACTTAGGACTGTATCCCTGCTGACTCAGACTACTTAGCCGAGGGTAACGTCACCTTCAAAAGAGGGGCCTATCACAATACGCATTAATAACTTAATTAATTATCTTTCAATAATCCGACCCTTTAGGATTGTATCCTTGCTGACTCAAACTACTGGGTTGAGGGTAACGTCACCTTCAAAAGAGGGGCCTACTACAATAACTAAGATAATCTCTTAAATAGTGCAAAAGTGCGGAAATAATCAACGGTTACACTAAACACGAGTCGGAGCCATGTGATTCATCTTGTCTATCTGTTTTTTTTCTTTTATTTTTATTTTTATTTTTCAGCATTTTAGTTAGTTTTTATTTTTCTAAACTTTTGATTTGATTAGACATTGAGGATAAACCGGTACTAAAAGCTCTTGTGTCCTTGGACGACATCGGTATCTTACCAACACTATACTACGCTCACGATGGGTGCACTTGCCCATATGTGTGTTTAGTGTTAGTAAATATCGTGTTTTATAAATTTAAAACTTGGCTAAAAAGTGTTAAAAAAGGGCTTAAAATATAAATTAAAAACTAATAACACTCACGCACATCAATCCTCAATCACCTAAATTTTATTCTTTAAGTGACCATTAATCTTTGACAACAGGATACATGATCCTTAAGTTACACCACTTTTTTTTTTACTTTTCGATTATAGGATATTTGATCCTTGATCATTTCCTAAATTGTTTGACATAGTCTAATATATATTTTCATTCTTAACTTGTGAATTCAAAGAAATTTACAATAACAACTGAAAGGTAAAGAGGCACAACATATACAACATGAGATAGCCAAAAGGTTAAGGTTTTATTTATTTATCAAAAGTTAAACCCCTTTAAAGGTTGTCAAAATTGCCTACCCCGAGCATCTACCAGCAAAACGTGGCCCGTCCGCTGGGGTAGGCAAAGGGTGTGCTTAATTAACAGTTCATAGAGTGCAGGAAAAGAAAGACGGCAGGATCACAATGGCTTCACCATTTGTAATCCTACCTATTGTTCGAAGGATCAGTGATCCTTAAACCTAGATACTATTGTTCACCACTACAAACCAACCATTGTTCAAAAAACATCAACAACCAAAAAAACTACCAAACCATAAAAAATTCGCTCCGGCCACATCTAGAAATTTCCATCATCGCCCATTTGTGCAGCTTACTCCTTTGCTGCATCACCACCAGTCGTTGATCCTTCCGCCTGATCCTTCAACCCGCTGCCACTAGCCTCGATTGCCAGGACCTCTCCAGCCTCCTCTTCATCATCTAGCTTAGCTAGCTTGGCCTTCCAACCTTCCTGGTCCCAAGCACTCCTGTCAAAGCTAGGATCCTCAGCTTCCTTTGCCATCTGCAGTTTAATCTTGAGCATGGCAATGGTGGCAGAAAGCTTAGCACCCTCCATCACTTCAGCCTTCTCTTGATCAGCAGTGACGTGGGCCATGACCAGCTGCTTTTTCGCCATGTTGAGCTCCTTCTCGAAGGAAGAGATGGTTTTATCCTTAGCCAAGAACAACTTTTTGAAGTCCAGTTGCTTTTGCTCAGCCTCTTCAGTATAGGAATCCATAAGCATATGGATCTCAACAAATTTCTGTAAAAGAATGCCACACGTCAGGATCCGTTATCCTCAATATGGGTAGAACAGACTTAAGGATCAGGGATCCTTACCTCAGAGACATATTCCTCAAACTGATGCTGGATGAGGGGCAGGCCTTCAAGAGTGTCGGCATTTTTCCTCTTTTTTCCACCTTTGCCCTTGGTGCTGACAACCTTAGGAACTGGGACGCTAGGGCTAACAGTAAGTTGTTTCTTGCCGGGCCGGGAGGAAGCAAATGCATCAAGATCACTAACACTAAAGCGATAGGCAGATTTTGAAGACTTTCCAGCACCTACAAATGGCGAACAACAGATAAGTATCCTTATTCAATATCTATTTAAATATTTAATCATACATGAATATAAATACTTACTTGACATGGTGACTGAACCAGAGGATACTTCTTATGAATCCTTTGTTTTGTCCTGGAACGTTCTAACAGCTGGATCAAGGCTCCAAAAGGCAGCGATCCTTTCTTTTGTTGCAGGTGACTCTATGAGATGAGAAACAAAGATAGCTACATAATAAAAAAAAAAGAATCAGTTATCCTTGAAAGAAACAGAGTTATGCTATGATCCTTCTATAAGGATCCTATATCCTACCATGGGTGGTCCACTTCTTGGGAAGGTCTTTCTCGTCTGGGATAGAGTCTCTCCTAACGAAAAAGAAACGGTTTTTCCAGTGGGTATCGTTTTTTGTAGTCTTGAGGATTGGGTGAGAATCACCAGGTTTGTGTTTGAACAAGAAACGGTGTGAACCATAGCTGATAAGATTATACAACTCAGCCAACTCAGACATTCCTATCTCTATACCCTCTTGCTCAATGATATTCTCTAAGGTGTACAATACTCTCCACATCATCGGCATGGCCTGAATATAGCACATGCCGGTGAGTGCAAAGAAAGATTGGGTGAAGGCAGGGAAAGGATAGGAGAATCCTATGAAGAATGGGGTGGCCAGAAAAGCAACCCAAGTGTCAGAGATAGAATCACTTTTCACAGAAGCGTCGAAGGGTTTAAAGACGGTATCCGCCGGGAAACAATGGTGAATCCGGTCAATCTCCGGGTCGGTGAAGCGGTAGAGTTCCTTTGAAGGATTTTGGATAATCCCTTGGCTTTTCGGTGGACTATCCTTCTTTGGATCCTTGGCCGGTGAGGATGGATGTTCAGAAAAACAAAAATCAGAATAAGCAAATGAAGAGAGAAGGAGAGATACCTGATCGGTCTTTGGATGAGGATTTAAAGGGAAGTAACGCACGAATTTAAATGCCTCTCAATCCTTATCTCTAATCTCAAATTTATAATGATGATTTTGGAGGTTGTCACGTCGCTGACGTATGATGTGCAACGGCTAGTTCAATTTTAACGGCTATATATCCGTTAGTCAGTTCGTTGGAGATAAGATCAAAAAATATGACTCATTAAGTTATATTTTATTCCTCTTATTTTGGGGGCAATTGTTAGGGATGGATTTTCTAAGCCTAAGGATCATGGATCCACAAGTGCAGCCAGGATCACGGATCCTCAGTTATGTTTGAATTAAGGATCCTCAGAAGACGTTGCAGGTTAAAGGATCCAGGATCCTCATTATTATCCTAACACTAACGGTTGTTTCCACTGTGTTTAAACTTGTTTTGCAGGAATGAACGAGTGGGACTTAGTCTTGCCGATATTCCTAGGGAATATGCTCTAATATTCTGCACGTGTATAGCTAAAATGACCGTTATGGAAGTCGTGGGTAGCTTGCACAATTTGCGGGATGTTTGTTGCTTAGTTTATTTCTAATTTTTAATGAGGATAACAAGATTGATAGTTAGAACAATTAGCAAACACACACACTCTCGCAAGCTCTCTGCAACTCATTGGTAATTACATACATTTTGCACACTAGTGATCCTTGTAACAAGCTTGTTATCATCCCGAGTTGTAACCTTTACTTGTTTAATTATAGTTGGTGATCGGTAGTTTCCATCACCCGAGGTTTTTTATGCCGGAGATCATATATTGATAAAGGGATTTTTCCTTGTATAAATCCTTGTGTCACTTGTTCATTTCGTTTACAAGTCGTTCATACATTTGTTCATTGATTCAAGCATCATACCTCACAAAAGAAGATTTGGTTACATTATCCTAGCCTGATTTTTGACCAAAACAATACCCCAACACAAAATCTAATAAACTCTAATGAAATCAAATAAAATCCAGGTGTGGGACCCATTGGGGCCGGATTTGGTGAAAGGGGGGGGGGTAAAATGTAAAATTTTGGAAGTTGAGGGTTTATGATGCAAATTAGAAAGTTTAAGTTAGTATAAGTGTGTTTAGGTGTTTTTATGATTTTTAAGGTGTTCTAGCATCAATACTATTTTAATATCATAAAAACATTACTTCTAGTCAAATTTTGATGTCCCAGTTATTGTCCGGTTGTTCGGTTCGTTACGGTTCGTTAAAGTGCTGAATTGCGCAGTTTCACTAGGTATAAAGCACTTTTTGTGGCAGTTTTTATTCCCAACACTTTGTAAGTTATTTTGGACAATAAAACATAAATTCTACATGGAATTAATGTGCTTAAAAGCTGATTATAGCTGAATTGTTGTTGAATTATGCTAATTTCAGCATTTTAGATAAGTTTTGGGTGCTTTTTAGTGCATAGTTTAGGTTCCGGAAAGTTTATATGTTAACCCTTGTATCCACACTTGGGTTTTAATGTATTTTAGATGTTGGACCTACTCCTAGGCCCCAATTCTATTGTCTGATTGTTTTCTGCAAAACTGCTGACACAATGTGTCTTACCGGTGAGTTTACTAGTCTTTCTGACGCAACGCTAAAGTAATGCATAAAGCAATATTTGAAGTATAAAACGTGCATGAATTCACATGTATAGCATGAAATTAGACAATGTTGACATTTAAGCACATAATTGCAGATATTTATTAATAATTAGACTGTACGGAAATTACCGGTTTTGTGCAGTTGTCACAGTCTCCCCCCGTTAAAAGAATTTCGTCCCGAAATTCTGGCTGAGTTATCTCCCGCAGGAGCTTTCCCGAAAAGGTGGGGGTACTTGGCATTGAACCAGTCTTCACATTCCCATGTGTACTCGGGTCCGTGTTTAGAGTTCCAACGTACTTTGACAAGTTTAATGCGACTTCTCCTTGTTTTATGGATCTTCCAATCCGTTACCTCAACAGGTTGTTCTGTAAATCGGAGTGTGTCGTCGATATGTACCTCATCCGCAGGGATGATAACTGTTTCTTGGGTTGGACTCTTTTTGAGGTTTGACACATGGAACGTGTCATGAACACCATTAAGTTCTTCCGGTAACTCCAGCTTGTACGCCACAGTACCAATTCTTTCCAAGGTCTTGAATGGAAATTTTATGCTCGTCCTGATTCTGAACGTTTGACGACGCAATTTTTGTTGGATACATTGGACCATTCACCGTGGATTCGACTTTCCACGTTTTCTGAATCTTGCTACACTTTTCCAAGGTGAGACTTTCAACAGGACTTTGTCTCCCACCTTGAATTCTAAGGGTTTTCGTCTTCGATCAGCGTAGCTCTTTTGTCGATCATGAGCTGCCTTAATGCGCTCTCGGATCTGCACGATCTTGTCGGTTGTCTCTTGAACGAGTCAAGGACCAATTAACTGTTTGTTTCCAGCATCTGCCCAGCACAACGGTGAGTGGCACTTGCGGCCATATAGAGCTTCGAACGGTGCGGCTTTTATGCTCGTGTGGTAGCTGTTATTATAGGAAAACTCAACTAAAGGCAGATGAGTATCCCAACTACCGCGTAGAGCCATAACACATGTGCGAAGCATATCTTCCAGTGTTTGTATGATCCGTTCGCTCTGACCGTCTGTTTGCGGATGGAAGGCCATGCTTAGATCTAGCTGAGATCCAAAGGCCCCTTGGAAGGATTACCAGATCCTTGATATGAAACGTCCATCTCTGTCTAAAATAATCGAAACAGGCATTCCATGCCGTGCTACAATTTCCTTAAGATACAGCTCAGCAAGCTTTCCGGTGCTATCCTTCTCTCGGATGAGTAGGAAATATGCAGACTTCGTCAATCGATCAACTATCACCCATATCATATCATGTCCTCTAGGGGTCCTGGGTAATTTTGTTATGAAGTCCATCAAGATTTGCTCCCTCTTCCACGTGGGTATCTCTGATTGTTGCAGTAGACCGGATGGTTTCTGACATTCAGTCTTGACCTTGACACAGGTTAGGCAATTTCCAACGTAAACAGCTACGTCGCTCTTAAGCCTTGGCACCAGTAGTATTCTTTCAGGTCTTGATACATTTTGTCCGATCCTGGGTGGATCGAGTATCTCGACTTGTGAGCTTCATCAAAGATGACTTCTCGACTACCGCCATAGAGGGGAACCCAAATACGCCCCATAAAGTATAAGGTTCCCTCTTCAGTTGGCCCCAATTTCTTCTCCGTACCTCGGCGATATTCAGCTCTACGATTTTCCTTCTTAAGGGCTTCTTGTTGTGCATCATGAATGTGTGTAGTAATATTTGTTCGAATAGTCATTTCCAATGCTCGAACCCTTAGGGTCTTAACCCCTTTCCTTTCGACTTAACGCGTCTGCTACTACATTCGCCTTACCATGATGGTACTTATTCTCACAGTCATAATTGTTTAGCAACTCAACCCACCGTCGCTGACGCATATTCAATTCCTTCTGATCGAATATGTGCTGCAAGCTTTTATGATCTGTGAAGGTTGTACATCGAGTACCATATAAAAATGTCACCAGATCTTCAAGACAAATACCACCGTGCCTAGCTCCAGGTCGTGGGTGGTATAGTTCCTTTCATGAACTTTATCCTGTCTCGATGCATAAGCGATGACCTCTTGGCGTTTCATGAGCACACAACCCAATCCTTGACGCGAAGTGTCACAGTATACCACGAAGTCTTCAGTGCCTTCGGGTAAGGACAGTATTGATGCATCACATAGTTTGTTCTTGAGAAGTTGGAAAGCTTCTTCCTGCTTATCACCCCAGTCGTACTTCTTGTCCTTATGTGTAAGAGAAGTCAGCGGATCAGCTATCTTGGAGAAATTCTCGATGAATCGGCGGTAATAGCCCGCTAATCCCAAAAATTGTCGAACTTCGGTTGGAGTTTTGGGGGCTTCCCAATTCTTTATCGCTTCCATCTTCGCTGGATCTACATGAATGACCAAGGAACTGTACTTCACAAATCCAAAATTCGCATTTTGAGAACTTTGCATAAAGTTTCTTTTTCTTCAGTAGTTCCAAAATGGTCCTGAGGTGTTGCTCGTGCTCCTCTTTCGTTCGCGAATAAATCAGGAGCGGCCCTTGGAACCAAGTCAATATGGAATTCTGTAGGATCGTGTACGAACCCGAATGAGTCGTTCAGAGGAGTTTTACTTCGTTTCAGAGGCGGAAACTAAGAAACAAAGGTAGAAACAGCTAAATCTTCACTTTAAACACTGATTGTATTGATCTGACGTTGTTTACAATCAAATCTCACACCGGCAGCACTTCGGTATGGAATACAAGGAACTGTTCTAATGATTTCGCTCCTGAGGACCTATATATAGTGTCCTGATTCCGCTCATAATGACATAATAACGATTGGAGCAGAATTAACATGATTGTGATTCCGCTCGAAAGTGTCTGGATGACATTTCGGGCGGAATTGGCCTCTAGGAGCGAAATCAGCTTTTAACACTCTAAACTTTCCTCTTTTCTCGATCTACTTGCCCTGATCTATACAATATCATCTAAAACTCGATACAAGACGAAGTCAACAGATGCATGCACTAACAGATTCCCCCTCAGATGTTGACGAGTCTCACGTGTTGAGTCTGACTATGTCTAGTCTTTGCATCTTCAGTCTTGATCAGTCTCTGCGCTTCATTCTCTCTATCAGCATCAACAGACTCCCCCTAACAATGTGCTGGCATTCCTTCAGTTCTTCAGCATCATCTGCTTCAGGAACGTAATTTGACTTTCACAAATTTAAAATCTTTTCATGGCTCAATCTCTATCTACAGTATTCTCAGGTATCGGAACCTGGCTCTTTAAACACAAGCTTCTTCAGGATCGAATGGCCTGGTTGTTCCAAGATCGTAACCTGGCTTTTATCCAACTCAGGATTGTCACCTAGCTCAAACTTAAACCTGCACAAACTCTACCTCAAAGTAAATTTTCTAAATTTAACAATTCAATGTATGCACTAACACTGACTCTTCTTCAAAAATAACTCAATATACTTGATGAACCACTTTAAAATTTGATCAAAAAACATTTGATTTTCAAACACATATTTCTTTTCACAAGAAAGTCATCATGTCTAGCACTTGGAATTTTGAAAATCAGCTCTCCAACACCAGTTGTCGAAAATCTTTTTGGATTTTTCAAAAATTTATGCTAAAACACACTGAAAATCTTTTTGGATTTTTTAAAGTAAAGAAATGCAGTAAAGAAATATTTACAGACAATATTTTTGTGAGTTTTGTGTAAGAGGATCATATCAGTTCTTGATAAGTCACAAGTACCGTTGAGCTTAGTTACACATTAAGAATTAAACAATTCACTTAGATTGCCGATATACTGATCCACTTAAATTCTCACACAAATTTCAACTGATTCAGGATATGAGTTAGATGTTTTAAGGACTTAAACTCATTCATGTGTCCCACCTCTTGAATATACTCCCGTATCCAGATCCCAATATTCAGCCTTACAGGTGAGTATACCACAGATGATATCTGTAAAGGGTTATAAATTATGAAGAATCATGAGAGCTCAGGTCAGAACTACCGTTCAGCAGAGAGATCATGACTCGACTTTTGGGTGTGTCCCCATTAGAGGATCTTTTGAATTACAACAACAATGATTATCAATTTTATTGTTTCATCAATTTACTGAGGGTGGCGCTATGTATCAAGCATGCAGAAAGTATTATTCGAGGACTAGGTCAGAACTTCCATTCAGCAGAAGTCCCGGAATAATACCCCAGATATCACTGAGCATAAAGACCTAGTATCTCAGAAAGAGGGACCTTTCAAACGAGATTTCAGGGATTACCTATATATCCAAGTAGTGTTCCCCACAAAATAAGCAAGTTTGAATTTAAGTTTATATCCCGAAAAAGCTTACTAAATGTGTAAAAACCTATCGACATATCATCAGTGAGACTGTTTAACGCTATTAAAACATTACATTTCTTTAGCATACTGTGACTGTCTACTGATGTACTATCATTTCCTCTTCTTTGACACTAAAACTCATTTTTGATTTTATCATCTTTTTGCCTTTTTCAAAATTTCTAATGTTTTTGGATTTTCAGAAATTTTCTACTCCCCCTAAAATTCAAACTCATTTTAGGAAATTTGAAAATAAACTGTACAATAAAATGACAATCGATATCAAATCGCATCAATTCGCCATCCACTTGGCATAAACAATCAGAACTCCCCCTTTCACAAAACTATTTTCTCATTATGATTTCAAAACACTTAAGTTTGTTTTAACCAAAATGATTTTTCCGGAAAATAAGTTTTGTCAATTTTACCACTTGTAGGTTTGGGGTGTGGTTCATCACATTGTCTTTCAAAATATCACTTGTAAGTTTGGTCCAGTCAAGTTCAACCTAATGACCTTGATTAACCATTTGTAGGAAAAAAACAAGTACAACTTAATGTCCTTGATTTACCACTTGTAGGTGTAAACCTTCCATAAACCATTTGTAGGAATATCACATCTACACAAACACATTTTACCAATAAAAATGCCGATTCCTGCTTCACACTTACCAACCTGGAAGCTCCGGCAATTCACACTTATCCTGTAAAAAAAATTCAACTATTTTTAAGATTCAATCACAAAAACAATTATCAAGAATGATGCCGATTCCTGATCCACGATTACAAACTTGGGATCTCCGGCAAGTCAGATGTTCAAGGGAAAAGAATTTCCACCCAAGTCTGACCAACCTTGGGTGTTTTTAGCTCCTTTAGCTCTTGTTCAGTTGGGTTAAAAGTTGCTTTCTTTGTTGCGTAAAATCTTTAACCCCTTTTACTTTCCCATCAAGCATTTTCCCAAAAATTTTCTTAACATTCCCATTGAATGTTTTCTCGACATCAAACTCTGTTTTCTCAAAATAAAACTAATCTGAGATTTCAACTTTACCAACTTTTTGTTTAATCTTTTCAAAATTCAGTGATGGAAACTCATCATCATTCACTGAAAGTATTTCTTTCACCTCACCTTGTGGCTCTTCTGGCTTTGTGGAACCAGATTCATCACCGACTTTCTCTTCAGACTTCTTAACAACCCACACTTGGTTGTTCTTGGCTTTCTTTTTATAAAAATTCTTTTTAGAACACTCACTAACCTCATAAGTTGAGTTTTCAAAAATTCTGAATTTTTCGGTTGGTGGTTCAACATCAACAACTATTTCTTTCAATTTTTCAGAAACTCCCTTTTTAGTCTTAGCATTTTTCGGACAGTTCCATGCAATGTGACCAGCTTCATTGCATTTGAAACAGGTTCGAGTCTCTTTTGGATGAAACACTCCAGTTCTATTCCTTTTCTTCTCAGCAAGAAACTCCTGGTTTGATTGTTTCCAGAACGATTTCTTCTGTTCTTCTTCTGCACTTCCTCCTGAAACAAATTCTGTTTTTGTTTTAGAATTTTTCTCATTTTTATAATTTTTAGGTGGAATAAAACCTAAACCTTTCTTTTTGTAGCTACCATTATGGTTTGGTTTCTTTTGAAAACCAGAACCAAAATTATAACCCTTTTTCTTGTTTAATCGTTTTTGTACTCTTGAAGTGTATTTTTTAGGTTTTCTAGTAAGATTTAAATCTTTTATTTTAGAAATCTTAATTTCTGTCATTTTGAAAACCTTTTTGATCATTTCAAATCTAACACTTCTTATTGGAAACTCTTTGTCAGAATATAATTTGTTAGAATCATTTAAAGTGTATGCTACTTCAAATGTTTCATCATCCAAATTTGATTTTGATAACAAAAACTCTTTACTGTATGCCAGTTTGACCGACAACTTTGGACTGTTGACCGACGAACTTGAACTTTTGACGGACGAACTTGAACACCCAGACTCGGACTTCGACTCAGACTCCTCATCAGTATCCAACACCTAATCGACCACCTTTTTGATTAACTCAGACTCATGATCAGTGTCAGACGATGTAAAAACCACGTCAATGTTTTCTGGTAATTCATCGGTTATATCAGACTTTAGTTTTATATTGACTGCCTTTTGAACTTGCTCCTCATTTGGTTTTCTAGAAGAATAACCTTCCCAGATCGGAGGCGGACACTTATTATACTGAACACTTGGTTTCTTACCAGTATCCTTCCTCTCCTTTGGCTTCTCATCATCTTTAAAGGCTTCAAAACCTGCAACAGTTGGATAAATTCGATCAATAAGATAATCAGAACTAGAATAACTCTGTAATAATCGTCTGATTCTCTCATTTTCAATCTTTTCATTCTCTAACTCCCGTTGCAGCTTGGCACATTCTTCGATGTAGTGATTTATCGCTTTCTGCTTCGTCATCAATGTTGCATTCATCATTGTCAAAGCATTTTCTCTTTCAGAGTTTGTCTTTTGAAGACCAGTTACTGTTCTGTTCAAAACATCGTAAGATTCCTTCACGTAATTGAGATTGAACAATAATTGTTCTTTCATCTTCTCAAGCTCAACCAACTTTTCATCTTTTGCTGCACACTCCTTGCAAGGTTCCAAACACTTTGTGCAAGGTTTGATGACTTCCACAATCTTTTCAACTTCTATGATATTCTTGACTTCAACAACTTTTTCTGCTTTACCTACCTGCTCAGTATCAACAATCTCCTCAGCAACACTTTCAGACTTCATTTCTTTTTGTTCTTTTGCAGCCCGTTTCTCCTTAAGTTTCTCCAAGCGATATGCAAAATAAAAATGAAAACTTTCAGGAGAAAGATGAGTTTTAGCAACATTAATATGTCGTTCTTCTTCATCATCACTACTGTCACCAGTTGGTGTTTGATCAAACTCTACTGATTTGTCAGAATTATCATCCGAAGAACCAGAATCAACTGGTGTTTGATCAAAAACAACTTCCTTTTCTGAACTTTCATCACTTTGTGAACTTTCATCTGAGCTCTGTGAACTTTCTTTAGATGCAACAGACTCTTCCTCCACATTCTTCACAGTCTCACCAATAGATTTCATCCATGTAGTAAACATATCTGGTTCTTTCAAAATTTTAGCAATGAAAGCTTTGAAATCTCTTTTATCATTCACAAACATATTCCAGCAAAAACCTTCAGGCAATTTTTCATCATCTTGAAAATTCCAGTTAAAGTTCTGTTGATTCCCCAGACATGCTCTTTTTGAATCCTCGATCACTTTTCTACCATGAGCCACCTGTGGTTCTTGCAGTTGTTGCTGACCAACTTGTTGATAAATGGCTTTCCGATAGTAATCGTCTTTTCCAAAAGGATTCTGAGCTCCACTAGCTTCTCTGTTCTTGCATTCTCTTTTAAAATGACCTTTCTCCCAGCATCGAAAACAAGTAACTTTAGATTTATCAAAACCTAAAGTAGACACATGTGCATCAAGAAAGTCATTTCTCCCAGTAATCAGTTTGAATTTTTCAGAACGCCTAAGAACGCTAGCTAGACACCATTTGATGTCCATTAACTCCATTTCTTCGGCGTCTATCTGATCGTAATCCTCTTTTGTGAGCATAGGATTCCCGATACGACCAGCAACCAAACCTTCATATGATAGTAGCACAGAACCAAGTAAAGCCATGTGATCTTTCGCAACCTCTTCAGAAAAACTTTGACCATCTGGAAGATTCAAGGCAATATTGCATTGTATCACATAACCACTTCCACTTTTTGTACTTTGAGAACTGAAACTTGAAGTTGTGCTCTTTGGATTAACACTCGGGTATGAAGAGAAACCACTACTGCTTTTAGGACTTTGATCAACATTTTCAGTAGAATCTCCCGCACTAAATGCAGTTTGTATCTTTGGGCTTCTTTCAATTTCTGGAACACTGCCTTTGTAGTACATTTTTACATCCTGTTGACCACTCGAACTATTCATTCTTGCTATCTTCTGTTGTTCCAAATCTTGACCCTCAATCTTCTCAATGAACTGAGAAATAGTCAATCCATCATAAACACACGTATTCTTTAGAATCATCAAATATGTACCCCACTCCTTTTGCGGTAAAGCGTCCGCTAACTTGTCTACCCACTCATCAGGATCTTTTATTATACCAATCATCGACATAGATCGCACCAAGTGGCAGTAATGTTCAATCAGCTTCTTCGTGTCTTCTCCTGGTAAACTACTGAACAGATCAAACTCTTTCTTAAGCAACGCCTTCTTGCTCTTAATCATGTTCTCACTCCCCTCAAACTTAACACGTAGAGCATCCCAGATTGACTTTGAAGTTTTATCATGCTGAAGCAGAATGAAAATGTCTTCTTTGATTGCCTGCTGTAATAGACTAATCATCATCTTTTCAGCACGATACATATCTCGTTCTTGATCACTAAACTCAGAAATTGTTTTCACAACTTGCAAATCAGTACGAGGTAAAACATATTTCTCCAGAATACACTCCCACGATCTGAGATGGTTAGCTTGAACCCAGTTTTCGAATCTGTCTTTCCACCCGTAGTACTCTTCAATACTCATCAGTTTCGGGGGCTTTTGTAACGTTCGGTCTCGTTTTCCAAGTTCATATTCTGAGCCATAGAAGTCAGAGTAGTCGAAGATGAAGCGAACGCGTTGTAGAACTCTTCACTCATGATTATGTATCACGTTTTTCAAAAACAGTTACTTTCGAGCGGAATTAACCCAGAAGTAGTTCGAGCGAAACCACTGATTTCAGTCTGGAGCAAAATCACAATGTACACTGGAGCGAAATTAGAATTTGGTAGCCTGGAGCGAAATCAAAAGTTTCTAGGAGCGGAATCTAAACTTTATCCTGGAGCGGAATCACCACAGATTCTGGAGCGGAATCTCAGAGAAGGTATCCTAGAGCGGAATCAGCAATGATTTTGGAGTGAAATCTGAAATTAGGCAGCCTTGGAGCGGAATCAGAAAGTAGTTTTGGAGCGAAATCACAAAAATTGCCTTCTGGAGAGAAATCAAACTCTTATCTGGAGCGAAATCAGGAATGGTCAGTTTGAGCGGAATCAACTCGGGGTCCATTTTGGTCCATTTTTAGTGTGATTTTAGGTGTGTAACTCTCTAGGGTTTGTCTATGTCCAATTTTAAACAATCTGTGAAATTTTGAACTGATTTTGACCGTTAAATCTCGTTCTGATGAAAAAAGAAGGTGTAGAAGTAAGAAGTTTCGATGAAATCCAGCTAATCTCTGCAGAACTCCTCCTCCTGAGCTCTGATACCACTTGTAGGATCGTGTACGAACCCGAATGAGTCGTTCAGAGGAGTTTTACTTCGTTTCAGAGGCGGAAACTAAGAAACAAAGGTAGAAACAGCTAAATATTCACTTTAAACACTGATTGTATTGATATGACGTTGTTTACAATCAAATCTCACACCGGCAGCACTTCGGTATGGAATACAAGGAACTGTTCTAATGATTTCACTCCTGAGGACCTATATATAGTGTCCTGATTCCGCTCGTAATGACATAATAACGATTGGAGCGGAATTAACATGATTGTGATTCCGCTCGAAAGTGTCTTGATGACATTTCGGGCGGAATTAGCCTCTAGGAGCGAAATCAGCTTTTAACACTCTAAACTTTCCTATTTTCTCGATCTACTTGCCCTGATCTATACAATATCATCTAAAACTCGATACAAGACGAAGTCAACAGATGCATGCACTAACAAATTTGACTTGTCGTTGCGGAGGTAGTCCTGGCAAATCGTCGAAAAAAAAACATCGGGGGATTCCTTCACCGCAGGAATGTCTTCGAGTTTCGGCTCCTCAGCCTTCTTATCTACAACGTGCACCAGGAATGCAACACATCCTTTCCTTAAGGACTTCTGTGCCTTCATAACCAATGTGGGATGTCACAATCCACCGCCTTTGGGGCCCAGCGTCCCCGCATCAACTGCACCAAGGCCGTGTACTATGCTTCATCATCCGCAAGAGGAAGGCGAATGACTTTCTCATGACAAACCACTTCAGCCTTATTCTTGGATATCTAATCCATGGCGACTACCACATCAAAACTACCTAAAACAACTGGTAGAAGGTTGATAGGGAATTTTCGTTTCCCCAAGTCCAAGTATACAACCCTTAATAACTTTATCCATTTCGACTGATTTCCCATTTGCCAACTCTATAGCATGTGAGGAGTCTGGCTTACTTTCCTAAGTCAGGTATATCCTTAAGTTCCATAGACTTAATACCAAAGTCGGCGCCGGTATCAAATAGAACGGATGCAATGCGTCGGTTTATAAGGAACTTACTTGTTACTACGTTCGGGTCCTAGCGTGCCTTGATGAAAATGCTCCCAAGAGCTTGACCTTTTCTTCGAACAGTCCTTCCGATAGTGTCCTTTTTTCGCCACATCTGTAGCAATTCTTGGCCTTTACCATTGCCATTACTGTCCTAAATTCCATTCACATGTCTCATACTAGACCAGCATGCCTCCTTGCTATGCCCGGTCTTGCCCCAATTTCACACCTATGAGTCCTGCATGAACCTTTGTGATAATAACCATATCTATCACACTTTGGTAGTTCTCCTTGGTAGTTTTTATCACCTATCTTAGTCGTGACAATGAATGCCTTAACTTTCCTAGTCGCAGCGGTTTCCTCATGTTTGTTGTTGGCTTTAGAGCTTTACTTGGGATGTGTATACTTCCTCTTACTTCGCCATTGCTTTCAGTGTTGTTTGCTTTGTATTGGACGATTGCTTCAGCAACTTGTTGGTTCTACAGAGCTTCAGGCTCAGCTCTTGTTGCAGGTAGAGGTTCTGATTAGACTCGGCCAGCGTTTCATTTGCTGTGGTTCCATGTGCTTCTCTTGTAAGAAACATATTGACAAGATTAAACATTTATTTTGGAATGGATGTTGTTGTCTTGCGTAGCAAACCTCCTCGGAGTCACCTTACTCCGATCGATGCAAGTCATCCAGGGCTATAAAAATACGGTGAGGTCTTCCCTTCACCTTGTTCCTTGTTTATTCCTCAAGTCTCCGACTCTTCCATAGTCTTTAGTTTTATATAAACGGGTATGCTTCATAGGAGATGGGGGGTTGTGCATTACTACCACATATAGAGGAAAGTGGTAGTGAAAACGCAGAGATAAGGTCGTGAGGGTACATGACTTCTTCCTCGGGACCGAATTGTGCCTTGCAGCAACCGTAAAGTGGTTTCCAGGGTGTGAATGCACTACCCAAACGATGGGGTACACCACGGGATAGAGAGGGTGGAAGTACTGATGGGTGCGTCGGTGTTGTAATATGGGTAGAAGTGTCTGACACGAAGTAGGCAAAGACAGGTTTCCTACTTGTAAGGTGCTATAGCAATTATCTAGGTATTGCCCTACTAGATGAAGGTGTGAACACTTAGAAAGTTTTGGATGGGTGGTGATCATTAGCTTGACCCGTAGAGTCCACCAGGATTTCCATGCACTACAAGTCGTTATTACTTGGGCCCCCGTAATAATAAATTGTCTTTCACGGTCACCCCAACTTTCCCTCGTTCAAAGTAGATGATCAACCACAGAGGGGACACTACTGGCCTTATACCTCCGACATGGAAAGGACCATTATGGTGGTCCACGCGCCATTATTTGTTATCACTACGCGCGTATAGGCACAATGCTTTAGATGTAATAGGAATAAGGGGAATTCCTGGAAGTTGGAGGGGCACCTTCAAGATGAACACTTCATCTTCCTTGATTGGACGGGAGTGTCGTCAATCTCGCTTCGTAAAAGCCGCCGGGGTCTCGTCTCACTGATAAGGTCGCTGTCCAAGGTTACCTCCTCCGCCTCGCCGTCACTGCCGTAGTCAAGCACCTTCGCATTCAGGGGGGAGAACAGCCATTTTCTACAGAATCAAGCTCGGGGCCTCATTTGGTAACCAACCATAAGCTCCGCAGTGTACGCGAGGTTGATAATCTCATTGCGCAAGTCAAGAACAATAATAGGATTCGAAGTCGAAGGTATCTCGTCAATAATCATTCCGTACACACATATGCATATATATATTAATATATAATAACGCTACTTAGTATACACAAGCAAATAAATGCTACATGTCTCATATAACTCTCGTTTGTTCTTTCCTTTGAAAAATGTTGGATTCATGGATCTTGGTGCTTTTTGTAAATGCAATGAAAAACCTTTTGTAAAAATGTTTTCGTGAGAGAGTCCTAATGATTGTAGTCTAGACTCTAGAAGGAATCCTAGTTCACTACAATCGAAGCTCTGATACCAAACTGTCACACCCTGACTTTTGCGGAAGCGTATGATGTGTGACTTGCTCAATATCATTGCATTTAATTATAATAAACAACTATATGATTAATACAAGATGTTTATCCATTCATAAGATTGAAATGTTACTAACACAAGTCATTTAGGTTTCAGCCAAAGCCCTCAAGTTATGATACAAAACAAAGTGGATGACATCTAAACTTGAAATTTACGTCTTGAAATTAACACCAACGCCCAAGATCCAACTTCTTTCCTCAAATACATGTGAGTTTTGGAAAATCATCAACATAATGTTGGTGTGAATTCATGCAGTTTTGTATAAACATTTAAGCATTCGATGTAGAAAACATGGTATGTAATTGTACTGAAATATGTACTTCTGTAAATGTAAGGAAATCGAGATCGCTAATGGTTTGCAAGGCCATTAACATGTGACACGACATAGGAAGCATCCAAACCATAGGCATTTTTAGTTGTCGATTCCACGACTGTCGATTCACGACTAGAGACACAAAAGCACTCCTTGGTAAAAGAGTGGCCAAGAGTGTGGTTGCCTGAAACCCATTAGATCTAACATTTTGTTCCGCGGTCTTGGTATGTAACTGATTAATGGTGCTTATGGCACCCTATTCGTGACATGATCTAAAGTGTCATTCCTTATTTTTGCATTCAACATACCATAACACATGTATTTTCCCCAAGTTTAAAAAACAAGTAAAAATTTAAAAGTGGGGGCATGAACTCACAACTTTGCGTATCCTGCGCCGTAAACTTCACCGGATGGTTTTGTAGCATCGTGACCTATACGTGTTCTATGTATGTTAGTCACTAGACTTGTATCGCACAAGTACAAGTCACCATCTTTTGTTTATTTATATGTTCTTTGTATGTTCATTCTTAATGAGGTTGTACCCTTGTTTGTCGGGTCTCGCCCGTTTGTCATGCCTTTGCACTTTATGTATGTAATGTATTTTTGTAAATATATACTTTACTTCTCAAATATATATTCATTCATGTAGTCCCTTTTCAAGGTAATAGATGTTAAAAATAATTTATATTTTTAACTTTTCATGTATGTTACTTATATTATTTTCCGAAAAATAAATATAAGCATTTCGTAAAATAATATTCTCAATATTATTTTTGTACAAGTATTCTTAGGAAAGTATACTTGTATTTTATGTAAATACTTGTGTATTTTGTATTTTTCACCAAAAATCAATACTTTGATTTTTATTACTTTCCGGAATTATATTTCTTAAAAATAATGTATTTTTAAGACTTGTAAGAAATATATATATTTTGCCATGCTATAAAATATATATAATCATTCTCGTTATTCACCCGATTTTTGTATACTTGTATACTTATGTATTCTCATGTAGTTGTATGTGTATTTTTGTATTCATACTCCTTGGGAGTATTTAATGTATTTTCAAGTCCTTAATACACTTCTACATATAATACACACAATATACAATTAGCACAAAATTTGGTGATCACTAAATATATATATTTTCCCCAAAAATATACATTCTTAATATTGATTTTAACTTGAGGAAATCACCATTTCTTGACTTGTAATTCTACACAAAAATTAGGGAAACCTTGGTAAATATTTTTAGGTGATTTTTTAGGGAATAAGTTTCACCAAAACTTATATTTTTCTAAGTGTCAAAATTTTATAAAAATTTTGACATAGTTTCCCCTAAAAATGGAGGTTTCCCATGTTTTCAAAACATGTGTTTATTTTCTTTTCAACATCAAAACAATTTTCCAACAACAATCATCAACAATAAACACTAACTTCTTCATATGAAACATCATGGTGAACTTCTCTTTTTAAAAATGTGTAGTCTTTTAGATCTACACTTTACATATTATGATCTTTCCAAAAACAAGTGTTCTTTTGTATTTTAAACAAACTTTTTATGAAACTTTATTTCATTAACCAACTCATCCATGAGTTTAATGATTTTTAAAGTTTGTAAATCATGTTCTAAAACCACTTTTATGTTTATTAGAAAGATCATTATTTTTAACATCATGTTTAACCATGGATCTTTCAAGATCCATGCTTAATATCTTTAGATCTTTCAAAACAAGCTCTATGTTAAACTTTTAACAAACTTTTTATGAGTTTTAGTTTAAAAATTAGTTCTACACACACTTTATTACTTCAAGATTACAAGTTTATGTGTATAAATTCCTATTTCAAGTTCACATTATGCTTCACATGTTCATCTTCAAGTTTAACCATGGATCCTTCAAGATCCATGCTTAAACTTGGTAGATCTAAGCTATAACATAATTGATCTAATCATAAACTCAAGATATAATATAAACAACTTCATTACATACACTAAAAATTTATGTAATCACTTATTTTCTTCATGAATATGTTAGATCTTTTCATTTTTAACACTAGAAGTTAAGTTGTTTAGATGGTCAAACTTGTACATAACATAAACATGACATAAATTAGTGATCAAGAAGCTTACTACTAGCTCTAATGGCTAGGAAAGTGGCACAAAAATAGAGGTGATGCACAAGGAAGAATTCAAGAGGTTAAAAGCTCCACAAGGTGGTCCTTCAAGTTCTAGCACCATACACCTTCCTAAATGGCCTCCATACACCTCTAGATCACCTTGGATTGAATGATTGGAGCTTGAAAATGGATGTGCATGTGTGTGTGTGTTTGGGCTGTGAGTTAGAGAGCACCAAGGGGTGAAGAAGATGAAATGAATGAGTTGGTGAATAAATTAGGATTTATAAGATTTCCATATCTTCTTTAGGGTATATGTGCTAGAATATTCCCCAACACAAAATCTAATAAAATATAATGAAATCAAATAAAATCCAGGTGTGGGACCCATTGGGGCCGGATTTGGTGAGGGGGGGGGGGGGGGTAAAATGTAAAATTTTGGAAGTTGAGGGTTTATGATGCAAACTAGAAGGTTTAAGTTAGTATAAGTGTGTTTAGGTGTTTTTATGATTTTTAAGGTGTTATAGGATCAATACTATTTTAATATCATAAAAACATTACTTCTAGTCAAATTTTGATGTCCCAGTTATTGTCCGGTTGTTCGGTTCGTTACGGTTCGTTAAAGTGCTGAATTGCGCAGTTTCACTAGGTATAATGCCCTTTTTGTGGCAGTTTTTATTCCCAACACTTTGTAAGTTATTTTGGACAATAAAACATAAATTCTACGTGTTATTAATGTGCTTAAAAGCTGATTATAGCTGAATTGTTGCTGAATTATGCTAATTTCAGCATTTTAGATAAGTTTCGGGTGCTTTTTAGTGCATAGTTTAGGTTCCGGAAAGTTTATATGTTAACCCTTGTATCCACACTTGGGTTTTAATGTATTTTAGATGTTGGACCTACTCCTAGGCCCCAATTCTATTGTCTGATTGTTTTCTGCAAAACTGCTGACACAGTGTGTCTTACCGGTGAGTTTACTAGTCTTTCTGACGCAACGCTAAAGTAATGCATAAAGCAATATTTGAAGTATAAAATGTGCATGAATTCACATGTATAGCATGAAATTAGACAATGCTGACATTTAAGCACATAATTGCAGATATTTATTAATAATTAGACTGTACAGAAATTGCCGGTTTTGTGCCAGTTTTCACAGGTCGGTTCTCGGTTCTTTTCATGGTGAAACCCGACTTGGACCTATGGACCGAACTAATGTGCTACTTAAAAAAGACTGGTAGCCCAGTAGCGATTGGGTTTGAATCCCTAAAATATATAACATACAACGGCTACATGATGTTCCCACAGATACATTCGTATAGAGAAAGAAACCATCTGCATTGAATTTGCAGTCAACTTCTTGGTTGGTACTGTGATTCATTGACGAGGTACGTGATCTAATATGTATCATTTTTTTATTCGTTGTGGTTTTATTGTAGTTTTCAGAGTCAAAGCAAATGCAAGAAGGTATAACATTCAAAGCGAATAACAAGAAGGTATAACACTTGACTTTGCGGAGTCAAAGCGAATAACAAGAAGGTATAAAAGTTAACTTTTCGGAGTCAACGCAAATACAAGAAGGTATAATAGACATTAGACTGAAGCAAAAACACCCTATCAAGCATAAAATACTTGCAAAATCATATTAATTATTACAGAACTACTTAATATATAGCAAACATATTATACTTGCATGATCAAATTAGTTCAAATTAGACATGACTATCAATAACATTTGAATGAAAATTAACCAAGAAATAACTCACTACCATCAATGGATTGAAATAGAAATATGGATTGAAATGTATATGAGGCCAAAATTAAGGAAAATGTTGTGTTTCTTCTTCATTGGATGGTTTGTGAATGTACAATAGCCTTCCCAAGTTCATAACAAAACATGCTGAAAAATGAAATATGTTGGGTCAATTCTTATACTTGGTACTCGACAAACCCGATTACATAAAAACCCGGAACCGACCCAATAAATAGGGTAGTGAATCGGTTATGTATTTTATGTTTGATCGGTTCTCGGGTCGGGTCAGGTAATAGTCGGGTTTTGCCTTTTCCTCACCCCTATTTATAGATTTAAAATTTTATAATCTTACAGTCTAAAATTTACATATGCTTAAAAAAAGTTACATACTTCATGAAATTTTTGTATTAATTTATACTTTATCAAAAATATTTATCTTCACATTAACAAATAGATATTACTAGCAATATAAGACATTAACTAGTAGAAAAATGTGCCATTAAGATTTTCTAATTTTTATTGTCCTAAACCAAATTTATAGGTTGGAGGATGTGATATAAAGTTCCTAGGGGCTTTATCATGTCACGTCATATCTATCTAGGCGGCACGTCATATGGGAGGCTTTAAAACCCCTCCCTTTAACTTGCATGCAATGGTTTAAAGTCCCATCATCATTACCTAATTATTTTTTTATTTAAATTTAAATATTAAATTTTGATATACTAATTTAAAACTCATAATTTAAATAAAAAAAATACAATGCTTTAATTTAAATAAAAAAAATACAATATCATAATTTAAATAAAAATATACAATCTCACTAAAAAATCACTCGTCGTCTCTGTCATCTCCTCCTTGTTCACCATAAAACCATAGGTGCTCAGCCAGATCAGCTCGAAGGTAATGGTGTGTGTCCCTGTCACGTATCCTCGCTTTGATAACTTCTTTTTGAGCGTATGTGAGTAGTGGGTTCGTCGGTTGGTTACCTTCATCATAACTTTCTCCACAAAACGCTCTGCCCGAGTCCTCTGGTATCATGTTATGCAAGATGATGCACGTATACATGATGTTTCTCATTTTACTCTTTTCAAGTATCCTCGACGGCTGGGCAATGATAGACCATATTTTTTTAATACACCGAAAGCCCGCTCGACATCTTTTTTTGCCAACTCTTTTTTCTTCTTTAAATACAATCTTTCTCGTCATTTGGACACGAAAACTTTTCACAAAAGTCGCCCACTCCGGATAAATACCGTCGACAAGATAGTACCCATACTTATACTCCACGTCGTTTGCATAGAATGAAGTATCTGGTGCAACACCATCTATGACATCGTTGAAATGATTCGAAGATTGTAAAACTGCGATGTCATTGTTTGCACCGGCCATGCCAAAGTATGCATGCCAAATCCATAAATAGTGAGACGCGACCACTTGTAATATTAGGGTAGGACCATCGTGGTCACCACGATGGCGTTGCCCTTTCCAAGCGGTTGGACATGTCGCCCACTCCTAGTGCGTGCAATCAAGACAACCAACATCCCAGGAAACCCGTGTATCCGTTTATGGGCCTCGTATAAAAGTGGAACGTCGGTAGCGGTAGACATCCTCAAATATCGCCTCCCTTAAAGAAAGCTAACACCTAATATAATAGTGTTAACAAACTATAAATAATAAAAATAAAAATAAAAATAATGAAAATAATAATAATAACAATAATAATAAAAAAATAATAATAACAATAATAATAATTGGAGAGAATTTATGTGTTTTTTGTGATTGGTGTGTGTTTGAGTTTGTGATTGGTGTGTGTTTGAGTATATATATATATATATATATATATATATTAGATTTTTATAGATTTTAGAAACTTTTTTTTATAATACGACCGTTGCCAACGGTCTTTTTGACCAAAAAATTCGAAACACACGCTATTTTGCCCGTTAGTGGGCTAGCGAGAGGGCTTTAGCGCCCCTTCAATGGCGGGCTCGGGGTGGGGTGGGGCGCCAGAGGGTGCGATTTTTTATGAGGAAGCGGGGTGGCGCGAAGCCACACCCCCTAGCGTAAGGAACTTGAAACGTGTTCTAATCGGTTTTGAGTGAACTTGAAACGTGTTAACTCATTATTATTAGCCAAATGTTAATTCGAGTGGAGAGAACATTGTGAGGGATGTGTGTGATATGTTAGTTTCAAGAGCTGGTTAATCCTGGATAACCATTTTTTATGTGATTAATCCTTTACCGTTAAATAGTTCGGAAATTGTGAAAATCATGAACTGGACATAACATTAAACCTTAGCTTGAATTTTAAGAAGGAGAAGTGCCACTTTTATTCGACCCACGTGAAAGTGAAAAATAGATTTGCTTAAGGGCAAGCAAAAGATAAGTGTGGGGATGTGATACGTGGTTGAAAACTGGTGCTTTATTGTGTTTAAGTTTATATTTTTACATAACCTTTAGTTTCAAATGACCTACTTTTGAATAGAATTGTATTTTGCAGGTCTAACGGAGTTTAAGGAGCTATTCGGGAGCTATTCGGAGCATCGAGAGCAAACAGGATCAACCGGAGACGCGAAACGGACAGAACAGGAAAATGCACTCTACAAGGGGTGTCATCGACGCCACCAGGGACGTCGGCGACGCTGTCACACCCCCAAATAACCACATGCGGAAATCCCGCGAGGCGTGTCATGTACCAAGATCCAACCACTAATCACATTGAACCAGTAATAAGACATTATGTAAAAGTCCCCGTTTATTAAGATATTGTATTTTCAAAATGTAACATAAAACCCAATATGTTCAGCGGAAGCATAATGTATATCATTGATCAAGTGTTTCAGAACTTAAATGTATGAAAACCAATAGACATGTCTCATATTTCCAAGTATCACGACCCATGACCACTCCAACAATCCCTGATAGCAAGTTCCATGTCCAAGATTCTAACGTCCTATAAGCATGCAGACAAGTGTATCCGCACAAAGCTGGCGAGTTCACGGTTTTGTAAAAACGTTAGTTGTCAAGTGTTTAGTTTAGTTTAAAAGCTATGTTGATAATAACCCGAGTACCGCAAGATGGTGTCAGTTTGTTTGCCCATCCCCAATGCCCTATCAAACATTGGTCATGATTATTAAGGTCATTAGTTCACGCCCGTTCTCTCGGGTACGGTCTGAGGTTGCCAAGCCTAATAGCGCTATCAACTAATACCCCGTTACCTCTCAGGTAACTAATTCGGTATAAGATGGGACTTAAGGTGATAGGAGTGAGTGTATTATCCAACATCCCAGCTTAACCCAGAAAAGATGTATTCCTCTCGGGAATACCTGTTTGTTTTTCCCACCCACCGAGACGCATGCTCAAGAAGTAGTGAACTCACCTTAGGTTTGCTCGGTAAGCTAAATTACTTGTTTATTCGTTGCCCAACAACGTCCTAACATGGTTATCAATAAATGTTAGGATTTCACTCCAGTATGTTTAACACATAGCAGATAATATATATATATCATCACGTAATAAACCATTCGAACCACATACGAATTAACATACAAGTCCCTAAACACGTAACAACTTGGTAACCCAAAACATCACATATGCAAGTGTGTGGCCTAGTCACTCCGAGCCCCAATAAGAGTGTGCGACAGAAGGGTTGGTCCCCTAATTCTGTTCGGCCCAAATCGTAAAGCATGTATGTGTGTGTCATAACTATTAACAGGCCCAACAGACTGTGCGATTCACGTAACTTCTTGGCCCATTAAGAAGCAGCCTACATCAAGTGTGCGACTCTCCTTTGATTGTGCGATCCGAAACACAGGTTTGGCCCAATCGGCCCATCGGCCCACAATGGACTGTGAGATCCAGGCAAGTGTGCGACCATAGTGGGAGTGTGCGGCTTTTACATAATCAAATACATATATTGTAGTGTGCGACTAAGAGGTGTACGAGGTCGGTTAAATCAAGGCCCTCAATCTCGGTTAATCAGTTACACAATCAACATACTTTCCATAACATCTAGTAACCCTAGTCATCATCTAACCGTTTCATCTTGCTTCATACCCGAATCAAACCAATCAATATAGTTAACTTAACAATAATTCATCGTCCAATTCTAGTGATCGGTTATAATCATTCTCATCATTGTAATTCATTAACATCCTGGTTTATGTAATATCCTTAACCATAAACGATTGTTTTTAGGTTCACTTCAGTCATACGATCAACATTCATCTTAATCAAAATATCATTAATACATGATATTATCATAACCCTAAATCATACAAAACTCATAACTATCTTTGTCAATCAATCAACAAGTTGCACGTAGATGAGAACAATTAATCAAGAATTAAAACAAACATGTTCGTACTAATCGAGGGATTGAAGAGGGTGTCCTAGAAGTAGAATCAAGATACTTGCCAAGAAGAAGGAGGCTTCGATCCAAGGGTATTGCCGACTGTTCGCGAGAGGAGGAAAGAAGTGTTTTAGTGTTAGAAGGTGCCATATTGAGGGAGTGTGCGACCCAGCTAGATGGTGTGACTAATATCCGTGACATAAGATCTACAATACTATAGCTCACACAACCAAAACAATCTCATAAAATTACATCTCGTTATCATAAAATTCATTTAGTTACAACGCCATAAAGCGTAACGATACAAGCCCAAAGGTTATGAAATCAGATAGCACTAATCTTGAAAGTTATGGTTGTCACAGACGCACCCACGTCGATGGAAATGGCGTAATGTTGCGACCCCCGACCCCACCCTGGGAGCGGGCGCCGTGAACCTGAACTGGTGGTATCGGTGTTTATGAAATTTGCAGCGGAATTAAATCATCAGGACCGTAGTTAGGAAATAATTTCAGAGTTTGCAAACACCAAACTTTTATATTAAACAAATGGGCTAAAACTCATATTTCATTGATAATGTATTCATAGGGTTAAGCCCTAGTTGCTGAAAACATAAACACCTTCTTTTATTTAGGTAACTTATAGCCACTTTATTTAAGCCTTCATTGCTCCATAGCTGGCTTCTAATAGCTTCACATCAAGTTACTTGAAACGCGTTTTAAAAACATTTTATCAGCAAAAAATATTGGCGAGTACATTCCATTTTGTAAAATGACTCATTGTTATAACTTTACAGTATTAAGGGGAATTACAGTGTATATTTCTATCAATTATTCAACACAGTATGCGACTAGGGACACTCCCCTGTGCTCGTGGTCATATTACTTTTGGTCCTGTCACCCAACAGTAACGGTTCCTGTCATACCCTTGGTAACTGTGGACTAGTAATGTATACAAAACCCCAACTACTGGCAATAAATATAGATTACAAAGACTTAATCCCTATAAGTATATCTGGAAAACATTTAAGGTTTAGTAAAGTAATTTGGTAAAAAGAGAGAATGACACACTTTGTAAACTTAGGTTTTACTACAGGCTTCCTGGTAATATTTTCTAATAATTTTCTTGAGTTCCTATTAAAAATATACAATGCACGCGTGTTAGTATAATAACCCAATTCAACTTTATCAATACGTCACGAGATCAGAACCCCAACGTAGTTTACAAAGCATAGCCTTTATCAGGCAGCGCCTTGGCATCCGTTGCTGGGTTCAAGATCGATCGGATAGGGTATCAACTCAGTGATCAGGGGTTAAAACACTTACAACGAGGCAAAACTTCATGATTTAGGGGTATTATTTTCGTGCTTTATGTTTGAGAGAAAGAAAAGAATTGAACGACTAGAGACTGTGCTGGTCTGCTCTATTTATTGCTGATTTATGAGTCCCTTGTGCCCCGCGACAGCCTAAGGCTTGGCCCGTTGCGGGCCGCCACACCCTCTAGCTAGGGTTTAGGGCTGACTGATCATCAGTATAGACTTGACACGTATATGGCACGTGTCCCTAGGAGTGTCTGGCAAGTTATAGGGCCGCTGCGACCCGCGGTGGGTTTAATGAAGTCTGTCGCGGGCCGCGACAGACATATGATTATTATTTTTTTCATTTTTCAATTTAAATAATGTTACGCGAGTTTGGTTTTTTTATTACGGAGCATTTTAGGACATTTTTTAGGGTTGTTATATACGTAACCAGCGGGATAGAGCGTTGGAAAATTTTTTAAGTTTCTGGGTGGCGACGCCGGGGGGGCGTCGGCGACGCCTCTTCCTGCTAGCCGACGTGGTTTTTTCTTGTTTTGCTTGTTTGAACGACTTATATAACCCAGTTTTTGGGTCTTTTGAGAGGAGTTACGCAATTATTGAAGTTTTTGAACCATTTCCTGGAGCCAAGAACACTCCAATTCATCCGAATCATCCACCATCATCCGAATTGATCATCCATCCTTACCTTCCTAACCCTAATCACCATCATCCCACCAATCCATTCTCCATGACCATCCACCACAACCCTAACATTCATCATTGTGACACCCGGCTATTCTGAGCTGGCACTATACCGATACGATACGCGTCATGAGTATATATAGGCACTAAATTAATAAATAGGACATTAATTTGAAGTATTTGAAAGTTTGACAAACTCAAGCTTTATTAAAAATTACGTTGGCAATAACAAGTTAAACGCTTATCGCGTAACGAATGAAATGCGAAACAAACGTCGGTGACTGTCCGGATAACGTCAAAATCCGAAAAATATTTCGTTATGATTAAAACCCTATTTTTAATCATAATCGTGAAGAAAAATTAGTTAGAACGCTTAAAAATCTTGTTCTGCGATTTTAAGCGCGTGCTGCGCGATGCAGTGTGTATACTGCGAAACGCGAACGACGCAGACATTTTAGGTGAACGAAATATTATTTAGTAATATTTTGGTGAGTTTTATTTTATAGAATATTAAAAATAATTTTAAACGCTGATAAAATGCGTAAAAAAATACACGACAATCAGTTAAATACTTGTTTCTTGCATGTATAAGTGTATATATAATATATATATGGTTACTCACTTTTTTAGTGTTCCCTAATGAATCTCAATATATATATATATATAGGTTTAGGTTCATTTGAGAACAACCCCTTGATAGAGAACACTAGTGAACTAATCCTAGCCATTGATTATCAATACACAAGTATACACACAAGTGTAAATCAATAGCCAGGATTTGTTCACTCGGTTCACAAATACACCAAACACCACCCTATATATATATATGAGTTATATTCACAAAAAGACAAAACCTTAAACCATGCATAATGGGGCGTGAAATCCCCCATTCACACCCACCACCACCGCCACCATAGGCATTAATGAGACAATTTTGGTTTGGATTGTGATTTAAATCACATGTGAGGAATTTTGAATGCCAAGGATATGACCGTTGGCAACGATCATTTAAACCCAATATTTAACTGTTTCTAATTTAAATCACGGGTGAAGAATTTTGAATGCCAAGGATATAGCCTTTGGTAACGGTCCTTTCATTAAAAAAAATCCTTTTTCTTTACCTATTTAACCATTTCTACACACAATTTTTATACACATTCTACACTCTTATACAATTCTATATACACATTCTCCACAAAATTATCCATTTAGTTCATATTTTTTGGAATACAAATCTTTTTAGCATGATACAAAAGATGCTGACGTATGCTTTCGGTTTTCAACCACAGGCTCAAACGCAACAACCCACAAGTGTTCCCAGGTCACAACCGGAGGTTGTGCGTGAGACGCCATCGGAGAAGGCGGGAGCGTCACAACCTCGGAAAAGGTCATACAACAAAAAATATCCCTGTGACCGAAAGGTTAAGAAAACACATACGGCGTGGTCAACAAATGAAGAATACGCTTTGGCTCGTGGTGCTTGGCTCCACGTATGCACATTAAAATAATTCTTTTATTATTTTTTTTGTTTTCCATCATTAAAATTATTTCTTAATAGTTTTATTTTTTATTGTTTAAAAACACGTTTGTGTGGACCTTACAGGAGTGTCCCCTCTTGTTGGGCTCAGGGATAATGGGTTTGTTGCTGGCCAAGCTGCGTTGAAAGCGGAATCAAGCAAAGTCGCTAAACACGAGAAGGCTTGTTTAGAGAATCAACATGTGTTTATCCCATTCGCTTTTGATACATTTGGTTCCCTAGCCCCAGAGGCTGTGGAATTTCTAAACTGGGTCCAACAGGTTGTGAATAGTAATCTCTCAACCTTTAAGGGTCGTTTCGTCTTTAGTAGGATTGGTTTTGCAATTCAAAAGGGGGTTGCGGTGCAGCTTGTTGCCCGTTTACCTGCCACTTGTTTGTAATTTGCTAATTTGGAATAATATTATACAAACTAATTTGGCAGTTGTTGATTTAAATGAATTAGATCCCGGACTTTCTTCAGGTATGCCTTTACTAATGCAAAATATCAAACTTAGAAAAATATTCTTCGAGGAGGCCCGTTTTGTATACTTGAGATTGCTTTGTATCGTGCGTTTCTTGATAAGGTTTTTGCTTATGTAAAAGGGAAATTATTGAAGAGCAATTCAAGTACTCGAGAACAAAAAGACATTCACTTTTGGCTTTGGCGTATGGTGAGTCTTTTGACTCTGAAGAATGCTCTAAAAAAGACTCTTCAAGATTGCATGTTTTTTGTCTTGATCATGAGCAACGACTCCGCTCATTTGGTGGGGTTCATATGTTTTTTGCTGATGATCATGATCATGATGATGATGATAATAATGACAACCAACAAGTAGATCATCAAACAGTTCATGTCTTTCTTAAGATGAATGTGAATCAAGAAAAACATTTGGTGGTTAGAACAAGCACAAGGAAGAGAAAGAGGACCTTCAAGGAATCAAGGCTATGTTCATGGAAGTAGAAACAGTGATTACCATCCCTCTGAATCCTCAAAAAGAAGGATCAGGAGCAAGCCTGTTAGAAAACTTGAAGTCAAGACCAAATCAAAGCCAAAAATGAACCAGAATCAAGCAAAGAAAGGCAAGAAAGCGTGTGTTTGTGCTGAGGATGAATGTGCAGGTCAAACGTTCAGGTCCATATCTGACTTTAACGATCACAGATGCAAGACCGGGCATTTTAAGTTGTTTATAAAAGAGTTAACAAAAAGGAGGGGCTTTTAGTCTTTTGGTTTGTGTTAAGATCAATGATGTAGGGTGTTTTTAGTGTAGTGACCCTACCATTTTTAAAAAGTGAATCAGAATCAAGCAAAGAAAGGCAAAAAAATGTGTGTTGTTGCAACAAGTGATGAGGAGGAAGGAGCATTCAGTTGCGATATAGACGGCTGCAACATGAGCTTTGACAGTAAACAAGATCTAAAAACTCACAAACGAAATATCTGTCTAGTAGCTTGATGTGAGAAGCAATTCCGTTCACATAAGTATCTTCAGCAGCATAGGCATGTGCATACGGATGATCGGCCTCTAAAGTGCCCATGGCAAGGGTGTAACATGACGTTTAAGTGGGTTTGGGCTCGAACATAACATTTTAAGGTTCACTTAAAGTAACGACTTTATGTTTGTGCCGAGGATGAATGTGGTCCAATGTTCAGGTTTGTATAATTGTATCTGACTTTATCGATCACAATTAGGGACCTCTTTGAAATAAGGGACGTCTTTAACTTCTAGAAAGATGTATGCATCCACTCCATTACCTTTCGCATTGTCGATCAAAAGCATTGCATTTTTCATACGCGTCGTCCAAGGAACCGCCCAAATGGGCTTTAAGAAACCAAAGTCATCTTCATAAAAAGGGAACTTACACCAGCTAGTTGATAGAATCATGTTTGTTGACAAAGGAGTGTTGTTTACATTTAAAATAGAATTCAAAACAATCATTTGCCCGTGTTCGCTATCATGGTGTACCTTTTAGTATTCGTCTATAGTTTTCTTGACAGAGTAATTCAAAAGATTTTCCAATTCTTCGCTTGTTTCAAAAATCGTGGAACAAAATCCCCAAAGATTCCCACAAGAATTTTTGGGTACTGAAGAAGCCTCCCTTAGATTTATCGCCTGGAGGAGTATAGACTCTCTTAGATAACCATGTGTCACACGATCAACACCAATGAGAGCTTTCCATATGGTCGGAAATACCAATTGTACCTTCGATATTCGTGCATTTGTGATAGCCTTTGCTTTCGTGTTGGATATATCACTCTCACCGAATGAAAGTTTCTTCAATGTATATTTGCTTAACAAGTCTTGGTCGGTAATAAATGGTATTAAAATGGGACGAACACCACAGGCAGGAAACAACGAGGATGAAATGAAACCTGGCGTTGTGAATTTGATGTCATTTTCTTCGCGGTTCATAGCAGCCCATTCATTTATAAATGTGCATAGCGTCGATGTATCAACAACCTTATGTGTAGCACTTACACCAAGTGCCACACCTCCACACTCAAAGGTGGTTAATTGAATTGTAAGAACATTGTCATGAGGTATTGTTTTCAATGGAAGAAGTTCTTTAATCGACCTAGCATTTACCTCAAGCCCAAGAATGTCTTCAAGTTTGATGTTAACTTTGGCTTGTATGAACTCAACACCTTCGTCGTTACAGTCAATGGTTTGACTTTCTTCAACAAATCTGCCGGCGAGAGGGTATAATCGTGTCAAGGTTTTTTCTAGGGATTTTTCTAGTTGATCACCAAACTTTGAGTTGTGATTGGTATTTTTGGTGAAAAAAAGAACGATCGCCACATCCATGAACGGAGCAAGTTCGTCGATGAAGCCTAACTTGAAGTGTTTAAGGTTTGAAGGGGTTGGGACCCATGGTTTAATGAATTTGCTTAGTTGTTTTTGAGCATTCATTGGGATTATTGTTTTTACACGTATTGTGTTCACAAGTTGATAAAATATAAAATAAGAAAGTTCTATTTATAATGTAAGAATTTGTTTTATTCATTACCTTTTCAAATAATGCATACTAAAAAATCCCATGTTTGTTGACTTTATTGTACATATATTCATCAATAAGTGGCAGGCGTCGTCTGGAATGAAGTTATGGTCATGTTAGTTTTAGGGGATGATTGGTATATCAAAGGTTTAAGAACAAGCCGTGTACACTTATAAGAAACTTTGTCAATTCGAATTAATATATCAAGTGTTTAAGAACAAGCCGTGTACACTTATAAGAAACTTTGTCGATTCGAATTAAGGGAAAATCATGAAAATAGTCATGTTGATCAATAGGCCATTATCTTTGTTGATTTGTAAAATAAGCAAACCAATAGAGAAGGATAAGTAAGTAGACCCGACACCTTTTTGGCCAACATTCCGATTTTCCAACACCTATTTAGCCCACAAAAAATACTCATAGGTCCACATCTCACCAAATAGTCAATCCAAGAATTACTAGTGTAAAGAAAGTGTTGGCATTATTTTTGCCTTTGAGCTTAAAGAGCAGAAAGTATTTTTTGTCGGCACTGAAAAAAGAGGGGGTGCACCAATCAAAAAGTTACAAGTGTAAAAGTGCAAACACTATTTACAAGTGTAAAAGTGCTCCCTCTGTTTCTGTGCCGACAAAAATGGTGCCTGCTCCTTGAGCTTATAGGCAAAAATAGTGTCAGCACTTTACACTTTTAACTTTTTGATTAGTTATTTGGTGAGATATGAACCCCAAGTATAATTTTTATGGGTTGACTATAAAGGTGTCGACGACGTTCCTCTGTTGTAGTGTGACTTGGAGAACGAGATTCAAGTGACATGGATAGTATAAGAAAATGGTTATTATACAAATCTAAACTAAAAGCCCAACTAAAGGCCCAAAACAATTTGGTCCATGACATGGTTTGAATCCTTAGGAAGCCATTGTCGTTTGGTATGTTTGTATAAAGCCACTGTCGATTGGAATGATTGTAAAAAGCAATTGTCATTTCGAATGGTATAGACACTGTCATTTTAAGACAAGTCCAACGACAATGATTTGTTTGGCATGTCACTGTCGATTAATTCCAAATGACTATCGCTTGGCCCCCATGTTCGTGTTATTTATAAATACTCGCCCGTATCATTTGTATATTAGATGCTTGTAAGAGCACAAGAGAGGTGCGAGAGATAGAGTTATCAGAGAGCTTTTCTTGTATAAAACTGTAACGAAACTCTATCAGATTTAATACACGACCATTAACATCTACAACTTTGTGTATTGTTCACTCTCTCGCTCAGTTTATGGTGTAACTTGGATTCCACACCCGTTACACCATCCGAAACAAGAAATCACCTTGTTCGAGATCCGATATCGGGACCTACACGAATATATATAGGGTTAGGTTCATTTGTGAACAACCCCCTTGATAGAGAACACTAGTGAACTAATCCTAGTCCTTGATTATCAATACACAAGTGTATACACAAGTGTAAATCAATGGCCAGGATTTGATGATGAAAATACACTAGTGTATTTTACGATTTGATGATGTAAATCAATGGCCAGGATTTGTTCACTCAGTTCACAAATACCCCAAACACCACCCTATATATATGAGTTATATTCACAAAAAAGACAAAACCTTAAACCATGCGTCATGGAGCGTGAAATCCCCCATTCACACCCACCACCACCACCATGTCACACCCTGCAAAATCAGAGTTGGTGTGATCTTACTGGTATCTTCATTGCACAACAGAAGTATAATGCAAAGACTTCTAGAAATTTGATAGCCCGCTAAGTACTCGAATCCCAATGAGTTCTCCTATTCCAACTGTGCCATAATTTGAATGTATAACCTGAGAAAGAACATAAAAAAAAAACATAATGTTGGCGAGTTCATAGTTTGTTTGAAAAAGATTTGGAATAAATCTTTTTGATAGACGATTTAAATAATGTTGAGAAAACGTAATGAAATCATTTTCCTCAGCATGTCATTAGAAAACTTTGTATTTGTAAAACTTGTTTAACTGTCTATGTCCACGTGCGGCAAAGACAACATGCCTGCATGAGCCTATAACCCACCTCGTGCTAGAGAGTGCCTCGCCAAACCGTTTACTCAAGACTGTAGACTAGCAGTCGGTTATAGTTCCAATATGTAGCGAGGACTTCACTGTATAGTTTTAAGGATCCTACGACCCTTATAGTTGAGTAGAGGACAATCCAGTCCCTGTGTTCGTATGTAGGACAATCCAGTCCCTGTGTCTGTATGTAGGACAACCCAGTCCCGATATTTGTAAGTAGGACAATCCCGTCCCATTATTTGTATGTAAGACAACCCAGTCCTGTTGTTGGTATGTAGGACAACCCAGTCCCTAATTGTAACTACGACAATCCCGTCACTAGTCATGAAACTCATGCACGTTTCGAAAATACGCATGTGTTTTGTAAAACCTGTATGTTTTCCATAAACCTTTCGTAAACCATTTGAGTTTGTTGAAATTCATTTGCAACATAGTTTAGCAATATGTAGTTTTCGTTCATCAAAATATTGTGTACTTTTGCAAAAGTTGCATGTCTTTCCACCCCAGAAAACATTTATAAAAATGTAAAACCGTAAAAAGTGGGGGTTATGAACCACCTCGATATCCTTGTGCAAAGCTAGCATAGTGTGATCCAAAATGTCGTTTCCAAAACGTAACTCGCTGGCATGCAATCTATAACAATCCTATCAAGGAATAACTTATAAGTTTCTACTAAAATGATGTAGCTAAACTACGTGTCACCTAACTCTGCCGAATCGTTAACTGAATGATTCGATAGGAAGATGTTAACTTGATGGAAACGATAACTATACTTGTTAAGTTCCATTTGTAGTCAGTGATAAAACACTAAGTTTTGGAAACACTTAGCTTCAATAGGTTTAGAATATATATATTTATATAAAAAATATAAATATATTTACGGAATCGTGTTAGTCGTCCCGAATGGTCGTGCGTGTACGTAAACAAATGTTTGTATAAAATTTAATACACGTCATACACTTGTAATAAGTATTTGTACGGTTTCCAAGTAGTCGTCATGTATGTAGATAAATGTATGTAAAACAACTATATATACATATACATATTTTCATATATACATAAACTTGGCCTCTAATAATCTCTACTAGACGTCATTGGACATTAGCAGTCCGACCTTTTTTTATCCCCCTTGACAGTCTTACCTTTCAACTATTTTTCCTCCATCGGTCCTTAGTTAAAAAAAACTTAATGGAGTTAAATTTCTTTCTTAATTACAAATTGACGTTTTAGGGCTTTTGATCAGAACCGGGATACAAGTTTAATGATGTAAAACTTACCTTGAAATTGTGCTCCAAACGACAAAAACGGTGCTTCAATTCCGGTGTTTAAACTTCCAATTAACAAAAATCAAGTCGTTTAGAGCGCCGTTTTGAGATAAGTTTTACATCAATAGACTCGTTTCCTCGTTCTGATCAAAAGCCCTAAAATGTCAGTTTGTAATTCCGAAATAAACTTAACTCCGTTAAGTTTTTTTAACTGAGGACCGCCAGGGGGAATAAAAAAGGGTGGGACAACCAATGGCCAATGACGTCTAATAAAGATTATTAGAGGCAAATATCCCAATTAAATATTTAGTGAAATATTTAATTAAATGATCATTTGTGAAATAATCTATATAACAAAATAAACCAATAACTGACACGTGTCATTCATTGAAGGCGTCTACATTTTAAATTCCCACATTTTTATACTTATCCTTATATCAATTAATTAAATAATAAATAATCAATTAATATTAAATCTTACTTTGAATATCGGATAGAATCATTCTATTTTTTATAATAAAATATTATCTTCAAATTTAAATTATAAATTTAAGATATTTTTTAAATAATAGCACAAAACAATAATCTTAAACTTAAAAAAAACAATGATACGTTCATATAAAAAAATTTAAGTACAAACAAAATATACAAAATAACTTATTAGACATTAGACCAACCTTTAAAAAAACACTAAATAGGAAGAGAAGCGAATAATATAATTCTGTTTTTGATTTTTCAAATTGGGGTTCTAATCAATTCGAATTAAACTTAACCAAGTTTATTATTCGATTCGAATTAAACTGAACCAAATTTATGATTTTTTAACCGAATCTAATAGCATATTATTTACTATACAAAATTACATTTATTTAACCCGTGTAATACATGATGTTTTTAAAGATATAACTTTTTATTATTTAGTATATATAATTAGATTTATTCAACACGTATAATACACAAGGTTTATAAAGATATAACTTTTTTATTATTTAGTTTATAAAATTACATTGATCCAACATGTGTAATACACAGTGTTACAAGATTATATTTATTTAACCCGGGTAATACATAGTTTTTTTTAAAGATATAACTTTTTTATTATTTAGTATATATACTTAGATTTATTCAACCCGTACAATACACGAGTTTTATAAAAATATAACTTTTTTATTATTTAGTTTATACAATTACATTTAGGGGGTGGTTGGTGTTACGTTTTCAAAATAGATTTTGCGTTTTCAAAATAGGTTTTGCGTTTTCAAAACTGCGTTTTGAAAAAGCATGTAGGTACATGCTTCTCAAAAACTGCGTTTTGGAGGCAGATAATAATTTTTTCATCCAAACACTTTTTTAGATTATTTATATTTTAGAAACACAATAATCAAATAATCACTTGAAAACGTAATCCCAAACACCCTCTTATTCAACTCGTGTAATACACATGATTTTTAGAGATATATTTTTTTATTATTTGGTATACAAAATTACATTTATCCATATTCGATTGATTGGTCTGAGGTTATCGATAAAAAAGATTTGTCTAAGCCACTTCGTTTCTTTTTGTCCAAGTTGCTTCTTTTTTTTGTCTAACTCACTTCCTTTTTTGTTTGTCAGTTTCGGGAATATCCCCCATTCATAGGTCCGAGATCTACATTTATCAATTGAAAGGTCCGAACGATCCACAGTTTTTAGAATCAATAGGTCTTCAAATGGTTCATTTGAAAAAATTGAAACCCTTCTTATTGGATGATCATGGGGCTTGCCAAAAATCGAAATTCTTGATCAATGGAGGAACAATATCACCAATTTTGTTCAATAAGATACCAAAGTGGATGATTGACTCATTCCATACTAGAAATAATCGCAGGAAATCCTTTGATAACACGGATTCCTATTTCTCAATGATATTCCACGATCAATACAATTGGCTGAATCCTGTGAAATCATTTCATAGAAGTTCATTGAGATCTTCTTTTTATAAAGGAAATCAACTTCGATTCTTGAATAATCCACATCACTTCTGCTTCTATTGTAACAAAAGATTCCCCTTTTATGTGGAAAAGGCCCGTATCAATAATTATGATTTTACATATGGACAATTCCTCAATATCTTGTTCATTCGTAACAAAATATTTTCTTTGTGCGTCGGTAAAAAAACATGCTTTTTGGGGGGAGATATACTATTTCAGCAATCGAGTCACAGGTATCTAACATATTCATACCTAAGGCTTTTCCACAAAGTGGTGACGAAACGTATAACTTGTACAAATCTTTCCATTTTCCAAGTCGATCTAATCCATTTGTTCGTACAATACATGGGGTTCTTAGAGATATATTTTTTTATTATTTAATATATAAAATTACATTTGTTCAATCCATGTAATAAACGAGATTTTTAAAGAATAACTGTTTTGATTTAGTTTATAAAGTTACATTTATTCAACCCGTGTAACACACGGGGTTGTAACCTAGTTATTTTATATATTAATTGTTTAAGAAATAGTTAGTGGATAAGTGGTGATTATCATTTAAATGTTAAATAATAATATTATATTTATGAGATAAATACAATAGGTGAAGTGTTTATATTGCACTACAATTAGGTGGTGACCTAAGTGTAAAAGTGTCTAGATAAAAATACTTGGGTTATGATCAAAATCAGAGTACACCCTCCACCTTTCAAACAATTTTTAATTATATTACAAATCCTTTCTATAGAATAGATTATAGATCCAATGAGAATGACAAGGTAAATGAGACTAGATATTTAGGCCATACATATTCTCTTTGAAAGGGTTCCTAGAGTCAACATCAAGTTTTATTCGCGAATAGATGGTAGATTTCACACTAAATTGAATGATGCCCAAAGTTGCATCACGATGAATTTTGAGCAAAAATGATAATTGGGAATCAAGAGAGAAGGATTCCATTATTTTTTTAAAACCAATTTATGTCTCCATAAGCACAATTTAATAATAACATTGTATGTTACATCTCCAACTGATTTCAAAACATGTGAGCGCGCAAAACTAGAATCAATCAAAGGTTAAATTTGACTGATCCTGCTCTGATACCACTTGTTATGATCTGATTTTTCCTATTTGTAAATCAATTTGATTTGAACAATCAAAGTATAGATTTGTGGTAATGCATGTACAATAAGAATAAACATAGATAAGAGAATGCAAATCTAATGAATTACAGAAAATATATAAGAAAACAATATGTCATCATATTTTAATTTAACACCCATGGATGAACAATCCAAGGGTATTACAACTCAAGAATCCACAGAAGACTCACATACTAACACACCCCGAACGATGGAGGATACTCTATATATAGTGTACAAGACTCAACTCAAACCTTAAAGTGTTAAACATAGTAATTTCAGCAGATACAAGTTTTGAGATCAATGGCATATTGCACTAAACTACTGATACCTCAGTGATAGTAAAGTTGTATTGCTGCTTCCATCAACAGTTTCATCATATTTCTAACAATTACAACCTTTTTCATCTTACCAAATCTATGTCAAGTTTTGGATAAAACTCAAAACCCAACAACAAATATTTTAATCGGGCCTCTACATGTGAACATTTTTTTTACAAAATATGATTTGAAAGACAGTGAAATTGGAGCATCTAAAAACAGTAAACCACGACATTTGATGTTCCACATCATTAGCTATCCTTTGGAATAACCATTTGCCTATTCAGAGTCATCTTCTGAAAAGATCTCTGCCATTAACGGCTCCCTTGGCGAATTAATCGTGAACTAAACCATTGTAGGCTGCATCACGAAAATAACCACCACAACATCTTCCGATGATAAAGAGTTGAATTTAGGACATCCATTTAGAAAACAAAAAGAATGTTTGAAAGTTAGAGTTGTTGAAACGGTTAGAATGTTATAAAAATTTCGTCTCCAAAGGAATAAAAAAAGAAACGTAAAAGCACCTAAAAGAAAGAGAAACAATAATTCAGAAAAAAAGTGTTTGTACAAACATGTGACGAAAATAAAAGAGTTTGTACAAACATGTGAAATCCAAAAAAAAAAAAAAAGAGTTTGTACAAACATGTGAAGAAAATAAGGGTTATTAGATTTTAATAATCCTAAGTTTATCATGTTGGCCGATAATAATCCCAACTTTAAAAATTCCCTCCAATAATCCCAACTTGTAAAAATTTGGCCGCCATTAATCATTTTGTAACATAGGTGCACTTAAATCAATTAAGGAGTCTCTAGGTGTAACTGATTCTATTGAGGTGACCAAATTCTTATATGTTTGAAAATGATCAATGGCGGCCAAACTTTTACAAGTTGGGATTATTGAAGGGAATTTTTAAAGTTGGGATTATTATCGGCCAACATGTGAAACTTAGGATTATTAAAATCCAATACCCCAGAAAATAAAAGAGTTTGTACAAACATGTGAAGAAAATAAAAGCATTTATTAAGGGAGAAAATATCCACACATTCCTAAAAGTATCTACACATTCTCAAACTCTATACTACTCTCATTGTCCTATACGCCTGAAAATGGACCCACCCATACGCCCCTCATTAATGTCAATCATTAGCTGTCAGCCAATGATTGCCCAATGATTAGGATGCCCCGTATGAACTTTATTTAAATATTATATGGATGTTTTAGTATAGGGAAGTTATGAAATATTAATATAAGAAAATTCATAGATTTTTAATAAAATGTTGTTATAAAAAATGTGTTAATATTATAAAACATCATGTTTTTATTTGTTTTCTATTTATTAAGTAAGTATTATTATAAAATATGATCGTTTTTAATAAAAAAATGTGCATATCTTTTCTTAGTAAGTATTATTATTAAAAGAGTGAATTACAAGTTTTGTCCTTTATCTATGTACTAAATTTTAGGCGGTGTCTTTTATCTTTAAAATTGAAGAGTTTTGTACTTATTGTTTCAAAATCTTGCAAGGTGTGTCCTTTGAACCAAACCCAGTTAATTTTTTCAATTAAATCAGAGCATGTGCAAAGCACATGAGGGTAAAATTGTATTTTACCATATTCTTTAAAAAACCATTTTAAAGAAAGTAAAAAAATTATATATCAACTCACCAGTCATCTCTTTCTCTCTCTCTAAACAATCAAAAACTCTTCCTCTCTACTCCATATCTCTCTACAATCATCACCACCTTCTTCCACCTCCACGACCACGCTTCCTCTCTTTACCTCTACCTCTACCTCTCTCTACAATATGCTTGCCCCACAACCGGATCTAGATCCGAATCTGGATCGGAGTAAAACGTCACTCTTCCTCTCTCAACCTCTCTCTCTCTCTTTCCACCGTCTCTCTCTCTTTCTCTCTCTCTCTCTCTCTCTCTCCAGGAACCAGATCTGCGATGGTGGTTACGGATCTACCGGAGGTTGATGAAGGAGATCAAAAATGGGGTTTTCATGTGCGAAACGTGTTAGGTCAAATTGAGGGTTGGAGGTTGATGAAGGAGATGAGATCAAGATGCATAGGGTGAGCAACGATGGTTGATGAAGGATGGTGGCAGGTGGGGTTGATGCTTGCGGCTATTGATGGTGGTGGTTGATGAAGGACGGTGGCAGGTGAGGCGGTGGTGGGCCACTTGTTTGTTCTTGTCTTTGCAGTTCGTGTGGGGCTGTTAGTGGCCAGGACCAATTGATGGCTTGATTCCATGATGATTACCAAATTCTACACACTTTGTTAAAAAATTAGGGGTAGTTTGAGGGTTTAGGGAAAGAATTTGGGGTATGTTGTACTATTCGTTTGGCGGTGATGAACCAGTGGTGGTGGGTGGTGGTGGCACTAGGTTGTGGCAGGTCTCATTTCAATTTGAGGGGAAATGTGAAGGAGGATGGTTTATATTGGGGGAAAAGATAAGTGGATTAACAAATGACATATCTACCCTTATGTGAACTGCACATGTTCTCATTTAACTGAAAAAATGAATTGGGTTAGGCCTAAAGGACATAACGGGTATGATTTTGAAACATAAAGTACAAAGCCTATCAATTTTAAAGGCAAAGGACACCGCCTGAAAGTTGGTGTAAACATAAAGGACAAAATTTATAATTTACTCTTATTAAAAAATTCATATTTTTATGAAATGTTTTCATAGAAAATGTGTGTATATTATAAAACATCAAGTTTTTATTTGTTTTTTATTTATCAAGTATTATTATAAAATATCATCGTTTTTAATAAAAAAATGTGCGTATGTTTTTTTATTAAATATTATTATAAAAAACTTCATGTTTATTATAAAATGTTTTTTTATAAAACAAATTGTATATATTATAAAATGTCAAATTTTTTATTTATTATGTATTATTATGTCTTTAATTGTTTTTCACTTGTCATTTATTAACCATAACGTAACAAAATAACGTAACTCAAAATGCAATTAAACATCGGTTTATATTAATATACAAAACATGTCACTTTCATACAAAATGTAATGGCTAACCCCTAAATTCTAAACCCTAAACCCTAAATCGCTAATTGTTACATATTCTTAAATTCTTATACAAGAAAACGATGGGTGTAACACCCAAATACCAAGACACGCCGACTATCTTGAAATTTGGTATTGGTACCCTAGCTTCCAACGGGCTTTCCACATCCCAACTACTACATCAAGAGGCACAAGGTAGGAGGCGGTTGGGGCAGTGGGTGTCGGGATTTCCTTTATTAACCACTGTCTAATCTGGCGCTCCCTATCGGGGTGGTGGGTGTCATGGAATTCCCGTTGGTGGATACCTCATGAGAACACTAATGAACGGCTCTCTTGGAAGTACATGCAACAGGGCAAACAACATTGGCTGGCGTCACTAGGAGCTTAGCACAATGTAGTCCACTCCGATCACACACAATCCTAGATCGACGTCCTAGTGCATGAATCCGAAATACGAACGCAAGTAAGCGTTTGAATCTGAAATATGAACACAGTGTACTTCTCCATATGGATTACGCTACCACCACCGTCAAAACACCGACTTTCAATATCCTGTTAATAAAACATACAATTATAGCGTTAGACTTAACATTCGAAAATATATTGTAAAAAATAAAAAAAAAACAAATCCAAGCACCACCACAACCACCACCCACCACGGCATCACCGTAGGCCACCACTACCCTTCACCACCTCATCCATCTCTACAGCCGACCCACCTCAACGTTTGTTTCTTTGTATACTTTTGATTTTCAGAATTAAAAGAGCTTAAATGTACAAAAGGAACAAATTAACGGCAAAACCAAGCATGGATACAAAAGAAGGGAAGTTGATACAATATATTAACCCTCTGAGTTTCACCCCAATGCCAAACAACAAATCAGAAGACAAGCACGAGCCTTGCCTGCCGGGCATGGGGCCGTGGCCCACCCATGATTCCAGGAAGAAGAAGACAAACAGAGGTAGACAAGAGACATGGGGTCGTGTCTCATGGACATGGGCCGTGGTCAACTTCCAAATATGCAAATATTGGATCGTACAACAAGTACAATGGCTATGGGGTCGTGCCGTTGACACACGGGGTCGTGTGAACTTCCGGACTGACAAGCTCATTAAATGAAGACAGAGAAGAAGGAAGGCAGGGGGCCGTGTAAAGCTTCTGTTTTCACCTATAAATAAGGGTGCTTGGTTCAATAGCAATCAATCCCTTGGCAAACCACTTCCCTCACACCTGCCACCATTCCACTGTCACACCCTGACCCGCAGCGGATATAGTACGGGGCATAATGGATTTCTCATAGCTCTTGACACTAATATAAGTTTGAATATTTAAATCACCAATATTAAATTGTCACACATGATCACCTAAGTATTCATCACAAATTCAAATACAATAATCCCAAAATAAAATCATAACATAAGTTCTATTTCATTTTACTAAGGCACAATCCTATATGTCTTTACTTCCACTCTCAACCTTGTGTACCTGTATCATGTGTAAAATAATTTTGGGGCAACAATAAGTTGGTGAATAGATCTTGATTTTTATTTGAGTTAAAATAGTTTGATTAATTTATCTAAAAAATGTTTAACATGCAACTTCAAGTGTATAAGTGACATCAATTATCAAATCAACAATCACACAACTACCACTACTATGAAACGCAACATGATGAAACATAAGTAAGGAAACAATGATGCGGTTCAAGCCCGGAATAGCGAACCTATGAAACGATGTGGCGTCTTGAGTTCAACCCATGGCCGTGGGGAACCTGTCAACCGGGTGGTGTATCCACACGAAACCAATGACACAAATCGCTAAACACGTAATGCACGTATAAGAAACAGGTAACGAATCATAAGCACATATGTCACACCCCAACCGATGGCGGAATCATTGGGGCATGGCACGGAGCGAAACAGATTGTCCAGAAGTTTCCATAACAATTACCAATACCATTCAATTTTAAAATAATACGTCCCATACCGTATCTCAAACAGTACAATAATTATTACAGACAAAAACTAGGCAAATACTTTGTTCCGACAACTCAGATTTCAAAATAGAGCAATTGTTTATCTGCTTCTAGAGACCCTTAGTTCGACCATTACAGACAACTATTTGTTGGGCTCTAAAGCTTTATTCTAGCTTCAAATTCCTACCACATATGCATCCTAAGCACCTGTCACATATGTTAAAATAAAGTCAATACATATAATGTAAAGGTGAACATACAAGTTTGATAATAGCATATAGAGTTCGAATTCGTTTACGCATAACCAGCACGTACACATAGTGAAATGAAGCACGTTAGTTATCGACAGAGATCCATCGATACCAATGACTGCGGGTTACTGCCCAGGGCAGTTCGCAATACATGATTACCACCGTAATCCATGCAAGTAAATGATCCTTAACAACCCCCGTGAGAACGGGTGCTGAGTCCAAACTATAGTACTATCATTGCTAAGGCAGGTAGACAGCATTTCATGTGTAAACATAACAGACAAGCATTCATAAGCCACGTATAACATGCATTAACGATTAGCGTTCAAATAGCATTTGAGTAGTGTGATTGTTGTAGTTTGAATATTCGTAACGTATGTAACACCCAAAAGTGCTTAAAGCAAAAAGGGGTCGAGTATACTCACAGCGATTAATGGATTGAAGGGAGCGCTTAGCGAGTACGGTTAGCCTGAATAGATTCGGTGGCATAACGATAAGTAAAGCGTAAAACGGAAACCAAGTGTTGGAGGGTCGGACAGCTGGTCGATCGGACGGTAGTTCGATCGGACGGCTGGCCGTTCGGTTGCTAGTTCGTTCGGCCCGCTGTCCGATCGGTCGGTAGGCCGATCGGATGGTTGTTCGAGTGGATTGTTTCTTCCTATAAGGAGTATGTGTTTGTGTATGATGTTTTGACTTTTGAAGTTTTCGTTGTAGCATTTGAAAACTTGAAGTATCTTTACCTTTCAGTTCGGTCATTCGATCGGCCGGCTACCCGATCGGTTAGACATTCAAATAAATTGCAATGTTTAGTCTTTGGATCGGACAGGTGTTCGATCGGACAGGTGTTCGATCGGACAAGTCAACTAGTCAAAGACTTTAGATGAAAATGTAAGGTGTGGTGCAATGAATCTGATAGTTGATCGATCGAATAACACAACTGATGTTAGATCGGACAACAGGGTGTCACCTGATCGGACGGCTGTTCGATCGGGTGGCACTTCTAGTGCATTGATATGTTGAAAAATCGATTAAGTATTGAAGCATAGTATCTCATGATCCGAAGAGTAATCCGATCGGACAGTAGTTCGATCGATCGGTTGTTCGTTCCATACTAGTCTTCAAAAATAGGTTATTTGATTGTGTGGGGCCATATGCTAGCCGGTCGGCGGGCCTGGTCGATTGGCTGACTATCCGATCGGCTGTCTGTCCGTTCGGGCAGCAGTCCGATCGGTTAGCTTCCTGACCTGGTTAGTCCTTTCGTCTAACAATTGGCTGTTCTGGTTTGTTTGTCGTTATATCGAGGTATTTTGACAACGAGTCGAACCATAGGATCCTCGTTCTTACTTGTTTCCCTCGCACGGACAGAAATCACCCAAACCCGACTGGTGAACTATTCGGAACGGATTTTAACGTCTAACCCGTAATCGGTTAACCTCGTAGGTAGAATCCGGATGTTGAGCCATACAACCACCGAAGTGATTTGTAAATCGTCTCAGGGTCCGTTTCTACGAGTTTTGAAGTTATTGAGTGAAAAGGGTTGAAAGAAAGTTGGAAAATCCATCTTCCGATCCTTTTCACCGAGTATAAGTTTAGATCTATGAAAGATCCTTGCTTGTTTATGTGGAAATCGGCTAGATCCAAGTCATTCTTGGTGGATTGAGGCCAAGTCATGAAGTTCTTCAAGAACCCATGATGACATCATCCTAGAACACTTGATTCTTGATGATTTCACGGTTAAAATTTATGATTTGAAAGATAGAAAGGTGTAGGAGTGTGTATAGATCAAGAAAGTACAAGAATTAGGACGAAAGCTTACCGGAATCGAGAGAAATCTGCAAAAAGATGAGCTGAGCGTGCTGGTCGGTCAGAGGTTTCCAAAAGTGGAAAGAATGACAATGACAGGGGTATTTATAGGATGCTAAAATGGGTCAGGGCCGGCCGATCGGCTAGGCAGCTCGATCGGATAGCCTGTTCGATCGGACAGCAGTCCGATCGGCTGGCTGTTCGATCGGCTGGGAGCCTGATCGATCAGTCGCACCTTTCGAGTGTTTTGCGCGACGATTTTTGATATTTCTATTTTGATCGCGAGCGGTACGATACGATAGGGTTTCCTAATCAAATTACCTTCAGTCCCAAACACTCATATCTGACATAATCTATTTTCCACCATTTATCATATTTCGTTCACGATTCGAGTTCGATTGCATTTCGAGTTTCGATTGAGTTTGCTTGATTAACACAACACAACATAAATAAACATGCACAGGTAACACGTAAGGCACACACACACACACGTATAATAACAAGTAAAATTCGTAGCTCGAGTTGTGATTAGAAGTCGATTCGGTTAGCATAGCTTGATTATTGATTAGTTAACTTTATCGCATTGTTACTTCCAACAACTCACAGTCGTAAGTCGATTGATTAACGATTAACACACATCGATTATTGTCATTAACAACACTTACTCCACATAATATAAATAAAATAAAGAAGATTCTACGAGTCAAGTTGCGCGAAATCGGTCGTTGACTTTGACCTTGACTTTGATTTTGACTTATGAAAACACGGGGTGTTACAGCCTCCCATTGTTTAGGGAATTTCGTCCCGAAATTAAGCTGGAAGTTGTACATCACCGTGAATCACATTTGAGAACTTTCTCTTTCTATACTTTCTCTTTAAACAGGTGCGGGTACTTAGCCTTCATGTCGCTTTCGAGTTCCCAAGTGAACTCTGCGCCTCGTTTGCCTTCCCATCGGAGTTTCACAATAGGAATGCGTGAGCGTCTAAGTTGCTTGGTTTGGTGATCCATGATTTCGACAGGCTTTTCCACGAAGTGTAATGTTTCGTTCACTTGTAGATCGTCTAGAGGAACATGTAGATCGTGGTTGGCGAGGCACTTTCGGAGGTTTAACACGTGGAAAGTCGGGTGGACATTACTAAGTTCCTCCGGTAATTCGAGCCTGTAGGCGACTTTTCCGATCCTTTCCAGAATCTTAAAAGGTCCAACATATCGAGGCGCGAGTTTCCATTTCCTTGCCGAATCAGACCACACCCTTCCAAGGTGATACCTTTAGGAGTACGTGGTCACCAACGTCAAATTCCCGGGGCTTGCGTTTCTTATCGGCGTAACTTTTCTGTCGATCCCGAGCTTTCACCAAGTTATCTCGAATTTGGAAAATTTTGTCTGTTGTTTCTTGTAATAGCTCAGGACCGGTTAGTTGCGAATGACCGTTCTCATGCCACACAATAGGCGATCGACATCTTCTTCCATATAATGCCTCGAATGGTGCCATTTGGATGCTAGAATGATAGATGTTGTTATACGAGAATTCGACTAATGGTAGGTATTTATCCCAATTACCACCGAAGTCTAAGACACACGAACGGAGCATGTCTTCAAGAGTACGAATCGTTCTTTCAGTCTGACCGTCGGTTTGAGGGTGGAAAGCATTACTTAGATTAAGCGATGTACCGAGTGCCGTTTGAAACGTTTCCCTCAGTCGCGAGGTAAACCGAGCATCACGATCAGAAATGATGTCACGAGGCGTCCCATGATTACAAATGATCTCGTCGGTGTAGATTCGGACTAATCGTTCTACCTTGTAGTCTTCTCGTATCGGCAGAAAGTGAGTTGATTTAGTCAAACGGTCGACCACAACCCAAATGCTGTCGTGACCTGATGACGTGTGCGGTAGCTTGGTTATAAAGTCCATGGCTATTCTATCCCACTTCCACATGGGAATTTGTGGTTGTTCGAGTAAGCCAGAGGGCCTTTGATGTTCAGCCTTGACTCTAGCATAAGTTAGGCATTTTCCGACGTAGAGAGCGATATCCCTTTTCATACCCGGCCACCAGTACTTATAACGAAGGTCCTGGTACATTTTATCAGCACCGGGATGAATAGAATACCGGGATTTATGGGCTTCGTCCATCAAGATTTGTCGCAAATCTGTTCGTTTGGGAATCCAAATTCGGTCTAGGAAGTGGAATATCCCATTCGATTTGCTCACTAGTTGGGCTCCATCGTGGTAGATTCTTTCTTTCTTCAGGGTGCGTTCATTAAAACATGCATGTTGAGGGTCGCGGATGAGGGTTTCGAGATCGTGTTGGGCTTGAACATTACGGGTGCTAAGCAGATAACTCCGTCTGCTAAGTGCGTCAGCGACAACATTTGCCTTGCCTGGGTGATAACGGATCTCACAGTCGTAATCGTTGAGAAGTTCTACCCATCGGCGTTGACGCATATTAAGTTCCTTCTGATTAAAGATGTGTTGTAGGCTCCTATGATCGGTGAAGATCGTACACTTGGTACCATACAGGTAGTGTCGCCAAATCTTTAATGCAAAAACAACTGCGCCTAGCTCGAGATCATGGGTTGTATAGTTCTTCTCGTGGATTTTGAGCTGACGAGATGCGTAAGCTATGACCTTGTCCCGTTGCATGAGAACACAGCCAAGACCAAGGTTGGAAGCATCACAGTAGACAATGAAATCATTGTTTCCGTCGGGCAATGTGAGAACAGGAGCATTGCAAAGCATGTGCTTGAGGGTTTGAAAGGTAGTCTCTTGTTTGGTTCCCCAAACAAAAGGCTTGTCTTTATGCGTAAGGGGGGTAAGCGGCACAACGATCTTTGAGAATCCCTCGATAAATCGTCGATAATAGCCCGCTAGCCTGAGAAAAGAACGGACTTCAGACGGGTTCTTAGGTGTAACCCAGCTCTTGACAGCTTCAATCTTTGCAGGGTCGACGTGAATACCTTGATTATTAACAATGTGACCCAGAAACTGAACTTCCTCCAACCAGAATTCACACTTGGAGAATTTGGCATAGAGTTGGTTCCCCTGGAGTAACTCGAGAACCAAACGTAGATGTTGCGCATGTTCGGTCTTCGATTTGGAAACAATCAAGACATCGTCGATGAATACAATGACGAAACGGTCGAGATATGGTTTACACACGCGATTCATCAGATCTATGAAAACCGCTGGTGCGTTGGCTAGACCAAAAGGCATGACAACGAATTCGTAGTGGCCGTAACGAGTACGAAACGCGGTTTTGGGTATATCCTCCTCTTGAATACGTAGCTGAGGATATCCTAAACGTAGGTCGATTTTGGAGAAACACGTAGCACCTTGTAGTTGGTCGAACAAATCGTCGATGCGAGGTAGGGGATAACGGTTCTTGATAGTTAACTTATTCAATTCCCGATAGTCGATGCACATCCGGAACGACCCATCCTTCTTTTTGACGAAAAGGACTGGCACGCCCTAAGGAGAGGTGCTCGGGCGAATGAAGCCTTTCTCAAGTAATTCCTGGAGTTGGGTTGAGAGTTCGCGCATTTCTGACGGCGCGAGTCGGTAAGGAGCTTTTGCAATAGGATTGGCTCCAGGAATGAGGTCGATACGAAAGTCGATGTCACGACTAGGCGGTAGTCCGGGAAGATCCTCTGGAAAAACATTAGGAAATTCTCGAACCACAGGGACGTCTTTCACTTCCTTCTTCTCTTTCTTTTCCTTCTCCGCTACTACAATGTTAGCCAAGAAAGCCCTGTATTCCTTGCAGAGATACTTGCTGGCTTGCATGCATGACATAAGCTTGAGCCCCTTTGAAGTAGTATCACCATAAACACACAATAAGTCACCATTTGCGAGCGAAAAACGAATCATCTTGTCGAAGCACACAACTTCAGCATGGTTTTCTCGAAGAAAGTCCATGCCTATTATGACATCAAAGCTTCCGAGTTGCATCGGAATAAGGTCAATTGGGAAGATGTGATTGTTGAGCTCAAGAGTACAATCACGGATAACGGAATTGACGGCGACGGTTCTTTCGGTAGCGACTTCAACATCGAATGCCGAGGAGAGTTGGGAATGTTTACGACTAAGGAGTTTCTCGAATTCGAGCGACACAAAGCAGTTATCGGCTCCAGTATCAAACAAACATGAAGCATAAATACCATTCACAAGGAACGTACCATTGACCACGTTGTTGTCGGCCTGGGCTTGACGCACGTTGAGGTTGAAAGTTCTGGCGCGTGCGGCCTGTTGTTGTTGCTGCTGTTGTTGTTGCTGCTGTGGCTGCTGTTGCTGAGGCTCTTGTTTCACAACCCTGTTTGGGCACATGTTGGCGAAATGGTTCGGGTTGCCACATACGAAGCAGGCTCTGGCTTTGACTGCGGGTGCCGAAGGAGCTTGTTGACCCTGTGGGGCAGTGAGTAGAGCTTGGTTGGCAGGAGTTTGACGAATACGGCAGTTGGCAGTAAAATGGTCGTACACGTTGCAATGAGCACAATAGCGGCAAGCAATGGCAGTTGGGTGGTGGTAGGTGCAAGTAGGGCAGAGCGGATGTGGCCCAGTGTATGCACGCTTTGCAGGCGGTGCATTGGCCACAGGCGCCGCTACTTGACGCTGTTGAGCAGGTACAGCTTGAATTGGTGCAGCAGTGCTCGCACAGTTCTTGTTGCTGGAGCTGTTCTTTCTCTTGTTCTTCCTCTTGTTGCTCGATGAGGTGGGTTCAGCAGTTGGTGCGGTAGCGGTAGCTTGATGCAGATGTTTCGAAGTCTTATCCCAGACACCAGCCTTAACCCGCTTGTCATTGATTTCAGCGGCCAGTAGGTAAGTTTCCTCGATCGTCGTAGTCTTAGCCGCTTGCACGAAATCAACAACGCAGTCGGGCAGGGCCCGGATGTACTTCTTGATTGTTATGTCGGGAGTCTTGACTTGATCGGGACAGATAATGCTGAGCTGTTTGAAACGAGCAGTGAGACCAGCATTGTCACCATCCTTTTGTTGTATGTGCCAAAATTCATCTTCTAGCTTTTGACGTTCGTGAGGAGGGCAGAATTCCTCTAGCATAACTTCCTTGAGCTCGTCCCACGACAGACCGTAGGCTGCATCGTTCCCTCGCTTGTTCCTCTCGGCCGTCCACCAGTCTAGTGCTCGGGATTGGAAAACGCCGGTAGCATTCAGAGTTCGAAGGTCATCAGGGCAACCACTCTGTCGCAGAGTAACCTCGATGGAGTCAAACTAGTGAAATAGTGCAGTGGGACCTCCTTCGCCAGTGAATTCTTTTGGCCCACAAGACTTGAATTGCTTGAAGCTGAAAGGCCTTGCGGTAGCTTTGGGAGCGTCGGTTCTTGATTCTTCAGATGATTTGCTGGCATTCTCATATACGTCACTCACAGCCTTTGCTACGCTTTTAGCGATGATGGAAGCAAGACGTCTGTCTCTCTTTTCTAAACGAGAAAGTGCATGACGGGATCCAGACGACATTGTCTGCAATAGACATCGCCACGGAACTCAACACATTGTATTCGAATCTCACCTCACACGTTTACTACTTACTAAAGCTCAGGAACACGCATATTCACATATCACATAGAGTACAACATCACATATACAAATAAGCACGTAGAGCACATACTCACATAGCACCTAAGCAAGTAGGGCACAGAAGCAAGGAAACGCCTACGCATTAAATCACTAGAGGCAGTTAGAAAACAGAAACCTATTATTCAAAGTCGGCGATCGTTCGAGAATTGCGCAGTATAAGTGTATATCGTGGCATAGGTTGTCCACAATTCAACGATTTGTTAGCGATTTGAGATAGAAAGGCAGTGTGAGTCGTGCGTGTCGATCGAAGCGAAAGAAAAATCGAGTAAATCTTCAAAATTTAAACACATAAACAGGAAAAGCACATAAAACACATAAAAATTTGACGAATTATCAAAGTCAGCAGTTGCGGCTCAGAATTAAAACACATAAAATTTCGAGAAATAGATTGTCTGCTGCTAGTAGACTTCGACTAACCAAAGCGTTTCAACTATTCACAAAGACCCGTTATGCACATTTAACTTCCAGGAATATGCCCTGGCCTCGATTCTTGGGCGTTGGCACACTTCCCGTTGGTCACTTTGTGTCTTCAGATCGTTGGAGTCCGTTGAGACTTTGGTGAGAGGTTGTGAAATGAGCGGAACAAGTCACCAAGGTTAGGGTTTCACCCCTAGCTTAACAACTTCGTTCCTGTTTCTAATAAAATAGAGGAGATTATTCATCAAAATACGGATTTCACTCCTGATTTGGCATAATTCTCCTCGTGTACAGGTAAAAATGCGGGTCGATTAAGCAACTTTAGTCGAGAGTTTGCGGTTTTCACACCTATTCTCGGCTTAGTTACTCTTTCATAGTTGAAAATTCGAGTGCAATGATAGTGTAGCGATAATAGCGAGGAATAAGCTTGCACATAGTCCCTACTGGACATGCACAAGTTGGTCTGTTGGTTCCTAACTATAGACTAGGTTTTTAAGACGTCGACCCGGACTAGGTCGAGTCTTGCCTAATTCCCTATAGTTATGGCTCTGATACCAATCTGTCACACCCCAACCGATGGCGGAATCATCGGGGCATGGCACTGAGCGAAACAGATTGTCCAGAAGTTTCCATAACAATTACCAATACCATTCAATTTTAAAATAATACGTCCCATACCGTATCTCAAACAGTACAATAATTATTACAGACAAAAACTAGGAAAATATTCTGTTCCGACAACTCAGATTTCAAAATAGAGCAATTGTTTATCTGCTTCTAGAGACCCTTAGTTCGACCATTACAGACAACTATTTGTTGGGCTCTAAAGCTTTATTCTAGCTTCAAATTCCTACCACATATGCATCCTAAGCACCTGTCACATACGTTAAAATAAAGTCAATACATATAATGTAAAGGAGAGCATACAAGTTTGATAATAGCATATAGAGTTCGAATTCGTTTACGCATAACCAGCACGTACAGATAGTGAAATGAAGCACGTTAGTTATCGATATAGATCCATCGATACCAATGACTGCGGGTTGACTGCCCGGGGCAGTTCGCAATACATGATTACCACCGTAATCCATGCAAGTAAATGATCCTTAACAACCCCCCGTGAGAACGGGTGCTGAGTCCAAACTATAGTACTATCGTTGCTAAAGCAGGTAGACAGCATTCCATGTGTAAACATAACAGACAAGCATTCATAAGCCACGTATAACATGCATTAACGGTTAGCGTTCAAATAGCATTTGAGTAGTGTGATTGTTGTAGTTTGAATATCCGTAACGTATGTAACACCCAAAAGTGCTTAAAGCAAAAAGGGGTCGAGTATACTCACAGCGATTAATGGATTGAAGGGAGCGCTTAGCGAGTACGGTTTGCCTGAATAGATTCGGTGGCATAACGATAAGTAAAGCGTAAAACGGAAACCAAGTGTTGGAGGGTCGGACAGCTGGTCGATCGGACGGTAGTTCGATCGGACGGCTAACCGTTCGGTTAACAGTTCGTTCGGCCCGCTGTCCGATCGGTCGGTAGGCCGATCGGATGGCTGTTCGAGTGGATTGTTTCTTCCTATAAGGAGTATGTGTTTGTGCATGATGTTTTGACTTTTGAAGTTTTTGTTGTAGCATTTGAAAACTTGAAGTATCTTTACCTTTCAGTTCGGTCGATCGAACGGTCGTTCGATCGGCCGGCTACCCGATCGGTTAGACATTCAAATAAATTGCAATGTTTAGTCTTAGGATCGGACAGGTGTTCGATCGGACAGGTGTTCGATCGGACAGGTCAACTAGTCAAAGACTCTATATGAAAATGTAAGGTGTGGTGCAATGAATCGGATAGTTGATCGATCGAATAACACAACTGCTGTTCGATCGGACAACAGGGTGTCACCTGATCGGACAGCTGTTCGATCGGGTGGCACTTCTAGTGCATTGAACATGTTGAAAAATCGATTAAGTATTGAAGCATAGTATCTCATGATCCGAAGAGTAATCCGATCGGACAGTAGTTCGATCGATCGGCTGTTCGTTCCATACTAGTCTTCAAAATAGGTTATTTGATTGTGTGGGCCATATGCTAGCCGATCGGCTGGCCTGGTCGATCGGCTGACTATCCGATCGGCTGTCTGTCCGTTCGGGCAGCAGTCTGATCGGTTAGCTTACTGACCTGGTCAGTCCTTTCGTCTAACAATTGGCTGTTCTGGTTTGTTTGTCATTATATCGATGTATTTTGACAACGAGTCGAACCATAGGATCCTCGTTCTTACTTGTTTCCCTCGCACGGACAGGAATCACCCAAACCCGACTGGTGAACTGTTCGGATTGGAGTTTAACGTCTAACCCATAATCGGTTAACCTCGTAGGTAGAATCTGGATCTTGAGCCATACAACCACCGAAGTGATTTGTGAATCGTCTCAGGGTCTGTTTCTACGAGTTTTGAAGTTATTGAGTGAAAAGGGTTGAAAGAAAGTTGGAAAATCCATCTTCCGATCCTTTTCACCGAGTATAAGTTTAGATCTATGAAAGATCCTTGCTTGTTTATGTGGAAATCGGCTAGATCCAAGTCATTCTTGGTGGATTGAGGCCAAGTCATGAAGTTCTTCAAGAACCCATGATGACATCATCCTAGAACACTTGATTCTTGATGATTTAACGGTTAAAAGTTATGATTTGAAAGATAGAAAGGTGTAGGAGTGTGTATAGATCAAGAAAGTACAAGAATTAGGACGAAAACTTACCGGAATCGAGAGAAATCTGCAAAAAGATGAGCTGAGCGTGCTGGTCGGTCAGAGGTTTCCAAAAGTGGAAAGAATGACAATGACAGGGGTATTTATAGGATGCCAAAAGGGGTAAGGGCCGGTCGATCGGCCAGGCAGCTCGATCGGACAACCTGTTCGATCGGACAGCAGTCCGATCGGCTGGCTGTTCGATCGGCTGGGAGCCTGATCGATCAGTCGCACCTTTCGAGTGTTTTGATTGAGGTATATCGATTCGAGTTCGTTCACGATTCGAGTTCGATTGCATTTCGAGTTTCGATTGAGTTTGCTTGATTAACACAACACAACATAAATAAATATGCGCAGGTAACACGTAAGGCACACACACACGTATAATAACAAGTAAAATTCGTAGCTCGAGTTGTGATTAGAAGTCGATTCGGTTAGCATAGCTTGATTATTGATTAGTTAACTTTATCGCATTGTTACTTCCTACAACTCACAGTCGTAAGTCGATTGATTAACGATTAACCCACATCGATTATTGTCATTAACAACACTTACTCCACATAATACAAATAAAATAAAGAAGATTCTACGAGTCAAGTTGCGCGAAATCGGTCGTTGACTTTGACCTTGACTTTGACTTTGACTTATGAAAACACGGGGTGTTACAACATATGACACTTTAATTTGCATGCGTAAAAATGATAAGAAACATGATGAAACAATACGAAACAAATGGTTCATGAAACACCCCAAAAAGTTTAATTGACAAAATGGGGAAAAAGAAAGATCTACTCAGAGTGTTGCGTTTCGTGAAAATCCTTAGCTAATCCGCATGAGTAACGAGAGAGATAAATCAAAAGACACAATCACCCTAAATATTGTAACACCAAAAATATTTAATGAAACCACACTTAAAAATATCACAACCTAACACTTGGGGTCTATACCTAAAAAATATAATTCATCCTAGCTAATATTGTTTATGTGATATAATAAACCTACTAATTTAATATATACTTAAATGCCAAAAAGTTAGAAAAATATCTTAAGTCCAAATTTTCTTTTTTTCTTTAACTTATATATATATATATATATATATATATATAGGGGAGGGCTATATAGAAAACCCTATATATATAGAAAACCCGAGAAAACCCAACCTCCCGACATGTTTTTAAGAGTTTTGGGCCAAAAATATCAAAAAAGCGACGAAGGAATGATTTAAAAAAAAATCAGCAAGTTTCTGTCTTTTGTGCCTAACACATGTTAGGCAACCGGACATTGCTGAAATTTGTTTATTTTTTTTTTAAATATCCCTTCGGCGCTTTTTTGTTTTTTCTGGCCCAAGACACTTTAAAACATGTATATTACATGTGTTATTTTTTTCAAAAAAAAAAATGTCAGGAGGTTGGGTAAAAATGGGGGGAGATTTGAGTTTCCAGAGTTTTCTAAAAACTTAAGGGTTTTCTGTCTAGCCTTCCCTTATATATATATATATGGCACTTTTCTTTCATAGCTGTTTTATAGTAAAAAAACATTATGAATTTAGTCATCTAATTAGTTTAAAATTTTTAAAGGCACAATCTCAAATTTCATATGTTTTTTTTATTGCCAAAAGAAACCCAATTATTAGGCTAATTAAATTAATATCTGTAAATAGAAAAAAAACTATATATATATATATATATAAACTGTATTTTCCCACCACTCCATCTGTAAGCACATGACAACCCACGACCCGTAAAAAGCTGGTGGCCCCAAGTCCCCCTACTGCCCGCAATGCATGTAGCTTTTTCCTCTCGACAAGCAACAACTCTATGGCTTTTTTTGGAAAAATTACCACGTAGGTTATCAAAAAACGGTATTCTATGGTCCCCCATTTGCACGGGCCTGCTATGCTATCCTGAAAACTAAGTTTTATTTGTATATGTTGTGACTCTACAACTTTGTCAATAAGCCACACAAGTCTATGGAGCGAGTTGTTTGGCCCTTTAAGGTGTTTCTTAAACTTAGCATGCTGGCTTTCAACTCTGTTGGTTGCATGTTAACCAAAGTTGAGGATTGTGTTAGTCTAGGCTGAAACAAACCTTTCTTTATACTCTTTCAGCTAGGCATTGTAAATAGTCCAAGACTTCTGAAAAAATAGAATATAGCGATTTGTAATGTTTATATGTATGTATATATATATATATATATATATATATATATATATATATATGGATGAATGTTTGTAAACTAATATAATATGTACCAGATCGAACCGTCGTCAGTCAGTCGCATGTAAAGCTGCTCAAAGTTATAATTGTATAGCGTCGGAGTGGGAGAACTACACAGTCGAGGCCAAGAAAGCTTGAATATTTTCCGGTCTTCATCCGTAAATTTTTCCCAACATTGTTTTAGAATATTCTGTGAGATGTGCCACCTACATAGCAATTTGGAAGCTTTCGAGAATACTTTATCGCAAGCATTCATCAAAGCTTGATCCCAATCTGTTACAATCACATCTAGTTCCATACAATCTACCAACAATTCTTTGAGCCTCTCCAAGACCCATAAGAAGTTATCTTGTTTTTTTTAGAGACAAACACATGAGCCACACAAAACGACTTGTGTGTCGATGTCACACCCACAACTTGAATAAATAGAAGTTTATACTCATTTGTTTTGTAGGTAGCATCAATGATCAACACAACACATGTGGGAATGCACGCCACATGTTGTACGAGTACCGATGAACGAAAAAACCCCTCCTCAACCACATTGGTGGAGGGATTCACCCTAGTGAAATAAACGTACCTTTCTTCTTGCAACATGTTCTCTAGTATCTGCATTGGAGTTCGATCACCATACATTTTGAGTTTAATCTTTTTTATCATGTTTTGTACGTCTTGTAGAATGCACACGCTGTGTGGATTTTGTTTTCTTAGGGTTAAATGTATATTCGTAGTCTCCATGTTTTGAAGATAAAGTCTCTCCACCAGTGATTCCTCGTCCGGGGTCAGCCTTCTCGCAAACACGTGACCCTCATGAAATTCTGCAGGCTCATGGTGTTGGTGCACACATCTGTCGTCTTCGTCTTATATCGAGTCTCGGGTTTGTTGCGGATCTGATCAAGCAGGATGTCATCTTATACAATGATGACATCACAATATGTCTTCATGACATAAAAGGGACTTCACACGAAACAGAGATCAGTACATGAAATATAATTCACACATGAGACAAAAATTGGAGTTTCACTTGAAAGTCAACTTGAAGATTCGCTTGAATGATAATTGGTTGGTTTCGCTTGTGAGGTTCGCTTGAAACTGACATGTATGTTTCAAGCGAGACCATGAGTACTATATATAGGTTAGTTGTCATTTCATTTGTAACGATTTTCAGATTTGATACCGAAGTGCTGCCGGTATTTCTCGTGAATGTAATAATTGTTAAATCAATACACAAGAGGTTTAAAGTGATAACCAAGCTGTTTCGAAGTCAGTTTCTTATTTTCCGCATCTGAAACTGATAAAATCTCTTCTGAACGACTCGTTCGGGTCGCAAACCGATCCTACAAGTGGTATCAGAGCTCAGGAGGAAGAGATCTTGCCAAAACAGCCTGTTTTCGTCACTTTTTCTGATTTCTACACCATTCTTTTTCAAAATTAAAATTTTTTCACGGATAAAATCGGCTCAAATTCACACATCTTGTGCGTAATCATGTATTAACAAATCCTGGAAAGTTTCAGCATTAAAATCGACGTAAAATTGGTTCAAATTGTACTTTCGCTTGAAAAGTTGTTCGAAATGCTGATGTCATCGACCTTTCGCTTGAATTTACATGGTGATCTCGCTTGAAATAGACCTTTCGCTTGAGTTTACATCGTGAGTCTCGCTTGAAACGACCGCTTGAATCACCAGTTCTCTTGAGTGTGTACGTCGAGTATTGTGAAACATTCTGCTTGAGGTTGTCAGGTCACGGTTAGTTGGGAAATGAAATCATGTGTTTGCGCCAGTTTGCATTAAAGCATTCACGTTTTTGTCGGTTTATTTTAGTCATCGGTCCAATAGAATCAAGTTTTGAATTAGTTGGATAAGTTCAAGTCCAAGCGGCCCAATCATATTAAATTGATAATTGATATTGTCGGTCACATTATTTTGAAAGATTATCAAAATTAAAGGTGTCATGTGCATCGACTGAATACAAAGTATTGAACATTGTGTTTTAAGAGTTGTCGGCTAAGTGGATTTGTGTCAGTCTATGTGATTAATATCTTTGTTCAAGGTTACGGTCCAATCAATAGCATTTATTAAAAGAGCCCATGTTAAACATTTAAAGGTATATCGGCCCAATCAAATTAAGTTGGGTAATAGAGATTATCGGCCATTGAGAAGTTCTTTGTGTTTGTATGCATGTCCAGCTAATTGCATGTGATCAGATACATCAAAGTGTTTGAGGTCCAATCAGATGCTTATGAACAATTAATCTTGTCGGCCCATGTGATGTTTTCAGAAACAATCAATTGACTTAACAGGCCATCTATAACTTTTCATCTGGTTTGCATTTCTTCGGCCCAAAGTGTTGTCGGGTTATTGAAATTTGAGGCCCAATCATCATTGTTTGTTGTCAGCCCAAGTGAACTTCATTGTTTGCAATCCATTGGAAGCCCATATTTCGTGGCCCATTTGATCTAGTTCATTCATTCAGTTTGCGGAATTCATTAAACGAGTCTACAAATCTTCGACACGAGTCCTAGATCGATTCAATCGTCACACATTTTTACATATTGTGTCCGTTTAAACTGATTGTTTGATTGTTTGTTTCAGGTATATTTTTACGAGGTAAACCAGTTCGTTTGAAAACTTGTTTGAGGAATTCTTCGATATCGAATCATGAGTGAGGAGTTCTACAATGCATTCGCAACATCCCCAAATACTCCGGCTTCCATTGCTCAAAACATGAATCTGGAAAATGAAACCGGAACGACTCAAAAACCCCCGAAGCTAATGAGCATTGAGGAGTATTACGGATGGAAAGATAGATTTGAAAACTGGGTTCAAGCTAACCATCTAAGATCTTCGGAGTGTATTTTGAAGAAATATGTGTTATCACGTACTGATCTACAAGTTGAAAAAGAAATATATGAATTCAATGACAAAGAACGAGAAATGTATAGAGCTGAAAAAATGATGATCAGTCTGTTTCAGCAAGCAATCAAAGAAGACATCTTTATCTTGCTTCAACACGATAAGACCTCAAAGTCAATTTGGGATGCTCTTAAAGTCAAGTTTGAGGGTAGTGAGAATATGATAAAGAGCAAAAAGGCGTTGCTCAAGAAAGAGTTTGATCTTTTCAGCAGTCTACCGGGTGAAGATACAAAGAAGCTAATTGAACGTTATTGTCACTTAGTGCGATCAATGTCGATGTTGAGCATTACCAAAGATCGTGAAGAATGGGTAGACAAATTAGCTGACGCTTTACCGCAAAAAGAGTGGGGAACATATTTGATGATTCTGAAGAATACTAGAGTTTATGACGGGTTGACGATTTCTCAGTTTATTGAGAAGATAGATAGTCAAGATCTGGAACAACAAAAGATTGCGAGGATGAATAGTCCAAGTGGTCAACAGGATGTAAAGATGTATTACAAAGGCAGTGTTCCAGAAGTTGAAAGAAGCCCGAAAATATAAACTGCATTTAGTGCTGGAGATTCTACAGAAAAGGTTGATCAAAGTCCAAAAAGCAGCAGTGGTTTCTCTTCATATCCGAGTGTTAATCCAAAAAGCCCAACTTCAAGTTTTAGTTCTCAAAGTACGAAAAGTGGAAGTGGTTATGTGATACAATGCAATATTGCCTTGAATCTTCCAGATGGTCAAAGTTTTTCTGAAGAGATTGCGAAAGATCACATGGCTTTACTTGGTTCTGTACTACTTTCTTATGAAGGTTTGGTCGCAGGACGGATCGGGAATCCTATGCTCACAAAGGAGGATTACGATCAGATAGATGCTGAAGAAATGGAACTTATGGATATCAAATGCTGTCTAGCTAGCGTTCTGAGAAGAGCTGAAAAATTCAAGCTGATTACTGGAAGAAATGACTTTCTTGATGCACACGTTTCTACTTTGGGTTTTGATAAATCTAAAGTTACTTGTTTTCGATGCAGGGAGAAAGGTCATTTCAAGAGAGAATGCAAGAACCGAGAAGCAAGTGACGTGAAGAATCCATTCAGAAAAGATGACTACTACCGGAAAGCCATATATCAATAGGTTGGTCAACAACAACTACAAGAACCACAAGTGGCTCATGGTAGAAAGGTGATAGAGGATTCAAAAAGAGCATGTCTGGGGAATCAAGAGAACTTTAACTGGAATTTTCAAGATGATGAAAAATTGCCTGAAGGTTTTAGCTGGGATATGTTTGTGAGTGATAAAGGAGATTTCAAAGCATTCATTGCTAAAATTTTGAAAGAACCAGATATGTTTACCACATGGATGAAGTCTATTGGTGAAACTGTAAAGAATGAAGTTGAAACATCTGTTTCATCAGAAGAAGGATCACAAAGTGCAGATGAAAGTTCACAGAGTGATGAAAGTTCAGAAAAGGAAGTTGTTTTTTATCAAACACCAGTTGATTCTGGTTCTTCGGATGATAATTCTGACAAAACAGTAGAGTTTGATAAAACACCAACTGATGACAGTAGTGATGATGAAGAAGAACGACATATTAATGTTGCTAAAACTCATCTCTCTCCTGAAAGTTTTCATTTTTATTTTGCAGATCGCTTGGAGAAACTGAAGGAGAAACGGGCTGCAAAAGAACAAAAAGAAATGAAGTCTGAAAGTGTTGCTGAAGAGACTGTTGAGATTGAGCAGGAAGATGAAACAGATAAGGTGACTGAAGCTGAGGAAGTTGTTGAAGTTGAAAAGATCATAGAAATTGAAAAGATTGTGGAAATTATCAAACCTTGCTTGAAGTGTTTGGAACCATGCAAGGAATGTGCAGCAAAAGAAGAGAAGCTAGCTGAGTTTGAGAAGATGAAAGAACAATTGTTGTTCAATCTCAACTACGTAAAGGCATCTTACGATGTATTAAACAGAACAGTAACTGGTCTTCAAAAGACAAATTCTGAAAGAGAAACCGCATTAACCATGATGAATTCTGTGATGATGACAAAGCAAAAAGCTATAAATTTATACATTGAAGAAAGTGCAAAGTGGAAGCAAGAGTTGGAGACCGAGAAAATTGAAAATGAGAGAATCAGACGATTATTACAGAGTTATTCTAGTTCTGATTATCTTATTGATCGAATTTATTCAACTGTTGCAGGTTTTGAAGCCTTTAAAGATGATGAGAAGCCTAAGAAGAAGGATACTGGTAAGAAACCGAGTGCTAGCTATAACAAGTGTCCGCCTCCGATCTAGGAAGGTTATTCTCCCAGAAAACCAAATGAGGAGCAAGTTCAAAAGGCAGTCAATATAAAACTAAAGTCTGATATAACCGATGAATTACCAGAAAACATTGACGTGGTTTTTACATCGTCTGACACTGATCATGAGTCCGAGTTAATAAAAAAGGTGGTCGATCAGGTGTTGGATACAGATGAGGAGTCTGAGTCAAAGTCTAGGTCTGGAGGTTCAAGTTCGTCAGTCAACAGTCCAAAATCGTCAGTTAAACGGTCTTACAGTAAAGAGTTTTTGTTATCAAAATCAAATTTGAATGATGAAACATTTGAAGTAGCATATACTTTGAATAATTCTGACAAATTATATTCTGACAAAGAGTTTCCAATAAGAAGTGTTAGATTTGAAATGATCAAAAAGGTTTTCAAAATGACAGAAATTAAGATTTCTGAAATAAAAGATTTAAATCTTACTGGAAAACCTAAACAATATACTTCAAGAGTACAACAACGATTAAACAAGAAAAAGGGTTACAATTCTGGTTCTGGTTTTCAAAAGAAACCAAATCATAATGGTAGCTACAAAAAGAAAGGTTTAGGTTTTATTCCATCAGAAAATTATAAAAATGAGAAAAATTCTAAAGCAAAAACAGAATTTGTTTCAGGAGGAAGTGCAGAAGAAGAACAGAAGAAACCGTTCTGGAAACAATCAAACCAGGAGTTTCTTGCTGAGAAGAAAAGGAATGGAACTGGAGTGTTTCATCCAAAAGAGACTCGAACCTGTTTCAAATGCAATGAAGCTGGTCATATTGCATGGAACTGTCTAAAAAATGCTAATACTAAACAGGGAGTTTCTGAAAAACTAAAAGAAATTGTTGTTGATGTTGAACCACCAACCGAAAAATACAAAATATTTGAAAATTCAACTTATGAGGTTGGTGAATGTTCTAAAAAGAATTTTTACAAAAAGAAAGCAAAAGATAACCAAATGTGGGTTGTCAAGAAGGGTGATGAAAAAATCGGCAATGATTCTGGTTCCACAAAGCCAGAAGAGTCACAAGGTGAGGTAAAAGAGGTAAATTTTGTATCTTCAATGAATGATGATGAATTTCCATCACTGACGTTTGAAAAAATTAAGCAAAAAGTTGGTAAGGTTGAGATTTCAAATCAATTCTTTTCTGATAAAAAGGAATTTGATGTTGAAAAGGTTTTCAATGGAAATGTTAAGAAAATTTTTGGGAAAATGCTTGATGGGAAAGTAAAAGGGGTTAAAGATTTTTACGCAACAAAGAAAGCAACTTTTAACCCAACTGAACAAGAACTAAAGGAGCTAAAAACACCCAAGGTTGGTCAGACTTGGGTGGAAATTCTTTTCCCTTGAACATCTGACTATGCCGGAGATCCCAAGTTTGTAATCGTGGATCAGGAATTGGCATTCTTCTTGATAATTGTTTTTGTGAAAGAATTTTAATGGTTAAATTTTTACAGGATAAGTGTGAATTGCCGTAGCTTCCAGGTTGGTAAGTGCGAAGCAGGAATCGGCATTTTTATTGGTAAAATGATTTTGGTGTAGATGTGGTATTCCTACAAGTTGGTTGATGAAGTTTTACACCTACAAGTGGTAAATCAAGGACATTAAGTTGTACTTGTTTTTCCTACAAATGGTTAATCAAGGTCATTAGGTTGAACTTGATTGGACCAAACTTACATGTGGTATTTGAAAGACAGAGTGATGAACCAAACCCCTAACTTACAAATGGTAAAATCAACAAAACTTATTTTCCGGAAAAATCATTTTGGTTAAAACAAACTTAAGTGTTTTGAAATAATAATGAGAAAATAGTTTTGTGTAAGGGGGAGTTCGGATTGTTTATGCCAAGTGGATGGCGAATTGAAGCGATTTGATATCGGTTGTCAAATTTTTTTTACAGTTTTTTTTTCAAATTTCCTTTAATGTGTTTGCATTTTAGGGGGAGTAGACATTTTCAGAAAATCCAAAAACATTAGAAAATTTGAAAAAGACAAAAACATGATAAAATTCAAAAATGAGTTTTGGTGTCAAAGAAGAGGAAATGACAGTACATCAGTAGACAGTTACAGTATGCTAAAGAAATGTAATGATTAAATAGCGTTAAACAGTCTCACTGATGATATGCCGATAGGTTTTTACACATTTAGTAAGCTTTTTCGGGATATAAACTTAAATTCAAACTTGCTTATTTTGTGGGGAATACTACTTGGATATATAGGTAACCCCTGAAATCTCGTTTGAAAGGTCCCTCTTTCTGAGATACTAGGTCTTTATGCTCAGTAATATCTGGGGTATTATTCCGGGACTTCTGCTGAATGGAAGTTCTGACCTAGTCCTCGAATAATACTTTCCGCTTGCTTGAAACATAGCGCCGCCCTCAGCAAATTGATGAAACAATAAAATTGATAGTCATTGTTGTTGTAAACAAAAGATCCTCTAAAGGGGACACACCAAAAGTCGAGCCGTCATCTCTCTGCTGAACGGAAGTTCTGACCTGAGCTCTCACGGTTTCGTGCTATAATTTATTCCCTTACAGATATCATCTGTGGTATACTCACCTGTAAGACTGAATATTGGGATCTGGATACGGGAGTATATTCAAGAGGTGGGACACATGAATGAGTTTAAGTCCTTAATACACCTAACTCATATCCAGAATCAGTTGAAATTTGTGTGAAAATTTAAGTGGATCAGTATATCGACAATCTAAATGAACTGTTTAATTCTTAATGTGTAACTAAGCTCAACGGTACTTGTGACTTGTCAAAAACTGATATGATCCTCTTACACAAACTCACAAAAATAATGTTTGTAAATATTTCTTCTCTATATTTCATTACATTCAAAAATCCAAAAAGATTTTCAGTGTGTTTTAGCATAATTTTTTGAAAAATCCAAAAAGATTTTGGACAACTGATGTTAGAGAGCTGATTTTCAAAATTCTAAGTGCTAGACATGATGAACAAATGGTTTGGGAGAATGTGTTTTGAAAAGAAAAATGATTAATTTTTTGCAAACGGTTCATCAGAATTTATCATTGATAAATCATTCTGGTTTAATTTGAGAGAGAATCTGGGTTTATAAATTTGTTAAATGTTAAATTTGTGAAATTTATTTCTGGGTTAAGAATGTGCAGGTGTAGCCATGTTTCGATCTTGAACTTGATGATAGAGAGACAGGTTCCGATACCTGAGGAATTTGTGATTTTATCATGCCAGACTGCGATCCCAGCATATCGAAAGGGGGAGTCTGAAGACATCCGAGTAGAGATTGTTCGTGGGGAGTTTGTTTATGCTGAAGAGGAGAAGGAGTTAAAGTTTGAGAATGCTTACACTGTGAGATATTTCAGAGAGTGTTCAGACTGATAAAGACTGAAGATTGTAAAGACTCGACACTTAAGACTCGTCAACATCTGAGGGGGAGTCTGTTGGTGCACACATCTGTCGTCTTCGTCTTATATCGAGTCTCGGGTTCGTTGCGGATCTGATCAAGCAGGATGTCATCTTATACAATGATGACATCATCAAAGTGACATCATGTGACATCAATGATGACATCACAATATGTCTTCATGATATAAAAGGGACTTCACACGAAACAGAGATCAGTACATGAAATATAATTCACACATGAGACAAAAATTGGAGTTTCGCTTGAAAGTCAACTTGAAGATTCGCTTGAATGATAATTGGTTGGTTTCGCTTGAGAGGTTCGCTTGAAACTGACATGTATGTTTCAAGCGAGACCATGAGTACTATATATAGGTTAGTTGTCATTTCATTTGTAACGATTTTCAGATTTGATACCGAAGTGCTGCCGGTATTTCTCGTGAATGTAATAACTGTTAAATTAATACACAAAAGGTTTAAAGTGATAACCAAGCTGTTTCGAAGTCAGTTTCTTATTTTCCGCATCTGAAACTGATAAAATCTCTTCTGAACGACTTGTTCGGGTCGCAAACCGTTCCTACACATGGTTATGATTGTTTTTCTTCTCCACTATGCTCCAATTGCCACTACTTGCATCTAGTTTCCCTATCAGACTAAAAGGACAGCCAACCTTTTTGCTACCAGAACGCCGAACTGTTGCTTTACTTTTGGGTTCGCCTCCACCATCGCATTGCAACCATATTTTCACTATCCCTGATGACGAACCTTCGCCTTTTGTTATTGTTCGTTGGGTCACAATGACGTAACCTTTCACAAATTCTCTTTAGCAAACCCAATTCTTCTAACTCTTCTAGTGACCTAAATTCCTAAACAACGACACACTAGAATTATGTATGTTGGTTGAATTAAATAGAATTCACATAAATAAAATTAATATATTAATTTGTGGAAAAAAAAATAAAAAAAACTCGGGTTGAACATCGGGTTTGGGTTAATGTGTATGACACAATTTTCGGGTTTGTATGAAATTTCAGGTCGAGTTTGTATGAAATTTCAGGTTATACATTTTCTAGTTTTTTCATACCTAATAAACATTATATATAACGAATAACAAGTATACAAAATCATTTTTCCCTCTAAAATTATATAAACATTATATATATCGAATAACACGTAAGTGACGGTTATGTCATACCTTTTTTGTTGTTTTCTGGTCATTAGCACCTTCCTCGTTAGCACCTTTGTCTTCGTTAACGCCTTCCTCGTTAGCACCTTCTTCGTTTGCACCTTCGTCGTCGTCAACACCTTCCTCCTCGTCGTGATTACATTTCTCGAAGTGCATTACGCCTTCCTCGACTTCGTTATCATTTTCCTCAAAGTCCTTAGCACCTTCCTCATACTCTAACTTGTGTTGGTTTTCTGTATACGAATGGTAAGTCCCGTATTCGTGTTGCGGATAACTTTGTGCCACGTAAGATGGTTCTGCCTCATCTACGAACCAGGAAACACGGGACGCACATCCTCGTCATCACAAAGAAGCACGGCCAGAACCTCATCCTCACCTCGATCAACGCCGGATAACCAAACGCTTTCGGAGACGTATGACTGGTTCGAATCTTCGCCAAAAACATAATCAATGTCCCAAGACGACATCTTTATGCTTCACGGTTTGATCGGTCGTTTTTATTTGTGAATTTTCATCATTATTTTGAGAGTTTTCAACATTTGAATGAAATAGTTCCCGTATGCTTGTATTAATAACATTTTCTCGGAAGATAAGTCGCGTATAGGTCAATGAGCGCGTATACGGGTCACCTTTTCAGAGTTTTCAGTCTGAACTCCCTGCATCTCAGTATTTATACCTTAAATTCCTCGCACATCGTACATGTACGCCGCTCATAGGGCAATGAGAGGCGTATAGGGTTTAAGGCTTCAACTACCACCATCTTATATGCCACTCATCGGGCAATGAGAGGCGTATAGATTCACTTTTTCTGACGCATTTAATGCTTTCATACCTTATACTCCCCTCATAATCCTATACGCTGCTTCTGGGGGTGTGCACCTAATTTTTGGGGATGTATCAATACCCTTACCCTTTATTAAAAGGAAGTTAATACTCGCACATCTTTATCCTCTATCTCTCTATAAATACATATATATATATATATATATATATATATATATACACATCCGAGTGATGTTGTACAGGGTTGACGATCCAAAATAGAAGGGCCATGATCTGCTAGGCCTCTCCAATCAATTGCATCAGAGTACTAATAGCTGGTGTACGTGTCTGAGTTACCTCTAATACATCTTGTGATATTTTTATTGTAATTATGATACTAATTGTTTTCTTTAACGTGTCGTTATCGGTACGTTTGGCAATTAATTAAAGGGATAACAAAATGGCTGATATGACTCCTAACTTTCGATTTGTACCACACCACTCTCAACTTTCAACTTATTAGCCAATATCAACACCAAACTAACTGAATCCTAACTCAGTTAATTTTTCGCTGATGTGGCACTTGTGTGTTGACGTGGATTTTTTTATGATGTGGCACCTGAGGTGGCCGCTGATGTGGCATCTGACTTGGCTTTTGATGACGTGGCAGCCGACATGACTTTTTTATGATGTGGCAGCTGGTGTAGCACTAGTTTAGTGATGTGGTAACGTATTTTTTATAACAACATTTTATTAAAAATCTATGAATTTAACGTATTTTATTAGCATGATGTTTGTTGCCATTAACGGCTCTCAAGCGCGGACTCGGTTAAGAAAACGTATTCTAGACCTCCCGACATTCGCGAATAATTCTCACCTTTAAAAAAAACAGTATGTCAAAAATGTAAACGGATAAATAAACAAAGTAAAAAAAAAATAAAACAATAATTTTTTAAGGGTTAATTTCATTTCAAATAGTATATTAATGGATGAGGACAACACCCCCATGAAGTATGATTAAATAATCTCCTTATCACAATGCTTATATTATTTTATTAATATAAGAGGACAGCCCCCCATGAAGTATGATTATATAATTTCTTATCCCAATGCTTATGTTATTTTATTAATATAATTCATCTTCTTCATTTTTTATCAACTTTGGACGCTGCAAGCTTCCGGTGACCCGAAAATTCTTGTTTCCATCAACCAAATAATTTCAGTTCATTTATATTCACCTACGCGCTCAGGCAGTGGCAGATTTAGAAGACAATTTTAGGGGTATCCTAATTTTTTTTACATAAACCCGTCCTTGAGAATTTGAGGGCCCTGTACGACTAGTAAAAATGGGCTCTAAAAAACTTATTTTATCTAGGGTCATCCCCAAGAATTTGAGAGCCGGTCCTTTTGCGTCTAGTGTGTGTATACATATATATTATAATGATAATACTAGGTTACAGACCCATGTATTACATGGGTTGAATAAAAAAATATTAAATAGTTAGTAATAAGATTTCGAAATTATAACATGATATTTTAAGATAAAATATAATTGAAATTATGTATTAATTATATATAGATACATGTGTTGTGAAATATTTTTTAAAAACAAAAATGTTAATCAACCTTTCTTAATCCATACCTTATAATACAGTGTCACTCTCTAATAAAGTGAGAGAAAGCAAACAATTTAATTAAGAATTCAAATATAATTTTATTTTTGTTGTGTAATAACTAGAACCTATTAGCAATGTATAGAAGAGAATGAGAGAATGGGAGATGAATTTCTTATTGATATATCTCATAGAAAATACATGAGTCATTATATATAGTCTATAACATTAATACAAACATAAATGTGACATGTGAGTTAGAAATGTGGATAGTCACTAATAATGGACGCATTCATAACACTCCCCCTTGACTATCCACATGATGATATATTATTCTTTAATACGTTTGGTGATGCTGCCTCGTTAAAAACCTTGCTAGGAAAACCCAGTGGGACAAAACCTCAGCTAAGGGAAAAAGAGTGCAGCGTGTATTATCCCCCCCTAATACTTCTGGATCAGGTATGTTGCCTCATTAAAGAAAAAAACGTACATACACTGTGTATATTATGGGTACATTACTCCCCCTCAATTTTACTTGTATATCTTGATGATGTTGAATTCAATCTTCTGTGACAATTGCTTAACCTGATATTTGGCATAGTCTTCTTTGATTTGGGTGTTGTTGTCTACATTGTCTTCATACAGTATAGCTTGAGCTTCTCTTGATCAACTCTAATCCACATACTTCTTAAATATGCTGAAATCTTCGACCTTCATAACTTGTATCTGGATTGAGATCGAACTCTATGCGAGTCTAATATATATCAATCATAACCCAGGACGCCATATTGTTCTTGTGGAACTATCCCGTGTCTCGAGTTTGTAAATATGTCAAATAATTATTTAATGCGCTTTATAATTCTATCTCGTTAAAAACCATGCCAGGAAAACCCAATGGGACAAAACCGTAGCTAAGGGAAAAGAGTTCACTACGCATTATACATAATTAACAACATGATTTATGATGATGTTAAATTAGTACTTCGGGACCTATAAGATAAACTAATACTACTGGATCAGTTATGTTGTCTCGTTAAAAACCTTACCAAGAAAAACCCAATGGGAAAAACTTAGTGAAGGGAAAAAGAGTGCAACATTTGAGATTAGAACTGTAATCTTACCAATACAACGTAATATCAGACGTCGTCTTGTTTGTAAGATACGTCAATGCTCTGATCGCAATTAAGTATGGTACTTCTTGACTAAGTAGTTCAACATCCTTTTCTTGGGGTTGATAAGAATATTTTTTTTTCTATGTCAAGCGATCAGACAATCGTTCATGTACTCAACGAATGAGCTTTTTCTATATAACATCATCTAGATGTAGTCAGATTGATGAGCAAAAATAGTACATATATACTCGAAACTACAGGTCGAGGATAACTACACTTTGTAAAGGTCACTCAAAATTTTCCTCTTTAGTTTGAGAGTTCCCTCTCGATGATGTTTACATTATCACTGTAAGAGTGAAATCTTGTTAAATAGATGTAGCTTATTTTATCAAAATTATACCTCTCTTTTCAGAGTATAGTCAACTGTACCACATACGAGTAGTTTCCTTTAGGATTCATATATATAACACATGTGGGGTTATTGTTTCATAATGCTTTGAGCATTTTTAATCCTTCAGGGGTTTTCATACAGATGTCATTTGCAATTGTCTCGTACATGTATACGGTGATGACATCCATAAGTTGTTTTATCTGAAGTCATTCTGAGATTGCGAGGCCGCTTAAACATCTAAAGATTATCGCATCCACTACAGGGGTATACGTTTCCTCGAAATCAACTGCTGGGATTTGGGAAAAATCTTTATGTTAAAATGCGTGCCTTACATCGCAAAAACTCATTATTTAGGTTTCCTTTTATTATAAAGACACCCATTTATAACCTACTGGTTTGACGTCTATGGGTGTTCGAACTGCTGGTTCGAAAACGTTTAGTTTGTCGAGCAAATTTAGTTCAACCTTAAGTCATGTAGCCATTTTGGCTATTTATGTGCGTACACTCTTGCACACTTTCTATATATGTAATCTTTTTTTTCATCGATTACATCTATTGCTATAGCATAATCAAATATATCATTTTACACGTATTTCATTACGGTTCCATATTGTACTTATTTTGTACATAATTCATCGCGATCTCATATTTGTTTGGTACTAGAGTTTCTTTTAGAACTCTATTAGCCTCTTTTGGGGTTTTGACAACAACCTTCTTTAAGGTTTAGTATGAAACCACTTCTGGGGTTTTGTATGCAACCACTTATGGTGTTTTGTGTGCCACCTCTTTTGGGGTTACACCAACTGCGTTACTCTGCTCTTTTTGTGTTTATGGGTTTTTTTCTTTTTGGAACCGATTTATCTCTCACAATTTATTAATATGATAATCATTTTGTGAGTACTTCCATTCGAGCAGATAAGTTTAAGCTGGTATATGTGCCTTTGTCACCTTATTTGTGTTAGTGACTGCATCTTGTATTTCATTTGTTATTATTTGCAAATACACACTCTTTCTTTTGGACTTCAGATTTGCATTGACCACTTCAGGGGTCGATATATAATATGATGCATTTTTTTTATGTTACCAGTCTTTCATTTTCTTGTCTCCCCCTAAGACTGGGAATACGATGTACATATCCCATTTTATATGTTATGGTGGTGCTATTGGTACATAGGCTGCACAACAAAATATAAAAAAAATGGAAACTTGGTTCTCTTCAGGAGACCAGTTATAATGGGGAGTATTTGTGATAAGCAGTTGGTTTTGAATTGATATAATCAATCGACGAATTCCGTCTCGACTACGTATGCCACTCACTATATTTCACATTGTACCCAACAATGGTCCCTACAATTGGGTTGTCAAAGAACAGTGTTAAACCATGTAAAAAAAACAACGTTCCATAGTGTTGGGCATATGCTACATACGGGTAGCTAAAAACTCACATGTAACCATGTATGAATGCCACAATCCACACAACTGTACATTTTAATGGTCCCATATAAGAGGGATTGTTTGTAGGAGTCTATTGTTTGGAAGGGCATAAAAAATTTATTTGCCACAAAAAAAAACTAACTAGACATATGATAAGGCATTTTAGGAGCAATGTTTTTAGATTACTTAGAGGTGCTAAGGTACCGGTTAGCATGTTTGATTGTTTAGCATATCATGATGCTATCTTGATGACCTATCTGGTCATGCCATGTGGTGAACGTATAACTATTCTAGTAACTTCTGGTTACTCACCATATTTGATTTAATGGAATATTGTGGAAAATTAGTATCATTTCTAGTAACTTCTAATATAGTCTTCTGGCCATATTTGTTATATGATATATTTTAGACATTTAGTACATTTTCTTTTACACTCTTCCAAGGTGATGACTTTTCATTCAAACATAGTGGAAACTTAATAAATTTCTTCGGTATACATTAGAATATTATGCATTATGAATTACAAAATTCGATATTAGCGGGTAAACTATCGATGCTCTTCTGGAGCATTTAATATGCTATTAACACGTGAAATAGTATCAATAGCGTCTCTACCACGTGAAATATTATAGTTTCAGCCTTTGTTTAGAGGGAAAACATGTACTATTCATAAGGTTTTCCATCACTAGGCTATATGTTAGCCAAAAACGCCAAGTGCGATGAACTAAAGTTTGGGTTGAACTTGAAAAATCATTATTAAAAACAAACGGGACTTTGTATACATTTGGGAGAACTTCGGGTTCTCATCATTGATTTAGGATTCATATGAGCATCAACACTAACTCAAATGAATTATTATCTATCGGTTTAAGTAACTAACATCAGAGTAGTTTACTTAAGCTAAAGTCCACTAATTATTTTCATAGCTATTTTTCATCATTTTCATGTGAGGGCACATTTCTAATGACTATATCAATGTCTATTAATATTTGTTTAGCAACAACAAGCAATTAGAAGAATAACCATACAATTAATTATGTTGACTATGCATAACATTGTAACAAGCTGAAATATCAAATCACAAAAGCATAACAATGTTTATCTCAGCGTAGTTGTTTTGGTAACCAGCTACCAATGAAATTTGTATTAATTTATTTAGCACATTTAACTTGTCAAAAGGCAATACATATAACATATATGCTATCTAAAACAATGAGACCAACAGAAGTATTGCTAAACAAATAAAATCAAATATCTACCCATAAGCAAGTTATATGCATGTTAATTATTCAAAATTTATATGCATATCAATTACATATATAAATCACACACAATCCTAGGACATTATACGTATACATATATGTGTGTATGAGTGTTAAAGAGATTAAGCTCATATTAATTTGTTGTGTAATTTATGCATAAATGTAACATCATATAGCCAATCACAAGTATATCATATATACACATATTTGTCACTATAGTTTAAAACATAAACACATGTCACTATCAACTTTCTCGATCATATAACAACATATGAATCTTTATTACTCGTAAATGAGCTTTCTTATACTAATAAATTTTGTTGCTCAAGAAAATATAACATGCATCTTGAGAATTTTAGTGTCATGTTAATTTGCAAATAATATCTTTTACCACACAAATATTTCATAGAATCAAATCACATATTTAAATATCAAATAGCAACTAAAAGACTTATACAATTGCAATAACAATGATATACAACAAAATTAACTAAGTAGCTGTCATATTATAACATATTATCATATAAACATGTGCATTATTGTAAATTCATTAATAGAATTGCACTAATGATTATCTTCAAATATAACTATTAGACATCACCTTTTAATACAAATTGCATTTTGGTAGTCATCATAAATTGTATAAATACTAATAACAAAAACTAATTAATGGACCAATCAAAACTCATAACCATAATAATAAAAGCACATAATGATATCAAAACTCATAACCATAAAAATAAAAGCACATAATGATATCAAAACTCATAACCATAATAATAAAAGCACATAATGTTAGGATCGGAGGCTCTCATGATTGTGTTTGTTTGTTTAAAATGAATAATCAATGACAATGAAAACATGTAAAGTGCAGCGGAAATGAAAACAAACTTTGTAAACACAGTCAAAAAGGAGAAAAATAGTTTGATAAACAATTGCTTCTCATAGAGTCGAATGATTTACAAATCAAAGCAAAAGATTACAGACATGCTTACAAACTAAGCTCCCCCTCAGCCTGATGCCTCAAGGTTGGATTGTACAAGATGAAAGGATTAGACATGAGAAGGGAAAACCAGCTCAGTCAATCAAATGTAACAGTACAGGGTACTGTTACATTTATAGGCAAACCAAACCACTGAGGTATCTCAGCTGACGTCATCATGAAAGCGACGTCTAACAGCCTAACAACCTGTATCTACTGACCTTACACAAACACTGCTAACCTAACCACTGACTATACATAAGACAAACAATTTACTAAACAGCTGCTCTCCCTTTATGTCAGTGCTTTCCTCAAGGTTGATCAGTCCTTGACTGGGCAGTGCTTTAACATCAGTAGATAGGACCAGCAGTGTTGAATACTTCAGGGTTTTCATCAGCAGTTGAAAGGACAGCAGCAGTTGAATATGAGCAGCAGATAGAGACCATCAGTTGTTATAAATCACTTTCAAGGGGAGAGCAAAGTGTAAACCGCTGCTTATTGTGAATCCACTGTTGTGACCTGGTTTTGGCTTTACATTATCTGTTCCTTTGGTAGGGTTCAATCCCAACAATCTCCCCCTGGAACAGATAATGCCAAAACCTGTCATTATTCTGGATCTTTATTTCTCATCAGAAGTTCCCTTACATGTCTTTTAAATTCTTCTTCAAATTCCTTGGAACTTGTGTCATCTTCATCCCTGCACAGTGTAAGCTCAAGGAGATCTAGTTGATCTTCAGCACCCAGGCCTAGTGCTTGATTCCTTGATATATGCCTCACTTCTCCATTGGTTCTGACCAAGGTCAATACGTGGGTCTTTTGATCAGACATCCACTTTAGTATTTTTAAACCAAATGGGTTTCTTGGGAGAGATTTATTTCCTGATGAGCTGGATGCATTTGGCCGTGAGAAAAACTGTACAGCGGTATCTTGAACTTCAGACATTCTTTTAAAAGCTTCTTCTATGACTTTGTTTGCTGCAGCTATATCTTCTGCAACTTCTTTGTCAAGCAGCTCTTGTTTCTGTTGTTGATCAAGCTCACTGTCTGTGATATCTGCTGATGATTGTTTGCTTACTACTTTGACCCTTTTGGTAAGGTCTTGTAGTTTTGCTAAGTTTTCTTTATCTGAAGCCAATTTCTTGGTAGCTTCTTCAATCAGATCATCTTCTTCAAGCCTTTCTTTTTCAACAGTCAGCATTTCCTTCCTTTCTTTTCTCAACCTTGTAACAAAGGCTTCTGCTGTGCTGATCTGTGTTTCAAAGGTCTTGACCTGTTCTTTCAGCTTTTTGTAGTCAGACTTTTTAGGAGTGTCCCTCCTTTTCCTAAGTCTTTCATAAGCTTCGTCTGTTTGCTGCTTGGTCCATTTTGCTATGGCACTTGCAGAATCCACTCTTGCATCTACCAACTCCTGCTTCTTTCTCTTGTATTCAGAAATAAGATCAGCTATGAGCTTCTTGTATTTATTCCAGTTTGGAGCTGTCTTCTTCTTTCTTAGATCATTGTTAACCTTTTCAATTCTTTTTGCCTCATGCTTTAATGCAATTATTGGCCAATCTTTGAAATCTGTTTCTTCAGCAGGATAGAACTTATCTTTCATTATGTATGCAAGATATTCCTTCCTCAATTCATTTCGTTGATCTGCTTCAGGAGATATGTTTGACATTTCCTTGTTCAACTCACTTGCATATTCCTTTATTTGTTTAACCTTGTTGAGCAGGAATTCTCTTCTTTTCAAAATAGCTTCATTGCCTTGATTCTTGCATTCAATTTTGGCTCTTATCTTTGCTTGTCTTACTTTCATTTCAAGATATTCATTCATGTCTTCTGGAATTATGAAACCTATGAGAGAAGGAAATTTCCTTTTTGAAGGATCATCTTCAGTGTAAAATTGTTTCATCTCATTTTTCACAGCTTCTAATTCCAGTGGATTCTTAGCAGCAACAGGATCATACTTTTCATCAGTGTCCTGAGTTGTTTCTCTTTTTCGTTTGTAAAGCTTAGGAGGTTGTGATGCAAGACTGGTGGGAACAGTGGAAGATGACTGACTGACAGCTATTGAAACAACTGGTGTCTCAACATCTGTTGTCATTACAACTGCTGATATGTCAGCAGTTGTCTTCTGCTTTTGAGCAGGGGATGGAAGTGGTGATGTTGGTGGTGATGGTGGTGAATCATCATCTGATATGAGATTTCTTCTCCTTTTTAATGAAGAAGAAGCAGATGATGTTTTGGGTGGATCAGTGGTGGTAGATTGGATAGCAGTGGTTTGTGGCAGTGATTGACTGACAGTGGTGAAACAACTGGTGCTTCAACCGCTGCTGTCATTACAACAGATGTTATAACATCTGTTGTCTTCTGCTTTATGGCAGGAGGCAGTGGTGGTGATATGATTGTAGATGGTGGAACAGTGGTTGTAGTGGTGTGTGGTAGAGTGGTGTGTGTTGATAACATGGCAGCTGTTTGGCTACAGACAGCAGTTTTTGTAACTACTGCTGTATCAGCTGTTTGGCTAACAGGTTTTGAAACCTTTTTTTCTTTTTCTTTTCCTTTTTCAGGCTCAACATGAAGGCCATGTTCTATTCCCCTCCTATTCATGTTTTCCAACAGCTTGTTAGTCTCCCCCTTTTTGGCATTATCTGAAGGGGGGTTTACAAGAAATGGTATGGAAGAAGGAACTTTGCCAGAAGCATTTTGAATGCTAGCCTTTATATCTGCTTGAGTGTCTTTGAATCTTGATTCCACCATGTTGGTCAGCATTTGTACTTGAATAGCATGCTTTTTATTAGCCATTTGTTGCTGTTCTTCAAGCATGGGTTGAAATATATTCCATAGCTCATTTGCAGCAAATGCCTGTTGTGCAGGTGCTTGAGCAGGAACAGCAGATTGTGGTGGGGCAGCAGTGGATTGTGCTTTTTGAGCTTTTAAAATCTCTTGCACCATCTCCTTTATTTCAGCAACTGATTCTTCAAGTTTGTCAACTCTGCCCGTCAATTCCTGATACCTTGAATCATCACCTACTTTAGTAGGATCATCTGAATCCCCACCAGCAGTGGTTATATCAATGTTTGACTTAGAAACTGAGTCCCAAAAGTCACCCATTGATGCCCCTTGTTCTTGGTACTGGGGACTTCTTTCTTCAGCACTTGATAAACCTTTGATGGTGCCAGTGGTTAGATCCAACTCACTGGTGGTTATCGAAGTTGCCATGGAAGAAATTGCCTTCAAGGGAGTCTGATTTATGAAACAACTGGCCAACTGGAGACCTGTTGGTCCACCAGTTGTAGTTGCTGCTCCACTTGAACTACCACCGAGAGTTACTTGTAACTCAGGGGGTGTAACCTCCTCAATTGTTGCTGGGATAGCAGGAGTAGTAGCATCAGACCCAGTCACTTGTGGAAGTATGCTCTCAGTGATAGGTGTTAGAGAGGAACTGGTTTGTGTCTGAGCTATATCAGCTGCATGCAACAAAGGTAGCATGGATTGTGGTAATATGATTGGTGAGGGGATGGGAGTTGAAAGAGACATGTCCTTGGGATCAGGACTGAGGAAGATGGATCCAAGTGGATTCAGAGCTTCATAGTGTGGTGTCCCTGTGCTTACAACCTGATCCTTTTGTGAGGATGCAGGAGGAGTTTTAGGCATGGGTTGAGATCTTTCTTCCAACTGCTGTGAAGAAGTAGCAGCAGTGGTTTCTGGTGACTTTTGTGTTGTCACAGGCATTTCCTCTGGGATCTCATCTTCCAGAGTTGCCTTTGTTTTGGGATTGGTGGGTTTTCTGGATGTTTTCTTTTTGGTCTTTTTAGTGGTGACAGGTGTGGGTTTCAAAGCAGTGGGAGTGTTGCTATGATCACCTGGAGCAGTGGGCTCAGCAGCTGATACCTGAGGAGCAGTTGTAACCGCTAAAGTCTGCTCAGGTACCCCTGCTTTTGTTTTTATTGGTGCCATCATCCTTGAAAATGTTTCTTTTGTTATGCTTTTTATTTGACAATGAACACCTTGTTTGAGCAAATTTACATTTTTCTTTTCAAATTTTTGTTCAAAATAATAACTCAAAAATCTTGGAAAAAGTAAAAATGCTTTACTTTCAACGTTTTTCACCATGTCATTGAAAATCTCCTGGGAGTAGTTATAGTCTTTATTATTCAAAATAGCGTAACCCAGGCTTTGAATTTTCAATGGTATTTCGTTGAAAGATGTTGTTTTATTTGAAGCACACATCAAGAGTGTGTGAAATAAAAACCTGGGTGCAGATGGAAAATAACCCTTTTGTAGGGTATCTACCTTTGGTTCTTCTGCATAACCCCTTTTCAGAAAATCAGCTTTTAACTCGTTTTTGTCAAAAGAGGTTTTACCGTTCTGATCGTCGAGTATGAAGACTTCTGATATCGATTTTGGTGTGATTTTGATCGCTTTTCCCTGTATCGAGGAGTTAATGGCTATGACTTTTCCGTCTTGTTTTTCAAGCGACGCCTTTTTCCAAAACTCTCTCTGGGTTTGCAGATAGATAGGAGCATTTGCTGTCAACAAAGTTTTGTACTTTGATGCAGATAATGCATCAATGATGGTGTCAAAGGTGTGATTATCAGTAGGTTTTGTGAATAAACCCAGATAGTTGTGAGATTGTTTGAATGGTATTTCGATGGGTTCTTCGGTCGTTTGAGTGACCTCTTTGGAAGGTGATGGTGATTTAGGTTTTGGTTTTGATTTTGACTTTGATTTTGTCATTTTTGCGGAGAAGAATGAAGGAGGATTTTGGAGATTTTGAGAAGAAGGGTTGGAAACTGCTATGAGAAGAGAATTTTGGAATTCAATTCGACAGTGTAAAACCCTGTTTGGGGTTTAGGGCAGGTTTTATATATATTTTTTTTTAAAATGATCGCTGATGTGGCAGCGGTTATTAAGATCTGAGGGCTAAAAACTGACCACGTGTCAAACACTGATGAAACAGATGAAGTATGGAGAACAGTTGTTTTAAGAGCCACTGACGTATCAAGCATCAGTGATTACAACGGTAAAAATCTTGGGCAGTGGATGATTTTTACTATCAGTAGATAGCATATCAGTGGATAAGACACTGATTTTGAGCATCAGTGCTTACAAGAAAATGAGGGGTCAGTGGTTAACTTTCAGCAGTGGACAGTGTTTAGAGATCAGATGTTGGAACAAAACAGTGGTTAGGGTAAATGGTGCAAATCTGAAGAACAGGTGTTTCAGCAACAGTTTTGAGAATTTTCATTCAAGGTTTTGCCACATGTCAATTTTGAAAGACAGTAGTTTAGTACCCCAAATGATGAAAACTTTTTACTAAGGCAACTCATTTTCGTTTAATATTCAGTTAACACATGAGTACCCTAGTAATTTAATAACAGTTTTGCCACATGTCATCCTTTGATAAATATTTAGGAGCAAACCTAAGTATGACATGATCATGACATATGTACCATTTCCTTTTGACCCATTTCTGAGGACACAAATACCAGCAAAAATAAGGTATTACATCCTGACAGGAGCAGAAACTATTGCCAACAAAACAAGCAAAAGTTTCAAATATATTATAAAAAAATGAATAATATATCCTGGTTATTCGAGAAAATCCTTTGAGAAAAAATATGGTTAAAGGATTTTCTGAGGACAGTATCAAAAAGGATCTGGTAAATTTTCAGTAGAAATCATAATCATAGCATTCTCAAATTTTATGAAAATGGCAGTGGTTTGACAACAGTGGTAGAAAACTTTTAGGATGCATTTTGACCACTGTTTGGTACCATTTTCTTTGTCAGTTGATTGCAAACCTGAGGACACATGGATATATTTTTAAACATTTGTCTAATCCTCTTTGGAGTTCATTCACTGGAATCAAAACCTTTTCCTGAACAGATGAATGCACATAGTTGCTTTAATGATCATTATTACCCTAAACTTTGACTCTTCAGTGTTTTATGTTTATACTCTTTTCTTCTGACTTCAGAAGTTTTGAGATGAACACACTTCGGAGTTTTTGTAAATTTTCTTATTGTATTTTAACATAGTTGATTTTGTCCTTTTGAAGAACTCAACCTGTTTTCAACACATAAGAACTGAATGACTAAAGTTTTAATTTCTTTCTTTTTAAAAATTACCAAAAACACTAATCGTTTTGTGAACATAGGTTTTTGTTAATCCGAGATTTATACTTTAGCATTTAAACCAGGTGACAACACAAATTTCATAACAGCAATTGAAATCAATTTTGACAATATGAAATAATCCCATGGTTTAACAGATGTGTTTTCAGATCTGAAAAACTAAGAGTGACTTATGCGTGAAATCAATTGTTGTGTGAGATTTGTGTGTCATATGACATCTTGGTTGATGTACAGAGTTTTTGAATAACCATTTTGATCATGATTTTACTCGTTACTCTGTTTTTCAACTGAATACAACCAACCTTAGTATCAATGAATATTGAGCTGAACTGTTATGTCAAATTGATTGTTAGATCGAATTTGACTGTCCAGGCTCTGATACCAATTGTTAGGATCGGAGGCTCTCATGATTGTGTTTGTTTGTTTAAAATGAATAATCAATGACAATGAAAACATGTAAAGTGCAGCGGAAATGAAAACAAACTTTGTAAACACAGTCAAAAAGGAGAAAAATAGTTTGATAAACAATTGCTTCTCATAGAGTCGAATGATTTACAAATCAAAGCAAAAGATTACAGACATGCTTACAAACTAAGCTCCCCCTCAGCCTGATGCCTCAAGGTTGGATTGTACAAGATGAAAGGATTAGACATGAGAAGGGAAAACCAGCTCAGTCAATCAAATGTAACAGTACAGGGTACTGTTACATTTATAGGCAAACCAAACCACTGAGGTATCTCAGCTGACGTCATAATGAAAGCGACGCCTAACAGCCTAACAACCTGTATCTACTGACCTTACACAAACACTGCTAACCTAACCACTGACTATACATAAGACAAACAATTTACTAAATAGCTGCTCTCCCTTTATGTCAGTGCTTTCCTCAAGGTTGATCAGTCCTTGACTGGGCAGTGCTTTAACATCAGTAGATAGGACCAGCAGTGTTGAATACTTCAGGGTTTTCATCAGCAGTTGAAAGGACAGCAGCAGTTGAATATGAGCAGCAGATAGAGACCATCAGTTGTTATAAATCACTTTCAAGGGGAGAGCAAAGTGTAAACCGCTGCTTATTGTGAATCCACTGTTGTGACCTGGTTTTGGCTTTACATTATCTGTTCCTTTGGTAGGGTTCAATCCCAACACATAATGATATCAAAACTCATGATCATAATAATAAAAGCACATAATGATTTAGAATTTGTAATGTCTCTTTGAAACGTAATTTGTTGTATAAAATTTAGAACAACAATAAAAGGCTATTTAATTACTATTTACTAACCATAAAATATAATAAAAACAATTTATCAGAACAACAATAAAAGGCTATTTAATTACTATTTACTCATTTCGTAAATTGAAACAAAAAATAGGTAAATATACATCAACATGAATTAATGATGAGGAAATCGGAATTAATTTTATAATTAATAATATTCAATCCACACTCATAAGTTATATATTAGAACTTTAATTGAATTTATGCTATATTAATTAAAACTAAATAATATATATAACTTTAAAATATATATAAATAATATAATCAACAAGTAAATGCAAGATCATGGATATCATAATACAACTTTTCTTTTCAAGGTTTATCTATTAAACATGCATAAAAAGAATTTATCAAACTATATATCAATTTCTAAACCAAAAATAAGATTGCAATATAACTAGCAAATAGATAAGATTAGGCTTAATAAATTAATAACAAGTATTTTCTCATCGGGTTTCTGTAACAAGTGTCCATGTATATATTAAACTTATATTTCCTATTTTTTTTAATACCGTGATGATCATTTATTCTAGAAAAGGTCATTGTAAATGAAAATGAAAACTATGAGTAGGATTTGAACATCCCATGTTCAACCGACTTTCAAAAATCTCATTCTGGTTAACGATTATTCTTATCATGGTAAAATCAAGTTGAAAAGATAAGGCATATTCAACAAGAAACAATATAGGTATAAGAGTAGTACCTTATGTAGATAAACATGTATGGTGGAAAAAAAACTTACCTTGAAATAACTAAAGGAAATAGTATCTCCATCACTTTTTCAATCGCCATGTCTACGAAATCCAATCTTCGTTGGAAACACATCGGGCCACCAAAACTTTTATCAACAAAACATCATTAACGACATGGGTCAACCGAGACTTTAATCAACGATTAAAACCAATGATGATTCGAGCACTTTCGTGCTGATAACGTGTTGTGTAATAACTAGAACCTATTAGCAATGTATAGAAGAGAATGAGAGAATGGGAGATGAATTTCTTATTGATACATCTCATACAAAATACATGAGTCATTATATATAGTCTATAACATTAATACAAACATAAATGTGACATGGGAGTTAGAAATGTGGATAGTCACTAATAATGGACGCATTCATAACAATTTTTACATTCTAAAACGTATGTTGTTGATTATCATTATTTTTATTAATGGGTTTACCACGTACACGAAAACGTTATTAAATCTTTTTTTATATAAAATTATATGTCATTCTGTTTTATAAATAATATTTAGTTTCTAATAAAAATATCTTCAACAACAACAAAAAGTACTGAGTCCTTCAATATTTGTTAAAGCATGTAGTCTTATATGACTTTTCAATATTAAAAATCTTAGGCTTTAGAATAAATCCATTCTTAAATCTTTATCTTTAATTTCATATAACTTGAGTTTAAAAGCTTTCTTATTCATATATCCCTAAAATCGTATTGATTAAACATTCATTTTTTCTTCATGTTTATATAATATTTCTTTTCATTTAAACTAAAACAGACGATTTATTAAATCATATATTTAAAAAGAACTATTTTAGTGTTTTCTTTGCTTATATTATTTTTACTTTTATTGTATAAAAAAGAACCATCAAATACAGTATGTGAAATGGAGATCTATTATGCGAGGGAGCTCTTTAGCGCGGACCCGGATAAGACAACGTATGCTAAACCTCCCGACATTTGTGAATAATTCACACCTTTCAAAAAAAATATATACAGTATGTGAAAAATGTAAACAGATAAATAAACAAAGTAAAAAAAATAAAATAATAATCTTTTTAACCATTAATTTCATTTCAAATGGTATATTAATGGAAGAGGACAACGCCCCCATGAAGTTTGATTATGTAATTCTTTATCCTAATGCTTATGTTATTTTATTAATATAAGAGGACAATGCCCCCATGAGGTTTTATTAAATAACTTCTTATCCCAATGCTTATATTATTTTATTAATATAATTCATCTTCTTCATTTTTTATCAACTTGTGACGCTGCAAGTTTCCAGTGACCAGAAAATTCTTGTTTCCGTCGACCATATAATTTTAGTTCATCTTATATTCACCTACACGCTCAGGCAGTGGCAGATCTAGAAGACAATTTTCGAGGTATCCTAATTTTTTTTATCTAAACCCGACCTTGAGAATTTGAGGGCCGTGTGCGGCTAGTAAAAACGGGCCCTTAAAAATTTATTTATCTAGGGTAATCCATAAGAATTCGAGAGCCGGTCCTCGTGCTTCTAGTGTGTGTGTATACAAAAATATTATTATAATAGTACGTTACAGATCCGTGTATTACACGTGTTGAATAAAAAAAATATTAAATAGTTAGTAACAAGATTCCAAAATTATAATATGATATTTTGAGATAAGATGTAATTGAAATTATGTACTAATTATATATGGATACGTGTGTTGTGAAACTATTTTAAATAAAAACATAAATGTTAATCAAACTTTCTTAATCCATACCTTATAATATAGTGTCACTCACTAATAAAGTGAGAGAAAACAAACAATTTAATTAACGATTCAAATATAATTTTATTTTTACATTGTAAAACGTATGTTGTTGATAATCATTTTTTAATGGGTGTACTACGTACACGAAAACGTCATTGAATCTTTTTTATAAAACATTATATGTTTATCAAAATTTTATAAATAATATTTAGTTTGTAATAAAAATATATCCTCAACAACAAAAAGTAATGAGTCCTTCAATATTTATTAAAGCATGTAGTCTTATATGACTTTTCAATATTAGAAATCTTAAGCTTTAGAATAAATCCTATCTTAAATCTTTGTCTTTAATTTCATATAACTTGAGTTTAAAAGCTTTCTTCTTCACATATCCCTAAAATCATATTGATTAAACATTCATACTTTCTTTATGTTTATATAACTAGTTTTTTTACCCGCCACGCGTTGCGGCGGCGTCATACGCGAAATGACAACGTATAGACTACAATCAACCAGACTCGTTTCCAAACTAAATTGACGTCAAAACGTATCATAGCTCAAATTTATACCGTCGAATCAAAACGTATTACATTTGACCCGATTTATTTTCAAACAAAGTTTACGTCAAAGCGTACATAAAAAAACATTTAATAATTGACCCAACTCGTTTTCAAACAAACATTACGTTAAAGCGTAGAAGAACTCGAATTTATACCGATATGTCTATAAAAATAAAAGCGTAAGAAAATAGTTTTAGGGTAAGCTCGAAACTTAAGAAAGTTGAAGTTATAGGGTTACCTATGACATTATAGTAAAGTGTAGAGGTAGGATGGGCTATATGTAAAAAGTTGCAGGTTAAAAAGAAGTTAGAAGGTATGGGGGCTTTTTTGTCAAGTTAAAAAGTAGAAGACTCATTTTAATCAGATTAGAAGGCTGGTTTTTGTATAGTTAGAAATTTGAGGGGGAGTTTTATCAATTAAGAAAAGTTAGGGTGAATTTTATCAAAATAGAAAGGTGCTCACCGACCTTTCATTTTCATATTATACAAATATCTCTTTTCATTTAAACAAAAAATGATGATTTATTAAATTATATATTAAAAAAGAACTATTTTAATGATTTTGCTTGTATTATTTTTACCTTTATTGTAAAAAAAAAAAAAGAACCATCAAATACTTTATGTGAAATGGGGATGTATTATGCGAGTGGGCTCTCTAGCGTAGAGCCGGGTAAGACAACGAATGTTAGACCTCCCCACATTTGCAAATAATTCAACTCTTTCAAAAAAAATAGTATGCGAAAAATGTAAACTGATAAATAAACAAAGTTAAAAAAATAAAACAATAATCTTTAGTGGTGTATTAATGGAAGAGGACAACACCTAATGAAGTTTGATTATATAATTTATTATCCCAATGCTTATATTATTTTATTAACATAAGAGCTCAACGCCCCTATGAAGTTTGATTAAACAATTCCTTATCCCAATGCTTATATTATTTTATTAATATAATTCATCTTCTCATTTTTTATCAACTTGTGACGCTGCAAGCTTCTGGTGACCGGAAAATTCTTGTTTCTGTCGACCATATAATTTCAGTTCATCTTATATTCACTTACACGCTTAGGCAGTGGCGGATTTAGAAGAAAATTTTAGGGGTATCTTAGTTTTTTTTTTTTTACCTAAACCAATCCTCGAGAATTTGGGGGCCCTGTGCGGCTAGTAAAAATGGGCCCTCAAAATTTATTTTATCTAGGGTCATCCATAAGAATTCGAGAGCCAGTCCTTGTGTGTCTAGTGTGTGTATATATATTTTTATAATACTAGGCTACAGACCCGTGTATTACAAGGGTTGAATAAAAAGTTATTAAATAGTTAGTAATAAGATTTCGAAATTATAACATGATATTTTGAGATAAAATATAATTGAAATTATGTATTAATTATATATAGATACATGTGTTGTGAAATATTTTTAAAAAAACAAAAATGTTAATCAACCTTTTAATCCATACCTTATAATACAGTGTCACTCTCTAAAAAAGTGAGAGAAAGCAAACAATTTAATTAAGAATTCAAATATAATTTTATTTTTACATTCTAAAACGTATGTTGTTGATTATCATTATTTTTATTAATGGGTTTACCACGTACACGAAAACGGTATTAAATCTTTTTTATATAAAATTATATGTCATTCAAAAGTTTTAAAATAATATTTAGTTTGTAATAAAAATATCTTAAACAACAAAAAGTACTGAGTCCTTCAATATTTGTTAAAGCATGTAGTCTTATATGACTTTTCAATATTAAAAATCTTAGGTTTTAGAATAAATCCATTCTTAAATCTTTATCTTTAATTTCATATAACTTGAGTTTAAAAGCTTTCTTATTCATATATCCCTAAAATCGTATTGATTAAACATTCATTTTTTCTTCATGTTTATATAATATTTCTTTTCATTTAAACTTAAACAGACGATTTATTAAATCATATATTTAAAAAGAACTATTTTAATGTTTTCTTTGCTTATATTATTTTTACTTTTATTGTATAAAAAGACCATCAAATACAGTATGTGAAATGGAGATCTATTATGCGAGGGCGCTCTTTAGCGCGGACCCGGTTAAGACAACGTATGCTAAACCTCCCGACATTTGTGAATAATTCATACCTTTAAAAAAAAATATATACAGTATGTGAAAAATGTAAACAGATAAATAAACAACGTAAAAAAAATAATAATCTTTTTAACCATTAATTTCATTTCAAATGGTATATTAATGGAAGAGGACAACGCCCCCATGAAGTTTGATTATGTAATTCTTTATCCTAATGCTTATGTTATTTTATTAATATAAGAGGACAACGCCCCCATGAGGTTTTATTAAATAACTTCTTATCCCAATGCTTATATTATTTTATTAAAATAATTCATCTTCTTCATTTTTTATCAACTTGTGACGCTGCAAGTTTCCAGTGACCAGAAAATTCTTGTTTCCGTCGACCATATAATTTTAGTTCATCTTATATTCACCTACACGCTCAGGCAGTGGCAGTTCTAGAAGAAAATTTTAGAGGTATCCTAATTTTTTTAGAGTTAATTACATAGTTAGTCCCTGTGGTTTGCACAAAATAACATACTTAGGTACTAATAGTTTAAAATCACCTTCTAGGGTATTAACTTTTCATTTTGTAACGTTTGGAGGTATTAACTTCTATGGTAGTAACATAGGTAGTCCCTGTGGTTTGCACAAAATAACATACTTAGGTACTAACAGAATGTGATTTTAAGCCTGCAAATAAGATTAATACCCCCAAACGGTATAAAATGAAAAGTTAATACCCTAGAATGTTATTTTAAACTATTAGTACCTAAGTATGTTACTTTATGCAAAGCACAAGGACTAACTATGTAATTAACTCTTTTTTTTATCTAAACCCGTCCTTGAGAATTTGAGGGCCGTGTGCGGCTAGTAAAAACGGGCCCTTAACAAATTATTTTATCTAGGGTAATCCCTAAGAATTCGAGACCCGGTCCTCGTGCGTCTAGTGTGTGTGTATACAAACATATTATTATAATAGTACGTTACAGATCCGTGTATTACACGGGTTGAATAAAAAAATATTATATAGTTAGTAACAAGATTCCCAAATTATAATATGATATTTTGAGATAAGATATAATTGAAATTATGTACTAATTATATATGGATACGTGTGTTGTGAAACTATTTAAAAAAAAACAAAAATTTTAATCAAACTTTCTTAATCCATACCTTATAATATAGTGTCACTCACTAATAAAGTGAGAGAAAACAAACAATTTAATTAACGATTCAAATATAATTTTATTTTTACATTGTAAAACGTATGTTGTTGATAATCATTTTTTTATTGGGTGTACTACGTACACGAAAACGTCATTGAATCTTTTTTATAAAACATTACATGTTTTTCAAAATTTTATAAATAATATTTAGTTTGTAATAAAAATATATCCTCAACAACAAAAAGTATGTAGTCTTATATGACTTTTCAATATTAGAAATCTTAAGCTTTAGAATAAATCCTATCTTAAATCTTTGTCTTTAATTTCATATAACTTGAGTTTAAAAGCTTTCTTCTTCACATATCCCTAAAATCATATTGATTAAACATTCATACTTTCTTTATGTTTATATAATATCTCTTTTCATTTAAACAAAAAATGATGATTTATTAAATCATATATTAAAAAAGAACTATTTTAATGATTTTGCTTGTATTATTTTTACCTTTATTGTAAAAAAAGAACCATCAAATACTTTATATGAAATGGGGATGTATTATGCGAGTGGGCTTTCTAGCGTAGACCCGGGTAAGACAACGAATGCTAGACCTCCCCACATTCGCAAATAATTCAACCCTTTCAAAAAAAATAGTATGCGAAAAATGTAAACCGATAAATAAACAAAGTAAAAAAAAAAAAAACAATAATCTTTAGTGGTGTATTAATGGAAGAGAACAACACCCAATGAAGTTTGATTATATAATTTATTATCCCATTGCTTATATTATTTTATTAATATAAGAGCTCAACGCCCCTATGAAGTTTGATTAAACAATTCCTTATCCCAATGCTTATATTATTTTATTAATATAATTCATCTTCTCATTTTTTATCAACTTGTGACGCTGCAAGCTTCTGGTGACCGGAAAATTCTTGTTTCTGTCGACCATATAATTTCAGTTCATCTTATATTCACTTACACGCTTAGGCAGTGGCGGATTTAGAAGAAAATTTTAGGGGTATCTTAATTTTTTTTTACCTAAACCAAACCTGGAGAATTTGAGGGCCCTGTGCGGCTAGTAAAAATGGGCCCTCAAAATTTATTTTATCTAGGGTCATCCATAAGAATTCGAGAGCAGGTCCTTGTGTGTCTAGTGTGTGTATATATATTATTATAATACTAGGTTACAGAACCGTGTATTACAGGGGTTGAATAAAAAGTTATTAAATAGTTAGTAATAAGATTTCGAAATTATAACATGATATTTTGAGATAAAATATAATTGAAATTATGAATTAATTATATATAGATACATGTGTTGTGAAATATTTTTAAAAAACAAAAATTTTAATCAACCTTTCTTAATCTATACCTTATAATATAGTGTCACACTCTAATAAAATGAGAGAAAGCAAACAATTTAATTAAGAATTCAAATATAATTTTATTTTTACATTCTAAAACGTATGTTGTTGATTATCATTACTTTTATTAATGGGTTGACCACGTACACGAAAACGTTATTAAATCTTTTTTTTAAATAAAATTATATGTCATTCAAAAGTTTTATAAATAATATTTAGCTTGTAATAAAAATTTCTTCAACAACTAAAAGTACTGAGTCCTTCAATATTTGTTAAAGCATGTAGTATTATATGACTTTTCAATATTAAAAATCTTAGGCTTTAGAATAAATCCATTCTTAAATCTTTATCTTTAATTTCATATAACTTGAGTTTAAAAGCTTTCTTATTCATATATCCCTAAAATCGTATTGATTAAACATTAATTTTTTCTTAATGTTTATATAATATTTCTTTTCATTTAAACTTAAACAGACGATTTATTAAATCATATATTTAAAATGAACTATTTTAATGTTTTCTTTGCTTATATTATTTTTACTTTTATTGTATAAAAAAGAACCATCAAATACAGTATGTGAAACGGAGATCTATTATGCGACGACGCTCTTTAGCGCGGACCCGGTTAAGACAACGTATGGTAAACCTCCCGACATTTGTGAATAATTCACACCTTTCAAAAAAAATATACAGTATGTGAAAAATGTAAACAAATAAATAAAAAAGTAAAAAAAAAAATAATAATCTTTTTAACCATTAATTTCATTTCAAATGGTATATTAATGGAAGAGGACAACGCCCCCATGAAGTTTGATTATGTAATTCTTTATCCTAATTCTTATGTTATTTTATTAATATAAGAGGACAACGCCCCCATGAGGTTTTATTAAATAACTTCTTATCCCAATGCTTATATTATTTTATTAATATAATTCATCTTCTTCATTTTTTATCAACTTGTGATGCTGCAAGTTTCCAATGACCTGAAAATTCTTGTTTCCGTCGACCATATAATTTTAGTTCATCTTATATTCACCTACACGCTCAGGCAGTGGCAGATCTAGAAGAAAATTTTAGGGGTATCCTAATTTTTTTTATCTAAACCCGTCCTTGAGAATTTGAGGGTCGTGTGTGGCTAGTAAAAATGGGCCCTTCAAAATTTATTTTATCTAGGGTAATCCCTAAGAATTCGAGAGCCGGTCCTCGTGCGTCTAGTGTGCGTGTATACAAAATATTATTATAATAGTACCTTACAGATCCGTGTATTACACGGGTTGAATAAAAAAATATTAAATAGTTAGTAACAAGATTCCGAAATTATAATATGATATTTTGAGATAAGATGTAATTGAAATTATGTACTAATTATATATGGATACGTGTGTTGTGAAACTATGTAAAAAAACAAAAATGTTAATCAAACTTTCTTAATCCATACCTTATAATATAGTGTTACTCACTAATAAATTGAGAGAAAACAAACAATTTAATTAACGCTTCAAATATAATTTTATCTTTACATTGTAAAACGTATGTTGTTGATAATCATTTTTTTAATGGGTGTACTACGTACACGAAAACGTCATTGAATCTTTTTTATAAAACATTATATGTTGAGTAAATTACAAGTTTTGTCCTTTATGTTTCAGTGAGGGTGGTGATGGTGGAGACGGCGGTGAAAGGGTGGTGATGGTGGAGACGGTGAAAGGGTGGTGAAGGGGTGGAGGTGGTGGAGATGGCGGTGAAAGGGTGGTGATGGTGGAGACGGTGGTGGTAGTGTGGTAGAGAGAAAGTAGTTGTGTGGCGGTGGGTGAAGGTGGTTGTGGTGGTGGTGTGTTGATGGAGGTGGCGGCAGATGGCGGTGAAAGGGTGGAGGGTGGTGGAGATGGCGGTGAAAGGGTTGTGGTATATATATATATATATATATATATATACTTATAATAATAATAATAATAATAATAAAACTAGAATTATTTTGTTTTATTTTTTAATAATACTAAGTAAACTGTGTAAATGACTAAAATACCTCTGGGTGACCAGATTTAACAAAAAAAATTAACTGGGTTTGGCCTAAAGGACATAACGTGCAAGATTTGCAAACATTAAGGACAAAACTCATCAATTTTAAAGACAAAAGACAGCGCCTGCAATTTTGGACAAACATAAAGGACAAAACTTGTAATTTACTCTTATATGTTTTTCAAAATTTTATAAATAATATTTAGTTTGTAATAAAAATATCTTCAACAACAAAAAGTACTGTGTCATTCAATATTTGTTAAAGCATGTAGTATTATATGACTTTTCAATATTAGAAATCTTAGACTTTAGAATATATCGTATCTTAAATCTTTATCTTTGATTTCATATAACTTGAGTTTAAAAGCTTTCTTATTCATATCCCTAAAATCGTATCGGTTAAACATTCATTCTTTCTTCATGTTTATATAATATTTGTTTTTATTAAAACAATAAAGACGATTTTTAAATCATATATTTAAAAATAACTATTTTTTGTTTTTTGCTTGTATTATTTTTACCTTTATTGTATAAAAAAGAACCATCAAATACAGTATGTGAAATGGGGATTTATTATGCAAGGGGGCTCTCTAGCGTTGCCCCGGTTAAGACAAGGTATGCTAGACCTCCCGACATTCGCGAATAATTCAAACCTTTCAAAAAAAAATATAGTATGTGAAAAATGTAAACTGATAAATAAACAAAGTAAAAAAATAAAACAATAATATTTTTAACAGTTAATTTCATTTCAAATGGTATATTAATGGAAGAGGACAACGCCCCCATGAAGTTTGACTAAATATTTCCTTATCCCAATGTTTATATTATTTTATTAATATAAGAGATAGCTCCACCATGAAATTTGATTAAATAATTCCTTATCCCAATGCTTATATTTTTTTATTAATATAATTCATCTTCTTCATTTTTTATCAACTTGTGACGCTGCAAGTTTCCAATGACCTGAAAATTCTTGTTTCCGTCGACCATATAATTTCAGTTCATCTTATATTCACCTACACGCTCAGGCAGTGGCAGATCTAGAAGAAAATTTTAGGGGTATCCTAATTTTTTTTTTTATCTAAACCCGTCCTTGAGAATTTGAGGGTCGTGTGCGGCTAGTAAAAATGAGCCCTTAAAAATATATTTTATCTAGGGTAATCCCTAAGAATTCGAGAGTTGGTCCTCGTGCGACTAGTGTGTGTGTATACAAAATTATTATTATAATAGTACGTTACAGATCCATGTATTACACGGGTTGAATAAGAAAATATTAAATAGTTAGTAATAAGATTCCAAAATTATCTTATGATTTTTTGAGATCAGATATAATTGAAATTATGTATTAATTATATATGGATACGTGTGTTGTGAAACTATTTAAAAGAAACAAAAATATTAATCAAACTTTCTTAATCCATACCTTATAATATAGTGTCACTCTCTAATAAAGCGAGAGAAAACAAACAATTTAATTAAGGATTCAAATATAATTTTATTTTTACATTCTAAAACGTATGTTGTTGATTATCATTTTTTTATTAATGGGTGTACTACGTACACGAAAACGTCATTAAATCTTTTTTATAAAACATTATATGTATTACAAAAGTTTTATAAATAATATTTAGTTTGTAATAAAAAATATCCTCTACAACAAAAAGTGCTGAGTCCTTCAATATTTATTAAAGCATGTAGTCTTATATGACTTTTCAATATTAGAAATCTTAAGCTTTAGAATAAACTAAAATTTATATCTTTGTCTTTAATTTCTTATAACTTGAGTTTAAAAGCTTTCTTCTTCACATATCCCTAAAATCATATTGATTAAACATCCATACTTTCTTTATGTTTATATAATATCTCTTTTCATTTAAACAAAAAATGATGATTTATTAAATCATATATTAAAAAGTTTTAATGATTTTGCTTGTATTATTTTTACCTTTATTGTAAAAAAAAGAACCATCAAATACTTTATGTGAAATGGGGATGTATTATGCGAGGGGGCTCTCTAGCGCGGACCCGGGTAAGACAACAAATGCTAGACCTCCCGACATTTGTGAATAATTCACCCCTTTAAAAAAAATAGTACGCAAAAAATGTAAACTGATAATTAAACAAAGTAAAAGAAAATAATACAATAATCTTTAATGGTATATTAATGGAAGAGGGCAACGCCCCAATGAAGTTTGATTATATAATTTCTTATCCCAATGCTTATATTATTTTATTAATATAAGAGCACAACGCCCCTATGATGTTTGATTAAATTATTCCTTATCCCAATGCTTACATTATTTTATTAATATAATTCATCTTCTTATTTTTTTATCAACTTGTGACGCTGCAAGCTTCTGGTGACCGGAAAATTCTTGTTTCTGTCGACCATATAATTTCAGTTCATGTTATATTCACTTACACGCTTAGGCAGTGGCGGATTTAGAAGAAAATTTTAGGGGTATCCTATTTTTTTACCTAAACCAGTCCTTGAGAATTTGAGGGCCCTGTGCGGCTATTATAAATGGGCCCTTAAAATTTATTTTATCTAGGGTCATCTATAAGAATTTGAGAGCTGGTCCTTGCGTGTCTAGTGTGTGTATATATATTATTATAATACTAGGTTATAGACCCGTGTATTACAGGGGTTGAATAAAAAGTTATTAAATAGTTAGTAATAAGATTTCGAAATTATAACATGATATTTTGAGATAAGATATAATTGAAATTATGTATTAATTATATATAGGTACGTGTGTTGTGAAACTATTTTTAAAAAACAAAAATATTAACCAACCTTTCTTAATCCATACCTTATAATACAGTGTCAGTCTATAATAAAGTGAGAGAAAGCAAACAATTTAATTAAGCATACACATATAATTTTATTTTTACATTCTAAAACGTATGTTGTTTATTATCATTTTTTTTATTAATGGGTGTACCATGTACACGAAAACGTTATTAAATCTTTTTTATAAACGTTATATGTTATTCAAAAGTTTTATAAATAATATTTAGTTTGTAATAAAAATATATTCAACAACAAAAAGTACTGTGTTATTGAATATTTGTTAAAGTATGTAGTCTTATATGACTTTTCAATATTAGAAATCTTAGGCTTTAGAATAAATCCTATCTTAAATCTTTATCTTTAATTTCATATAACTTGAGTTTAAAAGCTTTCTTATTCATATCCCTAAAACCGTATCGATTAAACATTCATACTTTCTTCATGTTTATATAATATTTCTTTTCATTAAAACCAAAAAAGACGATTTATTAAATCATATATTTAAAAAGAACTATTGTAATGTTTTTTGCTTGTATTATTTTTACCTTTATTGTATAAAAAAGAACCATAAAATAAAGTATTGAAATGGGGATCTATTATGCAAGGGGGCTCTCTAGCGTGGACCCGGTTAAGACAACGTATGCTAGACCCTCCTGACATTCGCGAATAATTCACACCTTTAAAAAAAATATAGTATGTGAAAAAATGTAAACTGATAAATAAACAATATGAAAAAAATAAAACAATAATCTTTTTAATGGTTAATTGATATACGTTAGATTATACATGTTTTTATACCTCAAAACACTTCCGTTTTAAGCGTTTTTGACCGAAAACACGACGTTTAGGTACCAAATTTGGCACTTTTATATTTTCAGGTCTTAAACGGAGCACAAAAGAAAAATCTAATGAAAACGAACAAATTCTGATGCATTTCTGATAAACCGGACAAAATTCTGATACTGCCAGGTGTCGCACGACTGTGCGATCCGACCGCACTAACGTGCGAGTCATCCGATCTAGGAAGCACTGCCAGTGCGATTGATGGTGCCGATGTTTTCCCGGGCCACAACACCGTGCGACCCGCCGCATGACCGTGCACCAGCTAGACCAAGTCTTTTGATCTGGTTTCTGATGACATCGCACTACCGTGCGATCCACGGCATGACCGTGCCAATCTGATGACCCAGAAAACTTGTCCACTAGTCCACTTGTCTGACCCCGAATCAGAGAAATGACATCACCCGATAACACCAGTCGCACGACCGTGCGACCCGGTGGCACGACCGTGCCAAACCAAAAGTTGCCTATAAATAGAGCCATTCGCTACTGGTTTCAATGTTGGGTTTTTCTCCATGTTTCTGGGCGATTTCTGGGTTCCGAAGCAGTCTTGATCAGACCCATTTGAAAAGCATAACCGATCCAACCCATCAATTCCTTGCTTGTTTATGGTTCGATTCCTTGTTCTTATACATGTATTCTGATCATTATTCAAGTATTGAGCTGACGTTAGTTTATGTTTAATGTAGTATTATGTAATAGTAGTAAGGAACTTGTTTCTTGAATAATCTATATGTTGTAATCTTGTTTGTATGAAACTTTAGTACTTTTTCATGTTTGAATCTTCATGATTATATAATGAATGTTTCTTTGATGTTGAGTTCTTAATTATGTTTGATTGTCTTGGATAATGAATCTGTGGTTAGTGGGATGGTAACTATTTCTTGATTAACTTGTTTGTAAATTTGTTTACACCTTGAGACTCGAGAGGGATATTGGTTTTATCTAAGATATATCTTATTTTGATTAGGAATGCTTTCTTGCACGTAAGGGTTCTAACGAATTATATAGTGTTGATTACATGTTCTTGAATGCGGTTTATGATCCTTGTTTAGTAGTTTTAGTCTGAAATTGCTGACATGGTAGATTTGTGTTCAAGACTTATAAAGGTGAAATATTTTGTTATATGATCTACTTAAATGCTTATCCTCGTGGCTGTATTGTGACCATCGGTATTGCTTTCTTTGATAAGTGAGGTTAGAAAACTCCTAGCGGATGACTAATCTATCTTTAAAGGTTCACATGAATGAATATCAATAGCTCACTAAAGAATGCGTTTAGGTGGTTAACGTGTGTTTATCGCATTAACTTTCCGAAGAATCATCCTGTTAGAAAACTCCTAGCGGATGACTAACTGTCTTGAAATTGGAAAATTGATTAAGTGTTTTTGTGACATATGTGATGTAGATAACATGTTTAGGATGTTCGTGAAACAAGATAATAGTATACTTATGTTTTAAAATATAGTTTTAGATAACTTAGTTAAACAACCATTCACTTATCCTCTTATCTGGTAATCTAATGACAAAGATTTAGTACTTAATAACGCCCGTGTTCCATGGATCGATATCTGACTCTTACCAATACTTTGCTACATATATGACGGGATACACTTGTCCTTTGTTGTGTGTGTTTTAATGTTAAGGTATAAACCAATTTTATAAATATTAAAACCCACGTGTGTGTGTAAAATCAATGTAAATAATATGTGTACATAAACACGCACCAAGTTTTTGGCGCCATTGCCGGGGAACACGGCGAAATTTTCGGAACAATTCGAGTTATTATTTTACCGGTATACATACTGTGAATACTTGTACATTTTTGTATTTATTTGTTTTCTTATTTACTAACTTGTGAATAGTTAACCTGGCACGCCTAGTAGGACTAACTTTTGACTAACTTTTCTTTTTTTGTTTTACTAACCAACTAACCACTAACCAACTAACTGATTAACTTTACTAACTCACTAACATACTAACTTTTTATTTTATTGTTCGACTAACATTTTTCATTTATTTAATTCTGTTATGTGTTCGTAATCGAACCATTTTCATTTATTTATTTTTCCAATTCATTTATTTCATTCCAATACAGTTATTTCAGTATTTCAATTCAGTTATTTATATTTATATTTATATTTATATTTATATTTATGCCCGTGTTCGCATGTCGAGACATAAATATATTTATTTCTTTTACGCATTTATTCACATTTATTTTTTACGCCCATTTAATCATTTATTCATTTCTGCCCATTTATTTATTTATTTAGTACTCAATTATTTATTTATTTACTCCACGAAAATAAAATAAAATACAACTTTCTGATAAAATCATCAGATTTTCTGATAAATTCTGATAAATTTATCAGGTTTTTCTGATGGATTCTGATAAGCCCATTAGATTTTCTGGGAAAACAATTTTAACTTCTGATGAATTTGATTTTCTGGTAAATTCTGATGAAAAGAAATTTTCATCAGATTATTATCAGCTCTTATCAGATTTTCTGATATAAAAAAAACAGTTCTCAGATGTAAATAAGTAAATAAACAAGTAAATAGATAAATAGATATGTATAATAAATTGTATATATATATATGTATATTCTACGATAGTATTATTACTTATATTTATATTTCTTATATTATTATTATGTTCTTTTTTCTGTATAATGCCTTCCTTTTTACTTGCATGTTAATGTCCACAACCCTTGTACCCGCTAATGCTGAGCTAGCCAACGAACCAGAAAATAACCTAAGAAGAAGTAGGCGGCTTCGTGAAAGATCGCTTGTCGTTGCACAAAGGATTGCGGCCGTAATCGACGAACCAGTGATACTTTCCGACAACGACAGTTCAGAGGACGAAAGAGGAAGCATCATGGCGGGAGACGACCAGACTTTGAATGAGAGCGGCTGTCCAGGAGGAGAGGGCTTGTTACCGAGCATCGCCCGACCTATGATAGCAGCACCGAGTTTTGGAAATTAAATCTAGTATTATTAATATGTTACAAAATTCTGTGCAGTTTAATGGTTATGCCAGCTACATCCCGCCATGACTACTGTTGGGTAGACGTTCACAAAGGGAGTTTAGCATGATTACCTCCATACCACACGCTGCTTGTGGTTTTCCGACAGAAACCGGAGTAGAAATTTTATATTCAAGCAAAGAAGTCATGTCAGTAGATGACGAGCCACCAGTAAAGGTCGCGACACCATTTCTATCGAACAAACCAGAGAAGTGGGTACTCAACAATGAATACCTTGAGCAAACTATTTTGCTAGGACACGCTATATCACCAGCAATCCGCGCGAGACTGAAATAACTTCTATTAAAAAATATGGATATTTTCGCAGGGTCCCCAGCAGACATGACCGGTGTGCCAAGAGAGGTGACGGAACATTGTTTGAATGTTCGATCTTCAGCAGAGCCAGTAGCACAAGGAAAGCGCAGTCTCGGTCCGGAAAAGACTCGCGCACTGAATGAGCAAGTGGCTGAACTACTTCAAGCCGGCATACTACGCGAAGTCCGATATCAAACTTGGGTGGCTAACCCAGTAATGGTGCAAAAGCATAATGGCGGATGGCGCATGTGCGTTGATTTCAAGGACCTCAACAAGGCTTGCCCAAAAGACTGTTATGCTCTCCCAGAGATAGACAAGATGGTAGATTCCTTAGCATCTTTCCACTGGAAATGCTTCCTAGATTGTTACAAAGGTTATCACCAAGTATAAATGAAGGAAGAAGACGAAGACAAGACAGCTTTCCGCACGGACAAAGGTATATTTTGTTACACAAAAATGCCTTTCGGTCTCCGCAACGCGGGAGCTACATACCAACGCCTAATGGATAAAGTCTTTGGGGGAAGATATTGGCGTAACAGTCGAAGTCTATATGGACGACCTTGTCATCATGAGTCCCGAAGAAGAATTAATGCTCACAAATATCCAGCGCAACTTTGACTCTTTGCGCAGAGTTAAGCTGAAGCTGAATCCAGTGAAGTGTTCATTTGGAATGGAGGAAGGTAAATTCTTAGGATTTATCGTAACCAAGGATGGTTTCAAAGTCAATCCAGAAAAGGTAGAGGCTATTCAGCTCATGCCGTCACCATCATCTATCAAAGAGATGCAACGTCTAGCTGGTCGATTGGCTGCGCTCAACCGATTTTTAGCAAACCGTGCCACCTAATCCTATCCGTTCATCAGCACATTGCGCAACTGCGTTAAGAAGAGCTAGTTTCAATGGACTCCGGAGGCCGAAAAAGCTTTTCAGGAAATGAAAGAATGCCTAATTCAGTTACCTACTTTAACAGCTCCACGAAAGGAGGAACCATTAATCTCGTACCTTTCGGCATTGGAGGTAGCAGTAGGCGCAGTGTTGCTGGCCGAAAGAAATGGAGTCCAAACTCCAATTTATTAAATCAGCAAGATGTTGACTGGTCCAGAAACACGTTATTCAATCATGGAAAAACTCATTCTCGCGTTGGTTCACGCTTCGCGCAGATTACGAAGGTACTTCTCTGGCCACGTCATAACTGTTCTTACTAATTATCATTTGGGACAAGTTTTATCCAAACCGGATGTCGCGGGTCGATTAGCAAAGTGGGCCATTGAACTGGGTGGACATAACATCCTGTATAAGCCGCGTCCAGTTATCAAAGGCCAAGTTCTGGCAGATTTCGTTACTGAAGTTCCCATTGATAAAGTCCAAGAGTGCGAAGCCATACAGAACCCTATCCATGTCTTCGACGACAGGGTCTGCATCTTATATACTGATGGTGCTTCCAATGATGACGACGCAGGGGCGAGTCTTCGCTTGGTCAGCCCCGATAACCACGAGCTTACTTACGCCATTAGGTTAGATTTTAAAAGCACCAACAACGAAGTAGAGTATGAAGCATTTCTCGCAGGTCTCTGCCTAGCAATCAAAATGGGGGCAAAGAATGTAGAAGCACATGTTGATTCTCTATTAGTTGCCGAACAGATTAACGGTCGGTATGACGCAAAAGGCGAAACAATGACCTTGTATCTTGAACATGCGAGAACATTAATCAATCAGTTTCAGACTTTCAAAATCATCCATATTAACAGAAGTGAGAACAAGCACGCGGACGCGCTAAGCAAGTTAGCCGCTACAAGTTTCAAACACCTGGCAAAGGAGGCCCGCATTGAAGTTCTCTCAAACCCATCTGTTCCTCTGAGACACGTAAACATGATAGAAATCAGGAATCCATTCTGGATGTCCCCGATTATTATGTTCTTACAACATGGAACTCTTCCATAAGGAAAAACGGAAGCAAGTAAAATTCAGAACAAAGCGTTTAATTATGAGATGGCGGATGGAATTCTGTATCGCAAGTCTTATATGGGTCCTCTTCTAAGATGTGTTGACAAGCATGATGTGCAATATCTGGTCCGAGAAATCCATGAAGGAGTATGCGGAATCCATGCTGGTCCCCGCATGGTAGTGGCAAAAATCATGATTGCAGGCTATTACTAGCCAGGCATGCATCTGGACGCCGTCGAGATTTTGCGCAAGTGTACCGCGTGCCAACGACACGATCCAAAGACCCTTGGCCCAAAAAACCCTTTGGTTCTGGTAACTGCAGCATGGCCTTTCCAACAATGGGGAATCGATCTGGTAGGTCCTTTTCCCGATGGCCTGGCGCAGTAAAATTTATCATAATTGCGGTGGATTACTTCACCAAATGGATAGAAGCCAAAGCCCTAGCATCAACCACCGCATTGGTCATCAGAAAATTCATCTGGGAACACATCAAATGCTGGTTCAGGTTATCGTTGCGCATTATCACAGACAACGATACCAATTTTGCTTCTGACGATCTCCAAAAATGGATGAAAGAAATGCGTATCGAACATAGTTTCTCCTCCGTGGCACACCCACAGGCAAACGGACAAGTTGAAAGCATCAACAAATAGATTGTAGATGGCGTCAAAGCAAGGTTGGGAACCGCAAGGAGAGGCTGGGTCGATGAACTCCCAAGCATTCTATGGGCTCACCGCACCATGCCAAAGACTAGCACGGGAGAAACGCCATTTAGTCTCGTCTACGGTATAGAAGCCGTAATCCCGACGGAGATCGGTCGCCCCTCACCTCGCATGCTAGCTATGGAGAAACAAAACAATGAGCAAGAGCGTAGACTCAACTTGGACCTCCTCGAAGAAAGACGAGAAAATGCAGCCATTAACGAGGCCAAGTACAAGTCAAAATTGGAAAAATATTACAATGCTCGAGTGCGCATATGCACTTTCCTACCGGGAGACTTCGTCCTAAGAGATAACAAGGCATTAAACGCAGAACGGCCAGGGAAACTTACGCCTAAATGGGAGGGACCTTATGTGATAAACGAGGTCCTAGGAAAAGGAGCGTACACCCTGCGCCGACTTGATGGAACAGACATTCCACGAACATGGAACGCGCAACAGCTACGCAGGTGCTATATGTAATCCTAGCACCCTTCATACTTGGACAACACATTACGCTGACCAACGTACAACACAAAAGGTCGTTACTTACATGCTCATCGTAATTATTTTATTTATCCTAAAAACAGCTTTGTATCTGCTGGCCTCTGCGCCTTATCTACATCAATGAAAAGTTTGTTACTCACATTGCACCTTTATGTTTTACACACTATTTATTAAAACAACAACAAACGGTTAGCCAGTTTTTCGAACGACAACATCAAATGAATCAAACCAAACAAGCGTAAGCAAATATATGTAGATAACCAAAAAGTCGTGACTTCACTTTCAATTGACTTAACATGCTAATCTTCACACAACTCACAATGTTCACACACACTCGGTTTTATTTATGAAACATACATAAAATGTGTATGTGCAAACATTCAATGCCTCGTCAATGAAATGTGTAATATCATAAGCTTGTCATAAGATCTTGTCTCCACCAACTAACATGCGAAAAAGTGTAAATCAAGAGGACTTTACGGGGTGTAACGTTAGGCTTGGGCGAAGGGTATGGAAATGGATATATAAAGTGGCGAAATGGTTAAAAATCGGTAGTTATGTTTAACAAGCGCAATACAACAAAATTATACATACAAATGCCTTAAAAAGGCGACTTTTGTAACATCGAACTCATCAACAAGATTTAAACAACTTAGCATTGAAAATAGCTTGATTTTTGTCGACTTCACCCTATTTTAGGGTGTTTTATTTTCTGTTTTTTTTTTGTATTTTTTAACATACTAATGGATTTATACAATGAATAATAAACTATAACAATCGCTAGTTAAACGATTATTTTGACCGAGTTTCAACACTAAAAGGTTTAAAACATAAAAAGGCTAAATTTGGTTAAGTGGGCGATTATGTTGGGTAAACAAAGGTGAACGGGAAGGCTCGACGTGGTTAATCCTAAAGGGTAATGTAAGGTTTACGGGAAACACAACACAAAGAACAAGGGTAACACAAAGGGGTAATCTAAGTGCCTCTATCACTTCTACACAATTCCGCAAGTTCATGGTCTTAACAAGCATACTAGTGACAAGTTCTAAATTACACATGACATCCGGCTCACTCCTACATCCGAAATGAACAAATATATAACAATTTCAAGGCTCAAACATGCTCACGTAACGGAAGGAATGGGTAAAAGTGTGAAAACTATCATGCAAGTCTTTCTTTGTTTGTCACGCTTTCCGGTTTTCTTTTTCAAAATTTATTTTGCTTGTCGAGTTTTTATCAAGTCCGAAGTTTTCTAAAACACAACCAACCGGTTTATTTACTAAAATATATACAAAATACAAATATTTTTGAATGATTTTTCTATTTTTTTTAGGACAAACAAAGTCAACAAAGTTAAACCCCCTCCCCACACTTGAACTTCGCATTGTCCCCAATGCGAAACCCAAAATATAGAGATAAAGGATAATAATACTCCCCTGACGATGATGTTTGATGCAACGAGACTTCCAAAGCTGTATCCGTGATGTGCTCCAGTCCAAGATGTGATAGTCAAAATCTGCAAGTATGTCACAAGGCAAAGCAAAGCAAAACAAAACACAAGGGAAAATCTAGTCGCAACATAAACTATGATCTAAATAATTCGCATCATTCTTGCAAGGATTAGGGTTTCGTTTGTATTTATGAAGAGAACCCTAAAAACCTTGAAGAAATCGAATGATTCTATCCTAGAAAGCGGAAGAAACAAAAAAAAGACAAGAAAGAATGTACTGTGCGAAGAGGTGTGTGAAACCGTGCGAAGAAACCGTGCGATTTGAGGCGAAATCGCTCTGGAACGGCTGTCTGCAGTTAGGGTTCGCGAATGAGGGAAATGGCAGCAGGTGGGGGTTTTTATAATGTACAAATGACAAAACTGCCCCTGCCTCTCGCACGGTCGTGCGACAGCTCACACGGTCGTGCATGACCGACATTGTTCAAACCCTGCACGCTGTTCTCGGAGATACACCGGGGGTGCGACTCCTAGTGCATGCCAGCCCGCAAACGCACGGTAGTGCGTCGCATGGCACGGTCGTGCAACAGCTGCAGATCAGTTTTTTCTGCAGAAGCCATTTCCAGCAACTGTTTTGGCCGTTTTTCGCCATTTTTTTCACACACAAACTGTTTTAACCATATCGCAACATAGAACCTTCGCTCGGCACGTATAAAAATAGTACAAACTAACGACAACTACCAAACACACCTAAATTACGCTAAGACTACAAAAACACAAAAGTGGACGATTTTACCCCTAAAGCGTCAAAGACGCTCTTGCTACATTTTTAATCCACGAGTCAGTAGCGTAGACTCATGCTAAATTTTTGTCGGCGAGTCGATAGCAAGACTCATGCTAAATTTTTGTCGGGGAGTCGATAGCAAGACTCATGCTAAATTTTTGTCGTGCAATCTCTTGGTTCGTTCTTTATATAGCACGTAGCTTTCATAGGCGTGTTGTCTCAGCTCTTCCAGCTCACGAATTTGTAGGAACCGGGCTTCACCTCCGGCTGATTTGACTCATTTAGTGGTCGTTCGTCATCCGCCATGATTATGTTTCCTACGTCCCGTGAGCCCTCGGCTTCAGCGGGTACCACCTGCTCCTGCTCACCAGCTGCGAGTAGCAGCCCAACCGCACGAGATCTCGCACGAAGACGTCTCCTCAGATCACGCTCGGGTTCGTCTGACGGCTCAACAGGATTGGGAGCGGGGGTAGAGGACATCAACCTGTAAACGAAAAATTGTCACAATGAATATTTTATTAATATAATAATGCTGTTTCTTTTTTTTTTTTTTGCTGAAAAGAAACAGAATATTATTTAAAATGGGCTGAAAATTTTATAAAAATCCGAAAATGGGCCCGAAATTTTTATAAAAATCAACACAATAAAAAAATCGAATCGGCTAGTATAAAAATGATTTTAAGGAGCCGAAAACTCAAAGAATAAATAAATAATAAATCCGGATTAAATAAATAAATGGAACAAAAATTTACAAATGTACAAAATATTCACGAAAACGAATAAATCGAATTAAAAGCAAGAAATATTAACAAATAAATAAACAAATAAATAATCAAGAAAGTATACACAAATATTAACAAGTATATACACTGATAACACAATGACTCGGGTCGTTCCTAAAGCTCGCCAGTTCCCCGGCAACGGCGCCAAAAACTTGACGTGTGCGTATATATACATAATTTTGCAATGAAATTACACACGAATCGGTTTTAAATTTATAAAAGTGATTATTACTTTAACATCAAAACACACACGAAAGAGGCAAGTGTACCCCGTCACATATGTAGTAAAGTATCGGTAAGAACCAAATATCGATCCAAGGAAATGGGCGGAGAAATAATACTAGACCTTTGTCACCAAACTTCCGGTAAAAACATAAGTTGTTTGACTTTTAATAAACTAAAGTAAGCATAAACAAATACTTATAAAACATAGTAGAAAATAGATAAATAGCCTTGCTTAATACACAACCAAAGTATGTCAACTAAGTCGGTTTTGGCACTAGAAGCATTCGGTCAATTCTCCAATTTTGAGACAATTAGTATCCCTTTCGGGAATCCTAACATAACAATCATTCGGAAAGTTAAAACAATAAACACACTTTAACCACCTAAAATTGTTCTTTAACGTGCAATTGATAAATGTCTATGAAAATCTCTTAAAAATAAGTTAGTCACCCGTTAGGAGTTTTCTAACCTCACTTAAACAAGGAAAGCGACACCGATAAACACAATGCAACCACCGAGACAAGCATAAACTAGATTAAATCACAACCGAGTTCATTTTACAAATCTTGCACATAAATTCACCAAGATAGCAATTTTGGCCTAAACTACTAACTAAGCTAACAAATCATGGCAATAATTTATAACGACACCATTTAACCTGTTAAGGTCCTTACGTGATGGCAAGCTTTCTTGATTAACAATAATTACATTTTATTAAACCACTAACCATGTCTAGTATCATGGTGCACACATTTTAACCAAGCTAAACTAGTTAACCAAGTTTAAAGTTTACTAATACAAGATTAATTAAGCTTCATTTTTCAACTATCTTAACTAACCAAATACCAATCATCCAACACAATTACTTATAATCAAGAAATCAATATCAATAACAAGGTTGCAAACTAATCATCAAAGATTAACATAGAAAATACTTCCAAATGTCATTACAAACAAAGATTAACATGCTAATGGCTATAATCAAGCAAGGGATTGTTGTGTTTTTGCTCAAAGGCTACAATAATACATAAACATTAATCTAAATGCTTGAAAGATTAACAAAATCATGGAAAGATTAGAAAACCAAACCATAAACAAGCATAAGATTAAGAATCTGGAAGATAACGAAGCTAATCGACACAATGTGGCTTGAATCCGGGTGAAAGCAGAAGCCTCCGGAGCCTGAAAATCGCCAGAATCGCTTCCAAAATGTCCAGAGTTCCGAGCAGAATGTTTCTGCAAGTTTTTATATAATTTTGATCTCGCACGGTCGTGCCTTTATGGCACGACCGTTCACTTTTTGCATTATTGAAGTTACTGTGCACCATACCGCATGACGTCATCAGATCTTGACCAGATTCGATCTCGCACGGGCGTGCCATGGGGTGTACGGGCATGCATCGCCGAGCTGGGGCTGGTCATCGCATCCGCACGGGGGTGTGTTCAGTCGCACGGGGGTGCGTTCCTGAGATTTCGTTGCACTCCTGATCGCACTGGGTGTGCAACGCCGAGCTGAGCTTTGTTTTCGTATCCGCACGGGGGTGCGTTCAGTCGCACGGGGGTGCGTTCCCGAGATTTCGTTGCACTCCTTATCGCACTGGGTGTGCAACGCCGAGCTGAGCTTTGTTGTCGCATCCGCACGGGGGTGCCACCAGTCGCACGGGGGTGCGACTTGCCCAGGTCAGAATTTTCCACAGAATGTTGACAGTTCAGCCGTTTCGCCCGGAAAATCCTCGTTTTCACTATCTTCTTGTCTGGTGTGCTGTTTTAGGTCTGTAAACAAAAGTATACTTGATTAAGTATCCGAATGACGGTTTTACGGCCGAAAATGCATAAAATGGGGGACTAAAATATGTATAAATTAGTGAATATCAGTCCCAAAAACCCTGCGCAAGCGCATAGGACCATACCATAACTTCACTCCAAAAGCATCTGGAATAAGACCCTGCGCGGCCGCGCAACAGCTCTAAACAAGATTGGGGGAAAAGGACAATCTTCGATGGCCATGCGTCGGAGAAAAGAAAGAAAAATATTCAACTAACACCCTTGCGTGGGCTCGCGTAAGGGTACAATTAGGCTTAAGGATAAAGTCCTAAACATCTCCGCGCGCTTAAATCAAGACTTGAACAAAGGAATCTTTTCTGTTGTAACAGAATGGACACGTGGCAGTAATGCAATGGTTTACAGCTGTAGATCTTCTAGAAGGCCTTAAATGCTCGTCGTGCATGGCTTCATTCGGTTATAACCGAATGTGACGTGGCACGATCCTGAGCTCTCATCTAAATCACGATGATGGAAACAACTTGAAGAAAGATCTACACAAAATCACTTTCCATGTGGTATCTCCCCAGCCGTTGATCAAACCCACGATCCTTGTGCATGGATGTGGAATTAACCATTAACGGAAAGTGAGATAACCGCCAACGGCAAAGTACCTCCCGTTACTATCTCCGTTACACATTTTCCCACCAAAATCCGGTTATAAACAAGATGCTTCAGGTATGATCTCACAAGTCACTTTTCACTTACTCTCACTCTTACTACTTCATCTTTTTCCTTTGAGATCACTGTACATATTCTCACGCCGGAGGGTGGTCACGGATAGAACCCCCATTCTCCCCGTGGCGAGTCTAACGGCTTTCTGTTTTGCAGTATTCTCCGGTGAAGTAGTTCCCAGTCAGCGAATCGGCGAGAAGATTAACCTTTTTATGCAGAGACAAAACCCCATATCTGATTGATTCCGGTCAATTTAGATCCCTGTTTCTTCAAAGGCGTTTTCTCCTGATCCCGTTTATATATATATATATAGTTAGGTTCATTTGTAAACAACCCCCTTGATAGAGAACACTAGTGAACTATTCCTAGCCCTTGATTATCAATACACAAGTGTAAATCAATGGCTAGGATTTGTTCACACAGTTCAAGTATACATCAAACACCACCATATATATATGCATATGTATATGTATATGTATGTATATATATATATATATATAGGGTAAGGTTCATGTGAGAACCACCTTTATTGCGAGAACCGCTAGAACCAATGTGAACACAACCTAAAATAGGTAAAAAAACCTCAAAAAAAAACTAAAAAAACCTAACCCCCCACCCCCCAAGCTAAATGCTAAAAACTAAAACCCCAAAAAAACCTAACCCCCCTCCCCTCCAAGCTAAAATGCTAAAAACTAAACCTCCAAAAAACCTAAAAAAATCAAAAAAACACACAAATTTTTTTTTTAATATTTTTTATGATAAAATCGCTACTTTTTTTTGCTACTAAAAGTAGCGATTTTTTTTATAAAAAATATTAAAAAAAAATTTTTATGTGTTTTTTAGGTATTTTTGGTTGTGTTCACATTGGTTCTCGCGGTTCTCGCAATAAGGGGTGGTTCCTAACGGATCTTTGTCCTATATATATAACCGTTTCTGATTTAAATCCAAGGATATGACCGTTGGAAACGATCATTTAAACCCAATATTTAACTGTTTCTGATTTAAATCACGGGTGAAATTTTGAATTCCAAGGATATAGCCGTTGGCAACGGTCATTTCATTAAAAAATCCTTTTTTTTTTACCTATTTAACCATTTCTACACACACAATTTTTATATACATTCTACACTCTTATATAATTCTATATACACATTCTCCACAAAAATATACAAGAATATGTATCTCTATGGAAATCCATACAATCTCGTTTTCTGATTACCCCGACAAGGCCCAACCTGTCCAAACACCACCACCGCACAAAACACCCAAATTGCCACTAAATTATCCAATTAGTTCAGATTTTTTCGAAAATGAAAATATTGACATTTCGAATAAAAATCTTTTTAGCATGATACAAAAGATGCTGACGTATGCTTTCGGTTTTCAACAAAACATCAATGGTTTTCAACCACAGGCTCAAACGCACCAACCCACAAGTGTTCCCAGGTCACAACCGGAGGTTGTGTGTGAGACGCCATCGGAGAAGGCGGGAGTGTCACAACCTCGGAAAAGGTCATACAACAAAAAATATCCCTGTGACCCAAAGGTTAAGAAAACACATACGGCGTGGTCAACAAATGAAGAATACGCTTTGGCTCGTGGTGCTTGGCTCCACGTATCCAAGAACCCTTTTGTTGGTAAATAATTATTTTATTATTTTTTTCTTTTCCATCATTAAAATGATTTCCTAATAGTTTTATTTTTTATTGTTTAAAAACACCTGAACATTTATCTTATGTCGAATGAGTATTTAAATGTATTGCCTTTACTAATGCAAAATGCCAAACTTAGAAAAATATTCTTCCCGTTTTGTATACTTGAGATTGCTTTGTATCGTGCGTTTCTTGATAAGGTTTTTGCTTATGTAAAAGGGAAATTATCGAAGAGCAATTCAAGTACTCAAGAACCAAAAGACATTCCAGCACTTACACTTTTGGCTTTGGCGTATGGCGAGTCTTTTGACTCTGAAGAATGCTCTGAAAAAGACTCTTCAAGATTGCATGTTTTTTGTCTTGATCATGAGCAACGACTCCGCTCATTTGGTGGGGTTCATATGTTTTTTGCTGATGATCATTGTGATGATGAAGACCACGAGGATCATAATAATGACAACCAACAAGAAGATCATCAAATAGTTCATGTCTTTCTTAAGATGAATGTGAATCAAGAAAAACATTTGGTGGTTAGAACTAGCACAAGGAAGAAAAAGAGGACCTTCAAGGGTATGTTCTTGGAAGTAGAAGCATCACCACCACCACTGTCGTCTGCAGATTCTGAAGATGAAAGTGATTATGATCCCTCCAAATACTCAAGAAGAAGAATCACGCGCAAGCCTGCTAGAAACCTTGAAGTCATGAGTAAATAAAAGCTAAAAATGTGTCAAAATCAAGCAAAGAAAGGCAAGAAAGCGTGTGTTTGTGCTGAGGATGAATGTGCAGGTCCATATCTGACTTTAACAATCACAGACGCAAGACCGGGCATTTTAAGTTGTTTATAAAAGAGTTAACAAATAGGAGGGGCTTTTAGTCTTTTGGTTTGTGTTAAGATCAATGATATAGGGTGTTTTTACTTTTTAGTTTAGTGACTACCATTTTTTTTAAAAATGAATCAGAATCAAGCAAAGAAAGGCAAAAAAGTGCGTGTTGTTGCAACAAGTGATGAGGAGGAAGGAGCATTCAGTTGCGATATAGACGGCTGCAACATGAGCTTTAACTGAAAACAAGATCTAAAAACTCTTTTACGACCCCCCAGTTATAAATTTCTATTACGACCCCCAGTTATAAATTTCTGGTTCCGCCACTGTTTGTGCCGAGGATGAATGTGGTACAATGTTTAGGTTTGTATCTGACTTTATCGATCACAGACGCAAGACCGAACATGTTAAGTTGTTTATAAAAGAGTGAACAAAAAGGAGGGGTTTTTAGTCTTTTGGTTTGTATTGAGATAAATGATGTAGGGTGTTCTTAGTATAGTACCCTACCCTTTTTATTTTAGTTTTTTTTTTCTTATAAAGAAGGAAATCAGGCGTTGTTTAATGTTGCTTATATTGCTAGGCTTGGAACTTTAATTATATGTTATGGGTGTTGGGTTAATTACTTGTGTTTTTATTATTATTATTATTATTATTATTATTATTATTATTATTATTATTATTATTATTATTATTATTATTATTATTATTATTATTATTATTAGCGGTAAGACCCGTGTGCAAACACGGGTGGCTTTTAGAAAACCATGCATAACACATATAAATGATGAATATGGTTATATTTATAAATAGATAAGTCAGTCGGTAAATACTTAAAATTTAGAGTATAAAAAATACGAAAACATGCGATTTATTAATCTTTGTGAACGAAATAACATTTTGCATTCAAGCATGTTCTTTCTCCAAAAAACACTGTTTTAACTCAACAGTCGTTTCAATCACCTTCAACCTCCACAAAACACTGTTTTAATCCAATAGTGGTTTTAAACCACCGTTTTAACCCAACAGCAGTTTCAACCACTGTTTTCTCCACAAAACTCTGTTTTAACCCAATAGTGGTTTCAAACATCCATTTTCATCCAGATGTATCAACCACTGTTTTATTTTCAAACATCTATTCACAACAACAGAGCTTTCAAAAGATAAACAGACCTTCACCACTATTACAAGCTTTTTTAACTCTCAACCCTAAATATTTATTTAATTAATTTAAATAACAAACATGGTTAATAATTTTAACACAACTAATTATATAAAATACGAAAGTGTCAAACAGAGCTAACTATATAATAAAGAAAGTTCGAAAAACCAAGCACCATTCAGTAAAAGACAGCATAATAATTTCTAATCAATGGGCGAAACAGTAGTCTCGATAAATAAAGCTCCTTTCGGACCATTGTAGTTGTCAACATCTTGGAGGTACTTCAAAACTTCATTGCTCGGATCAACTTCAACCATATCCCCCTAAATGCTTGTTATCAGCCACTTGTTGTTTTCAATTATATTAGTCCTTCGGCGCCTATCTACATAATCAACTACACGAGGATTATTGAAAGCAAACACCTTGATCCACCCTTCTTCTTCTTCATATTTGAGCAAATCAACAGTTAGCTCAACAGACTTTCCAACAACAATCAAATGCAGCCTCTTTGCGATGGACAAAAAATGTCCTTGGCAAGGATTGACTCCGATACTCTCGAGAAAACGAAGCATTCTGAAAGTCTCAGAAAGAACATCAAAAGCAACTACGTTCCTCTCACCTGGTGGATACCAATAATTTGAAACCATGAAATATATGGTTTTACCGGAATAAATTCCGGGAGACCATGAATAACTGCTTGAACCATATTTATTTACGCTCAAGAAATTTATTGTTCTCCATGACTCACGACGTCGTGAGTAAACACGAGCAGTAACAACATTACGGTAACATCTGATGTGAAGCACTTTCAGATCATTGGATTCATCAAAATATATTCCACATGTATTAGAGTTTCGATCATGACTATTATTAAAGTAGTCGTCAGACAAAAACTTATAGTGCCTGGTTGTTGGATTCCAAAGGATCAGCTCACAACAAATCCGTTCATTGCAAACTAACAACAACCCATTAAACGGCGATAGAATACGTAAGAAGGTAGGGTGGACATTGTTAGGAAAACTTATGATTTTTCTTGTAACGACATCCAAATTACCTGCTATTATGTTGTCAACGACAATTGACGTGTCTTTAAAGGAGAGTAGTTTCTTTTGTAGTGAATCCCCACTTCAGAGAGAATGCATCATCTCAAATGCATGACTCCACAGTTCCCTATGAAAATTTTTGGAAAGACATTTCAAACGACCAATAGCTTCTGCAGGGAGCCTTGTGAAAATTTCGTCAACAATCATTTGAAACCCAATGTTTTCCATTTTATGATCTATATGTTCTACACTACAAAATACAACAAATAAAATACAATTGTATATGCATATGTTTATTAATAAGAAATAAGGATGTTACTATATATAAATATACCAAAAATTTAAAAAACAGTTAAAACAAAGAATTTTAGGATTAGATAAGATACATTGTTGTGGTAGTAAAAATTTAATCAATATTCTTGATTAACTTTAGGATTCATAATTTGATTGTAAAATCTCAAGAGAATCATAAAAAGAGACATTTTAACAGATGTCAAGTGAGACTAACTTACTGTTAGAGAATATGATGCTACGATGCTTCGGTTTGTGTCTTGATTTTGCGTTGAACAAATGTGTGTTTGAAAGCCAAAGAGACTGTAATGATATTGATAAACAAAAAAACTTTGAAGATGATATAGTAGATGGATGAAAGCAGTAATGATGAAAGCAGTTTCCCAATGTAAGGCAAATAAATTTATTTTATATACCCAATGAAGGTGGTTATGATTAAATAGATGGTGAGACTAACTTACTGTTAAAGAATATGATGTGACGATGGTTAGGCTTTTAATGCAAAACATTTCAAAAATAAGTTTTCATGGGAAAACTCTAAAATTAAATATCAAGAAATCCAAAGGACAAATTTTAAACCTTCAAAAATTTTTTCACATTTGTTGACTTACGAAACATAAGACGCATTTTAAACTCTAAAATTAAATTACAAATAACCTCTTCATTTACCATAAGACACATTTTAAACACTATAAATGATTATTTACCATTATCCGCATTTCAAAACTTCAACAATTGTCTTTTAAAATTTTCACATTTGTTGACTTACGAAACATGTGTTCAGGAAAAATCTAAATCAAAACTCAGACACAATGAGAAGAATGCTTTCATCGTCATGCTTTTATAAAGATTGCTATTACATCTAATAGCCTAACAAACTCCCTACATCTACTATTAGCCTAAGCACTATGTTAGGAAACTTTTTATGTAACTATTGAAGAAAAACATATTCAACCCGATCTAAAGAAGAAGATAATGTCCCGAAGATCAAACAACAAGAAGAAACGAGATAGGACACTTGAAAAGAACAACACATCTTCATCAAAGAATCAGAAGCTGATCAAGAACAAGAGAAGATTATCAGAAAAGACCATTCTAATGGATCTGATGATATTTCTGAAATATCATCAGTTTCTGGCAAATCTGATCATCGGATTTTCTGATGATTTGTTCATCAGAATTACTGATGAAGTTGTTATAAGAAATTCTGATAAACACCACTTGTCTGAACGAGTTCTATCCTGCCACAATAATCGAATCAACTTAACATTATTGGATCTCACAATAACCAAAGCAACTTGATAATTGGATTCAATGAATATGTTAAGAAACTACTTTTTGCAGGACAAGTGCATGAATAAACAAATGTTTATTCATGCCCCTAGGCTATCTATATATAGAAAGCTCTTCCAACAAAGGACGATGAGTTAAGCCAAGCATTCAATACATACAACAAAAACTCCATTGTCCTTTCACCTCAGAATTTCACAAGTATTCGTTTGTAATAGATAATAATCTCACAATCACCTTGTAAACCATTTTGTTTCAAAGTGATATAAACTTGAAAATTCTGTAGTTCTTCTTTCTTGAAAGTCTGATTTCTATTTCCGCACACTATTTTCACATTTGTTGAAATCACTTGCCATATTACGAGAAAAGAAAGTTTTTAAGTCCAACTGGGACCAACAATTGGTATCAGAGCACATTGAATAAATTATTTTCAAACGATCAATTGCTCATTCCTTTTTCTAAATATGGCAAACTTTCAAACATGGAATAATGCTTTCAATATTGGTTCAATGTCTAAACCTCCGACCTTGCTTAGAGAGGAATACCCACAATGGAAAATCAGGATGGTCAACTTCCTTAATGGACATGACCGAGCTCTGTTTCAATCCATTGAAAGGGGTCTACATGTACCAACTACTGAAATACTAGCGATTCCAGGAACTGATCAATCACCAGGCATCCCTGCCTCCTTGGCTCCCAAAAGTGAAAATCTCTGGAGCCAAGAAGACAAGGATATGGTGGCTGCAGATGAAAGGGCCAAATCACTTTTGATAATGGCACTTCCTAATGACATATTTTCTCAAGTGGATGCATGTGCATCAGCTAAAGAAATATGGGATCAGTTAGAAAATCTTTGTGACGGAGGGGAAAAGATAAAGAGGAACAAGAGAACAAATTGTGTTTCCTCTTATGAGAGATTTAAAAGTTTACCAAATGAAAAACTTTGTGAAACCTACAATAGATTTGCAAAACTTTTAAATGAGCTAAAGAAATTTGGGATTATAAAATCAAATGACGAAAGGAATATAAAATTCCTGGATGCTTTACCTAGAGAATGGAGAAGTCTAACCATGACTTTATCCTCCACTTTAGAACTAGGAAATATGAGTCTTCATGACTTATATAGCATTCTTGTCCCTAGAGAAGAAGAAATAGATGAAGAATCAAAGCATAGAGGGGGATCATTATCTCTAATCTCAAACTCACAAAGAACACCTATCTGTGATCCACAAACCTCAAACTGCCAAAATACTGAAAATTCTAATACATCATCAGATTTTTCTGCATTTGCTGAGGCAATTGCATTGCTCACCAAAACTTTTGAGCAGAGGTTAAGGGGAGGTAGTTAGAAGTACCAGAAAAGTGATAAAGGAAGGATGGAAGGAAGATCAAGGGATAAAGGAAAAGCAGAAGTTGTGTGTTACAAATGTAAACAAAAGGGTGACTATGCATCAGAGTGCAAAAATAAGAAACTGAAGGATGTTGCATACTATTAGAAGAAGCTGGAAGAAGCCAAGAAGCAACAAGTCAGTTTGATAGCTGGGACAGATACATGGCTGTCAGATGACTCCTCTGATGAAGAAGAAGAAGAAGAGATGGAAAATTTCTGTCTCATGGTACTTTTTGGTGAAAAACCTGAAACATCAGAACAAAATGTAAATTTAGATAATCTTGATCTTGAACATAAATTAAACAAACTTATGTCAGATTTTCTAAACCTGCAAGAAAAACAAAAACCAGAAAGCAAAAAATCTGATGAGTTGCAAAGAACCTTAAATAAAGTTATAATTGAAAATCAGTTACTGATTGAAGAGAGCCTGGATAATAGAGCAAAAATTGAATTTTATGAAAAAGAAAGGAAGGATTTATAAAAGAAAATTCATGACAAAGAAATAAATGTAAAGGGTTTTCAGCTGGCAAAGGAATTCACTAACTTTATTGAAACCACACCCAAAAACAGAGGTGAAGTTTTAGGGTATGTAAAAACAAATGTAATTAAACCCACCACCTTTGTAAAGGCAAAACATCAGATTTCTGATAAATTGACATCAGAATCTGATTCAGAATCATGCAAATCAATAAGTTCTGAGAACTCTTTTAAAATCTCAAAAATCAACTCAAAAGCAAAGAGGAGTGAATCCAAACAAAAGTTTTCAAAAACTCCAGAAGTGGTTCACTCAAAATTTCAAAAGTATCCAAAAATTCCATCAAAAGAAGAAAAATCAGAAAATTCTGATAAAGAAACTTGTATGTGTGTTGACATTCTGAAGCTGGTTCAACACCATCTCCAAACAAAAATTGAAAAATCTGTTCATGGCTCAGCATGCAACAGATATTCTGATATTCTGATGAAAGTTCATCAAAAGAATACAATCTGATTAAAACTTCATCAGAAAAAGTACCCAAGCAAGTCTGGGTACCAAAAACCCTCTAACTATACCATTTCAGGACCATCATGTGCATCAGATCTGGTACTACGATTCTGGTAGCTCCAATCACATGACTGGAGATAGGAGCTTGCTCAATAATTTTGTTTCAAAACTGGGTAAATTGATTAACATTGGAAATGGAGTAAAGGGGAGGATATTGGGGTATGGATGTATAAAGTATGGATCTTTGACCATCGAAAAAGTAGCTTACGTAGAAGGCTTAAAGTACAATCTGCTAAGCTGTGGTCAATTTTGTGACAGGTTTTCAGGTAACCTTCTTACCAGAAAAATGCTTGCTAATTATTCTGGATGAGAATAAGATATATTTAAGTGGAAAAAGAATTAGACAGTCTATACACTATTTTGATTTTAAAGAGGAAAATGAACATCCTAAATTGTGTTTATTTTTAAAAATTAACAAACGTAGTAGTTGGCTGTGTCACAAAAGATTAGTCCACTTAAACTTTAAAAATTTAAGCAAATTAGAAAACAAAGGACTGGTAAAAGGATCACCTTTCATATCCTCAAAGAAGGATAAAATTTGTGAAGCTTGTGAAATGGGTAAATATAAAAGAAGCTCACACAAAACAATTTCTGAATCATCAATAACGCAAAATTTAGAACTTTTGCATATGGATCTTTGTGGACCCATAAGCACTGAAAGCTTTTCTGGAAAGAAGTACATACTTGTCATTGTAGATGATTTTTCCAGATACACATGGGTAGAGTTTTTAAGAAAGAAAAGTGAAACTCCAGATCTGATCATAAATTTTATCAGAAAAATTGAAAATCTTTTAAAATTATCAGTCAGAAGGATCAGAACAGATAATGGAACATAATTTAAGAACTCAAAAGTTGAGAGCTTCCTTGTAAGCAAAGGAATCTCTCACGACTTTTCTGCTCCAAGATCACCACAACAAAATGGAGGCGTAGAAAGGAGAAACAGAACCTTGGTAGAAGCAGCCAGAACAATGCTTGCTCATGCAAAACTACTAACTCATTTTTGGGCATAAGCAATAGCAAATGCTTGTTTTACTCAAAACAGATCCATAATTAATAAGAGACTTCATAAAACACCCTACAACATCATAAATGGAAGAATACCAAATGTAAAATTTTTGCACACATTTGGTTGTAGGTGTTTTGTTTTCAATGATTTTGAAAGTCTTAAAAAATTTAACAGAAAAGCAAAGAAAGGTATTTTTCTTGGTTATTCAATGTCCTCAAAAGCATATAGGATTTTTATATTAAGTACTAGGACAATCAGAGAAAGTTTATATGTATCTTTTGATGATTCATTAGAAACAGAGGTTTCTAATGAATATATGAAGAAAATAAACCTTTCTGATAAACAAGAAAAACTTGAACATCTTTTTGAAACATTATCAGAAGAATTCCTAGGACATGATCAAAATCTCACAGAAAAATCTATAGAAAAATCATGTACTAACCCTGCAGGACAAATGGAAAATGTATCAGAAACCTTGAATCAGAACAATGCAAATACAACTGATAATCAAAATTCTGATACATTCCATACAAATGAGGGAAATGTTTAGGGGGAAACTTCAAATCCACCAGAACCAACAACTTTTCATAATATAAGATGGATAAAAGGACATGTTCAATCTGACATCATTGGTAATCTAGAAGATGGTGTAAGAACAAGATCTGCTACAACACATGAGTGTGCTTTTGCTGGGTTCTTAAGCAAGATAGAACCTAAATCTGTCAAAGAAGCTCTAAATGACTCAGACTGGATTCAAGCAATGCAAGAAGAGCTTGATCAGTTTGAAAAGAGTAAGGTATGGGGTCTTGTGCCAAAGCCAAATGACAAATCTGTCATAGGCTCAAAATGGGTATTTAGAAACAAATCAGATGAAAAATGGCATAGTAACTAGGAATAAGGCAAGGCTAGTGGTTAAAGGTTATTGTCAACAAGAAGGAATAGACTATGATGAAACCTTTACACCAGTGGCCAGATTAGAAGCAGTAAGAATCTTTCTAGCTTATGCTGCATCTAAAGACTTTAAGGTATATCAAATGGATGTGAAATCTGCATTCCTAAATGGTAAGATTGAGGAAGAAGTATATGTGCATCAACCTGAAGGCTTTGTTGATCCTAAATTTCAAAACCATGTTTACAAATTAAACAAAGCCTTGTATGGTTTGAAGCAAGCTCCTAGAGCATGGTATGAATCTCTTTCAAACTTCTTACTCAATTCTGGCTTCACAAAAGGTACTATTGATACAACTCCCTTTTTAAAAACACACATGGGTTACACTTTGTTAGTCCAAATTTATGTTGATGACATTATAATTGGATCAACAAATGAAAAATTTTGCAAAAAGTTTCAAAAATTAATGACCAGCCACTTTGAGATGAGCATGATAGGTGAGTTAACTTTCTTCTTAGGTTTACAAGTCAAACAAAGAAATGATGGAATATTTCTGAGTCAATCTAAGTATGTAAAAACAATTTTGAACAAATACTCACTTGAAAATCACTCAATCTCAAAAACTCCCATGGCAACAGGGAACAAACTTGATTCTGATAAAGAAGGAACATGTGTGGATATTAAAACCTATAGGGGGATGATAGGATCATTGTTATACTTAACTGTAAGCAGGCTAGATATTATGTTTGCTACATGTTTTCTGGCAAGATACCAATGCAATCCTAAAGAATCTCACCTAAATGCAGTCAAAAGGGTTTTTAAATATCTAAAGGGTACATCAGAACTTGGTCTCTGGTATCCTGAAGATACAAATCTTGAACTAATTGCATACACAGATGCAGATTATGCAGGATGCAAGACTGACAGAAAAAGCATATTTGGTGCATGTCAAATCTTGGGAGGAAAGTTGGTATGTTGGGCAAGTAAGAAACAAAACTGTGTTGCAACATCAATACCTGAATCTGAATATGTAGCTGCAGCAAGTTGCTGTTCACAAGTGCTATGGATGCAAACTCACCTGAAGGATTATGGAGTAAATCTGACAAAGATACCAATTCTATGTGACTCAAAGAGTGCAATTGCAATTACAGAAAATCCAGTTCATCACTCTAGAACCAAGCACATGGATGTCAGATTTCACTTCATAAAGGATAATGTTGAAAAAGGTAACATAGAGATGTACTTTGTTCCAACAGAAAACCAAATTGCTGACATTTTCACAAAACCTCTTGATGAAAAGAGACACAAGTTTCTAATCAGCAAACTTGGCATGGTTAAAATAAAAGATGAAGAAATTTCAAAACACAATAAGTCACAAACTGAAAATCAAACTGATGAATCCAAAGGAGATAATCAGGGTCTAAACAAAAAAATTCTGATGATCCAAGAATGAAACAACAGATTTCTGATAAAGATAGTCAGCAGTCTGGTGAAACATCAGAAAATCTGATGAATCATCAGAAAATCTGATAAAGCATCAGAAAATCTGATAACTTGTCAGAAAATCTAATAAAATATCAGTATATATGTTAAAACATCAGAAACACCACTGATTATCATAAAATTTCATGGATTTAACTTTCTTTATTCATATCTCATACTTGTATAAACATATATCTGTAGATAATCTGTTTTTGATTTTTTTTGTTTTGCATAAATTAAAAAAAATCAAAAAGGGGGAAAGGCCACTTGCATTTAGATTAACAAATTCAAAGCCACCATAGGGAAAATCAACTGTCACAGGCAAATTTTTCTGCAAACATTCATTTCTCTTCTACTTCCAAAGCATGCAACATCATCCTTCAAAGGAGTATAGTGAGACACATGGGCATATAAATGATTAGGGGCTATGAAAAGTAGCCACCTAGTTATTAAATGCAACATCAAAGCATCTCACAAACAGGGGCTTAAACTCTGTCACACACCTCTGATCAAAGATATTGCATTCAATGAAGAGAAAGAAAAGGATAAGAAAATCTTGAGTTGTTAATACCATTTATGGCAAAACTATCACTTTCACCTATATAAATTAACAAACTCCTGAAGACTTTCTTTATCACAAGTACTATTTAAAATATTTTTCAGAAAATCTCATTCTCAAAACCCAATGGCAAAAGAAATCAAGACTGAGCACTTTCCTCTTATCGTTCACACCACTCACAACATGCCACCAATTGAACATTCTGTTCAGTTCGTCAGTGAAGCAGAGTTCCTACCCTTAAAAAGCAACAATGAAGTGATGAACACCAACATTGGAGATTATGACATGAAGTGCCAAATCTTAATTGAATTTCTGACAAGGTGCCCGATTGCTCAAGCCGTAACAAAGACCAGAGAAGTACCGGAAAAGATTATACAACAACTGGTGAAGACACTCGAACATTCAAATACGTATGAGTTAACAGCACACTTGTGGGGAGATATCTTTATTGTAATTACACCGGAGAAAATAAGGGAATGCCAGGAGTTACCTATAAGCCACAACTATGATCTAGCACCAACAAAAGATGACATGTTTGCACAGCTTGATGTTGTGATGGGATACAAGGTAAAGATCTCAAAAATTAGAGACTTTAAAAGAAATAAATTGCCTGCCTTCTGGCAAGTGATGATGGAGATCTTAAACAAATGCATATCATCAAAAATTGGGGGAACATACTAGATTAACAGGAATGTTCTGACAATCATGTTCAGTCTCATCACAGGGATGAACATTGATTTTGGAACATAAATCTTTAATTTGATAAGAAGATCAATATTGATGAATACAGGGAGAATAGATTCAAATCTACCCTTTCCCAGATTTTTGTCAATCCTGATTTCTGATGCATTTGCTGAAAGGAATATGGAAATTCCTGCATCAGAAAACATGTGGAGAACTGAGGTGATGAGACCATGGTTTGCACTGGGCTTCTGGAAATCAGATTATGATGTGCCTGCCCTATCAGAAAGCATGATGAATCTGATACCAGAGCATTCACCCTATAGGGCAGAATATTTAAAGATGTTGAACAGAGAAGAGAAAATGCAGCAGTTTATGACAGTGTATCCCCAATGGAGCATGATTCCCAAGAATCAAGTGTACCATAAACATAGCAGGAGGCTCAATCAGAACCTGAACAAGGTAATGAACAAGTACAACTGAGTCCATTGGCAGAGCAGCATCATGCAGAAACTTCACACATGGGAGAAACAGGTGCACAACATTCTAAATTTAATGTTGTTCAAGATTCTGATGATTCTATTCAAGGCAACTATGTTGTAGATAATAGAGTGCCTGTTTCTGAAAAAAAAGGTGTGAGTGAATCCACAGACCTATTCTCTGAATCAGATAATGAGGAGGAGAATGAGGTGGCAATAGGTGGAGATCAGTTTACTGATCAAAGAAACCTGGAAGAGAAAAGTAAGAGTTTCTCAACAACTCATGGAGAACCTGAAAAGGTTCAAGGAAATGAGGAAAACCCGGATTTGAATAAGTTTCAATATTCTGGTAAGGGTATGGAAGATTGGGATTATTACCAACCTGATAACCTTAAAACAGCAGCAAGTGTGTCTTCTGCTTGTGTTAAAGGTAGAACATCTGTTGTTCCTCCTGTTACCCAACAACAACCTATGTCAACAGAACAACTTCACAAAAAGCTTGAAGACATCACAAATGTCTGCACTGGAAAGACAGCAACAGAAGAGAAGCTAGATTTGCTATTGGAAGAGATCAGAAATCAAAGATCTGATATAAAGGCTTTATCAGAAACAATTGAAACTGTGAAGAAACAAACAGCAGACAATACTACAGTCCTAAACAAACTTCAACAGTCATAAGAAAGAAGAGAGAGTTCATCAGACTTTGAGTAAGCTGTCAAAGAAATTCTAGATATCAAGGCAAAAATGGCAGAAGTTGCAAGTGCAAGAGAAAGTTCAACCACTGGGAAGATTCTAGAAGAAATTCAATTCCTAAGAGCAAATAGCAGCAGCATGGCAGATGCTCTTGAAAAGATGATGGTGGAATGGTCAACACAGAAAAATCAAGACAAGCTGGAGTTTCAGAAGATGCAGAAACAAGAAGAGACAAATGCTCAAACTCTTTCCAATGTTTAATGGTGAGGTTGCAGTTAAAATGTTGCCAGACTGGCAAAGATTGATGTGCATGAGCTGAAAGCTCAAATTCCACAAGATACACCAGTAAGAGAACCATAAATCTCTCACCAAGAACAGCCCAAACAACCAGAAGCTTCAACACCACAAAAGCAAAAACAACCCATGGGTCCCCCACCAAATGTACCAAAACCCATGGGTCCCCCACCAAAATGTACCAAAACAAGAAACATTAAAGATGCTGACACAACCACCAATTTCAATTGAATCCTCTTCCATCTCAAAAGGCTAACAAAGCATAGCCCTTTTCTAATGAAACAGAGTTCAGTAGAAAATTGAATGAAGCTGAGAAAAGAAAATGGGAAGGGGAAGTGACATCTTCAAAAAGGCCAAAAACAGTGATCAGAGAAGGTCCAGATGAGAAGCCAAAAGAGTACACACTTTTGGAAGCTGATCAAGACACAATGATGTACCCTGAAGAACACCTGAAACACTACTACTGGAATGATAAGGAGGATAAACTGGAAAGGCCTCTCTCTCCAATAAGCTCAAGAATCATTGAAGTAAGACAACAGAGAAACAAGGCTCTCATGCATATTCCTGTTACAAATCCAGTAGTTGGTATTGAAAAAATAAGCACTGAAAGTCATCAAGATGAAATCATGGGAACTTATGAGCAGAAGAAGTATACATTGGTCAGAAAAGATGGGAGCACAACAACTGTTACGGATGCAAATTTGGCTGATAAAGTTCATCCACTGAACATAGTAAAGATAAAACAAATTATTGACCAACAAAAGGGGAACACAAGGCACAATAGAAGAGCCCTTCACAGCATCAAGGAAGCAGGAAGAAAATGTATCATAGAGCTGCATTGGCAGACTATGACTTATGCATCAATTTTGAGTACAGCAAGAAAGTACACATACCTCCTCCCAACAACACCATTCCAGCTGAAATCATATCCAGAACTAGAGCTATCTATGAAACACCTGAAATTTCAGTAGTGTTCAAAGATGCTAATCATGAAAGAGCTTTGTTTAGGATTGATGAAATTAACAGGTATTCAAACCAGACCCTGAATTACATCAAAGACTGCATGAATCAGAAACAAGCTAAGCACACAGAGAAAGGAAAGGAGAATGAACAACTGAGGAAGAAAATTGAAGATATTATTGATGAATGGAAGGACGCCAGAGGATGGTATAAAGAACTATAGAGAGAAACTCACAAGAAAATTGATCATAAGAAGACGTTGAAGACATGAGATACCTTCAAAAGTGGCCTGAAGATAAACTGATAAAGTTTACATTTATAATCTGTTTGGGAACAATGTTTTTGTTTTGAACTTGTTTGAATTTTCCTTACTTTGGTTGTTTGAATTTTGTTTAAAGTTTGGTTAAAATTTGTTATGTTTGACATAAGTAGTTATTTTTCTTACAATACTTAGGGGGAAACTGTTAGGAAACTTTTTATGTAAGTATTGAAGAAAAACATATTCAGCCTGATCTAAAGAAGAAGATAATGTCCTGAAGATCAAAAAACAAGAAGAAACGAGATAGGACACTTGAAAATAACAACACATCTTCATCAAAGAATCAGAAGCTGATCAAGAACAAGATAAGATTATCAGAAAAGAGCATTCTGATGAATCTGATGATATTTCTGATTAAATATCACCAGTTTCTAGCAAATCTGATCATCGGACTTTCTGATGATTTGTTCATCAGAATTTCTGATGAAGTGGTTATCAGAAATTCTAATAAACACCACTTGTCTGAACGAGTTCTATCCTGCCACAATAACCAAAGCAACTTGACATTATTGGATCTCACAATAACCGAAGCAACTTGATAATTGGATTCAATGGATATGTTAAGAAACTACCTTTTTCCGGACAAGTGCCTGAATAAACAAATGTTTATTCATGCCCTTAGGCTTTCTATGAATAGAAAGCTCTTCAACAAAGGACGATGGGTTAAGCCAAGCATTCAATACATACAACAAAAACTCCATTGTCCTTTCACCTCAGAATTGTTGGAAGTTTTGGTGTGAATGGAAAGTCTCAAGTGGTAAAACAACTTTGTCCCACATTGGAGTGGGAACAAAAAGATAGGCTATTTATAAGGTGTGTAGGATCGTTTTCTGACACAAATGAGTCGATCAGAAGAGTTTTTCTCAATACGAGAGGCGGAAACTAACGTATCAAGTTCAATTCAGCTAGATATACACTTTAAACTGTCTTTTGAGTGATTTGACAAAGATTTACAGCGAGTAGACACTTCGGCAGCACTTCGGCTCTCAAACCGGAATCTTATTTCGTCCCAAATGATGAAGACACATCAGGTATTTTTAGGCAAGGTAATTTCACACAGAATAGTCTAAGCGAAATTAGATTTCACACGAAATCTAATTTCGTGCGAAGTTACCACCTAATTTCGTATGAAATTACCTAGGTGTAATTTCGTGCGAAATTACCCACAAACACACTTTTCTCGTTTTGCGTGCCCTGATCTATCTAATGCAATACAAGACTAGATACAAGACGAAGTCGACAGACGGATGCACCAACAGACTCCCACTCGAATGTTGACGAGTCTTCAGTGTCGAGTCTTCAATCTTCAGTCTTTATCAGTCTTCTCGAACTTTTCCGAAATATCTAACAATGTAAATCATCCTCAGTCTCTCTCTTCTTTTATTTTTCATCTCCAGGATCTCCACCTGGCTCTTATCTCACACTAATTCTCTTGATCAGATCTCTTGATTCCTTAAGTTCATCAGCATCAGAAGCTAGCATGAACTTCAGTTCCAGGATCAGAACTTGGCTTTACAATCTTCTATCCCAAGATCTGTGGCTGGCTCTTACACACTTCAGACTCCCCCTTAAATTGTGCTTGGGATCGCAGTCTGGCTTCCACAGATTCAAAATCTTGACCTGGCTCACATCCTGCCCATGATCAAAACCTAGCTCACCTGCACATTCTCTACCTCAAAATAAATTTCACAAATTTAAAATTTTACAAATTTATACATCATTTGCAGGTATTAATCAAATCAAAAAATGATTTTCCAATTTTAATCTCTGATGAACCACTTGTATGAATAAAATGATTTGTCAATTAAAAACTTCTAATGACCACTTGTAGGCAAACATTCAGAACTTATTTATTATCTGAAAACCACTTGTAAACCTTTCTTCACATACACTCTCCCAAACCTGTTCATCATGTTTAGCACTCGGAATTTTGAATATCAGCTCTCCAACATCAGTTGTCGAAAATCTTTTTGAATTTTCAAAAATTTATGCTAAAACACACTTAAAATCTTTTTGGAATTTTGATTTTAACTAAATGCAGTAAAGAAATATTTACAAACAATATTTTTGTGAGTTTGTGTAAGAGGATCATATCAGTTTTTGAGACAAATCACTAACATTGTTAAGCTTTATACATTTTAAGTTCTAAACGATTCACTTAGATTGTAAGTATACTGATCCACTTAAATTTTCACACAAAGTTCAACTGTTTCGAGATGCGAGATTAATGTTTTAGAGACTTAAACTCATTCGTGTGTCCCACCTCAGAATATACTCCTGAATCCAGATCCCAATATTCAGTCTTACAGGTGAGTATACCTAGATGATATCTATAAAGGGTTAAATGCGAGGGCCATGAGAGCTCAGGCTATTGCTTCCGCAAAATCAGGGAGATGATGGCTTCGACTTTTGGTGTGTTCCCTTTAGAGAATCTTTTCTTCAACAACACATGATTAGCATTTTGCAATATTTCATCATTTTTTGTACTGAGGGTGATGCTATATTTCAAGCAAGCGAAAAGTATTATACGGGGACTAGGCCATTGCTTCCGCAAAATCAGAAGTCCCGGGATAATACCCCAGATATCACTGAGCATAAAGACCTAGTATCTCAGAAAGAGGGACCTTTCAAACAAGATTTCGGGGGTTACCCATATATCCGAGAGATGTTCCACACGATATAAGTAAGTTTGAAATTTAGGTTTATATCTCGACACAATCTACTAAATGTGTAAAAACCTACTGGCATATCATCAGTGAGACCGTTTATCACATTTTGACTTTCCAGTTCTTTAGCATGCTGTGATAGTCTACTGATGTACTATCATTTCCTCTTTTTCACAACAAAACTCATTTTTGGTTTTATCATGTTTTTGCCTTTTTTCAAGTTTTCAAATGTTTTTGGATTTTCTGAAATTTCTTACTCCCCTAAAATTCAAAATCATTTAACAGAAATTTGAAAACAAACTGTACAAATAAAGTGACAACTGTTGTGAATTGCTTCAAATCACCATCCTCTTAGCATAAACAATCAGAACTCCCCCTGACAACAAACTATTTTCCCATTATGATTTCAAAACATTTAAGTTTGTTTTAACAAATGGTTTTTCCGGAAAATAAATTTTGTTGAATTCATAAAACCACTTGTAGGTTAGGGGATCAATCCATCACCTTGTTCTTTCACCTTCAATCTTTTGAAAAATATAACAGTTTTAAGTTCAAACATCAAAAATCACTTGTAGAAAATCAAGTACAACTTAATGTCCCTGATTTACCACTTGTAAGTCGAAATATCACAGTTGTGAATTTCTCAAGAAAGATGCCGATTCCTGCTTCACACTTACCAACCTGGAAGCTCCGGCAAGTCATATTTTTCAGTTAAGGAAATTATCCCAAGCTTGACAAGCCTTGGGAGATTCCGAGTTATCAACACTTGGTTTCTTTCCTTTCATTTTCTTCTCATAAAATTCCTTCACCCCTTTGACTTTCTTGTCAACCATTTTTCCAAAAATATGTTTCACTTTGGGGTTAAAGACTTTCTCCACATCAAATTCTTTCTTTTCCGAGAAAAATTAATTTGAAATCTCAACTTTACCAACTTTTTGTTTAAAATTTTCAGCCCTCAATGGTGGAAAATCGACATCATCCATTAGCAGAACTGATGTTCCCAATTTTAACTCAACATGTGGCTCCTCTGACTTTATGGAATCAGATTCATCGCCTGAAAATAGCTCCTCTAATTTTGATGAATAAGAATCATTGCTAGAACTATCATCAGTTTTCTTAACAACCCACTTGTGGTTGTCAAGATTTGCTTTTCTCTTATAAAACCTTTTTGAACATTCACCAACCTCAAACTTCAAATATTTGAAAATTTTGAATTGTTTAGTTGGTGGTTCATTCTCAACCATCTTTTCTTTCAGTTTAAGAGAAACTCCCTGTTTTGTTTGAATTGCCTTTGAACAAATCCTGGCAATATGACCAACTGTTTTGCATTGAAAACAGGTTCTAGTTTCCTTCCTCTGAGCAACTTCCATCTTCATTTCTTCTTGCTTTTTAGCAAGGAATTCTTTGTTTGTCTTCTTTCTGAACAATTTCTCCTTTTCTTCTTCAGATGATGTTCCTGAAACAAACACAGTTTTTGTTTTATAAGTTTTCTCATTTTTATGATTTTTCGATGGAATAAAACCGAGACCTTTCCTTTTGAAATTACCGTTATGGTTTGGTTTCTTTTGAAAAACAGAACCAGAACTGTAACCCTTTTTCTTGTTTAACCGTTGTTGATCTCTTGAGGTGTACTTTTTAGGTTTTTCAGAAAGATTTACATCTTTTATTTCAGAAATATTAATTTTTGTTAGTTTGAAAACCTTTTTTTATCATTTCTGTTTTAACACCTCTTATTGGAAATTCTTCATCAGAATATAATTTGTCAGAATCCTTCAAAGTATATGCCACTTTGATTGATTCGTCATTCAAATTAGATTTTGATAACAAAAACTCTTTATTGTAAACCCGTTTGCCCTTTTTGACAGTTGGATTTGACATTTCAGACTTTGACTCCGGATTTGATTCCGACTTTGACTCCTCAGTTTCATCTTTATCCAACACCTGATCGACCACTTTCTTTATTAACTCGGACTCATGATCAGTGTTAGAGGATATGAAAGTAACATCAATGTTATCTGGCAAATTTTTTGAAGACTCAGACTCCCACTGTAAGTTGGTTGCCTTTTTGACTCTTCCCGAATTTGGATTTCGTGGAGAATATCCATTTTCGAGCGGAGGCGGACACTTGTTGTAACTGGCATCTTGTTTCTTACCAGAAATCTTCATTTCAGTATCCTTCTTCTTTTCAGAATTCTTGTCTTCAGATACTTCCTCTTCATCAAATGCCTTCATGCCTTCCACTGTTGGATAAATCCTGTCAATAACATAAGAAGTACATGAGTAACTTTTTAACAATCTATTAACTCTTCTGTTTCAATCCTCTGGGTTTCCAATTTTTATTCAAGCACAGCACATTTCTCAATGTAATTGTTGACAACTTTCTGCTTTGTCATGAAAGCTCCTTGAAGAGTCTTCATTGCTGTTGCTTGCTCACTGCTTGACTGATTGTACTGATTCATTGCTTTGTTTAGAACATCATATGATTCTTTCAATCTGTTCATGTTATGAATCAAAGTACTGTTTTGCTTTTTCACTGCTTCACAATTCTCACATTTCACCTGAATCTTTTGTGCATCAGCTTCTGTATCAACTTTAAAAACTGGAATATCTTTTATTTTCTTCCTTATCACAGGAACTTCTTCATCATCACTGCTGACAGGTTTTTTAACTTTCTTATTTTTCTTTTTAGCGTTTTCATCATCACTGTCACTCTCTTCCATCATTCTTAAGTGCTCTTCCATTCTCCTTGCATAATAATCATCATCATTATCACTATCTTCAGCAACTTGAGCAATACAAGCTTTGTGATTTGGAGTTTTGTTAGGATCATAATCATCCCAACTGAAATTTCCCCAGCTAAACCCTTCTGGTAATTTTTCATCATCTTGGTTTATCAGACATGCTTTGCTACCAGCTGAAACATATTTGTCCCAACTGAATCCTTTTGTTGACTTTTTATCATCTTGGTTCACCATACAAGCTCTCTTTGATGATTCTTCAATCTCCTTCCTGGCATGAGCAGTTTGTGGTTGTTGTTGATGTGGTTGTTGAGCAACTTGATGATAAATTGCTTTCCGATAGTAATCATTGTTGTTGAATGGATTTTGAGCTCCACTTGCTTCGCGATTTGTGCACTCTCTCTTGAAGTGTCCTTTTTCCCTGCAACGAAAACAAGTAACTTTAGATTTATCAAATCCTAAAGTAGAAACATTTGCATCACGGAAATCATCTCTTCCCGTAATTTGTTTAAACTTTTCGGCTCTTCTCAAAACACTCGCCAAACACCACTTTATATCCATCAATTCCATCTCCTCAGCATCAATCTGATCGTAATCCTCTTTTGTCAACATTGGATTCCCGATCCTTCCTGCTACTAGACTTCCATATGATTCCAGCACAGTCCCCAACAAAGACATGTGACTTTTTGCAACCTCTTCCGAAAAATTTTGATCATTTTCAAGGTTTAATACAATGTTCCATTGCAGCATCTTGCCATTCTTTGTTGTTGATAAGTTTGGATCAAATGATGGATATGAAGAAAAACTTGTTTTGCTGTTTGATCCTTTTGATGACCCTCCAGACGAACTTTTAGCATTGAATGCAGTTTCAACCTTTGGTGACATATTGGTTTTGTCACTGATACCTCCTTTGTAATACAGACTGATATCTTGTTCACCATCAAAATCTTTCATTCTTGATATCTTTCTTTGTTCCATCTCCTGAGCTTCAATTTTTTCAATGAACTTACTCAGTGTTAAATTGCTAAAATATTTCTTATTTCTCAACATCATGAGATATGTGCCCCAAGTTTCATGTGGCAATGCATCGGCTAATTTTTCAATCAACTCTTCATTATCTTTTGTGATGCTCACCCTCTTCTTGTTAACTAACAAATTGCAATATCTTTCGATGATCTGCTTAGTGTTTTCAGTTCTCAAACCACGAAATAGATCAAATTCCTTTTTCAAAAGTGATTTTTTGTTCTTGATCATTTCTTTACTTCCAACAAACTTTGATTTTAAAGCTTTCTAGATTGAATAAGCAGTTCCATTGTGTTGCAATAAAACCAAGATATCTTCCTTAACAGCTTGATGCAATAAACTCGTCATCATCTTTTCATCTTTGTATTTCTTTTTATCTTCAACACTAAGATCTTTAATTGCAATCACCTCCTCATCATCAGTCATCGGTCTAACATATTTCGTTTCAACACATTCCCAAGCATCCAAGTAATTTGCTTGTACCCAATTCTCAAATCGTTCTTCCCATCCTTTATACTCCTCGATATTCATGAGCTTTGGCGGTTTTTGCATAGTGCCCGTTTCATTTTCCAACATTGTGTTTTGTACAATACTAATCGGAGTAGCAAAGGCGTTGTAAAATTCCTCTTCCATGTTTTGGTTTTACTATTTTCACAAATCAGACACTTTCAAACGAAAAAATATCCTTCAAACAAAATATCCTTCGGTGCGAAATTATCTTGTTCAAACGAAATATCAATCCTGTGCGAAATCATTGATTTCGTGCGAAATAACACCTTTTCAAAAGAAATAGGTGATTTCGTGTGAAATACACAAACGAAATTACAAACTGGTGCGAAATAGCCAATTTCGTGTGAACCTCTCAAACGAAATTACAAACTGGTGTGAAATAAAGCTTATTTCATGCGAAATACTGTTGATGTCATCATCTCGAGCTGTTTTCGCTAAAATTGATCAAGTTTTAAGCCGTTTTAAGATCTGAAACTTTCTAGGGTTTGTTAAAACACTATTTCGCGCATAATGTGAGAAATTCAAGACATTTTGACCGTGAAATCAAGTTTAATTTTGAAAAAAAGTGTAGAAATCAGAATTTTCAGCTGAATTGGTATGAACTCTTCCTCCTGAGCTCTGATACCACTTATAGGATCGCTTTCTGACCCAAATGAGTCGATCAGAAGAGTTTTTTCTCAATACGAGAGGCGGAAACAAACGTATCAAGTTCAATTCAGCTAGATATACACTTTAAACTGTCTTTTGATTGATTTTATAAAGATTTACAGCGAGTAGACACTTCGGCAGCACTTCGGCTCTCAAACCGGAATCTTATTTCGTCCCAAATGACGAAGACACATCAGGTATTTATAGGCAAGGTAATTTCGCACAGAATAGTCCAAGCGAAATTAGATTTCACACGAAATCTAATTTCGTGCGAAATTACAACCTAATTTCGTACGAAATTACCTAGGTGTAATTTCATGTGAAATTACCCACAAACACACTTTTCTCGTTTTGCGTGCCCTGATCTATCTAATACAATACAAGACTCGATACAAGACGAAGTCGACAGACGCATGCACCAACAAGGTGAAACCTTAATGAAGCCTTTGAAGTCTTATGACATGTTTTACTACAAGTCGTACCCGCACGCGCGTAGGGGGTGCAAAAAATGGAACCGGAATTAGTTGAACTCGCGTATGCCCGCACGTCCTGCGGACACGAACGCAGCTCCAAAAACCCGGGCTCACGGGAGACAGTTTTTGCACTCGAGACTGAATAATTATTTTTATCAATTAGTCTTTAAAACTAAAACGGTTGGTCTTATAAATGGGTTTTTAACTGAAATGAGTTTCACTTTTAATGAGAATCATTATGATTCAGTTTCGAAACCGCTGAGCCATTATGTGAGTTAACTCTCTGCAATGATGAGGCATCAGTTTTGAAACCGATGAGCCACTAATTCTCTACAATGATGAGGCCAGAATCAGTTATGATCTGTGCCTATAAAACCCAATGCAGTGTAACACCTCGTAAAATCACGTCCAATAATGTGTTGACACGTGTAATAAACCCTAATAAAGTCAAACGTTGACTACGAAGGACTAACTTCATCAAAAACGAAAACTATGAATGTGGAAGGACCAAAATGTGTCAACATGCCAAACTTGTGCCTCTGATAGACCTCATATGATGTTCGTATTCTTTATTGAATAAATTATCGGACACCAAAAGCCGTTTGTGCTTAAAACCAAAAATTTACAAACCACAGGGGTTAAAAGTGTCAACATGTTAATTCTTACCTCTGAATGACCTTTTAACGATCCCAAGGCGTTGTAGAATCTTTTATACTCTCACGATTGTCGGATAATGATTTCGTTAAGTTTCGATGCAAATAAACGATTTAAATTACAAATATTAAGAAGATGAGTTAAAAGCGTCAACATGTTCAAATTAACCTCCGAGTGACCTTTTAACAACCCGAACCATTGTAATGTTCAATATTACTCTTGAGGATGCCTAATATGGATAACATAGGGCTTTGACGCGATAAAATGATAATGCGCGCAAGTTGTGCATTAAAGGGGCCAAAAGCGTCAAACTATAAAACTACACCTTGGAGCGACCATGTAAGCGAACTAGAGTAAAATGAAGTGTCGTAATATCCCATCATACTCTTGGGAATGCTTATTATTGATCTTGAAAGGCTCATATGCCATTTCACGTCAAAACGCACAAGTTCGCAAATTAAAGGGTTAAAAGCATCAACAGGGAGAAACTAGTGTTTTCGGTGATCGTTTAACGAAACCGGACCTAACAGTGTTTGGTTATACTCTCTAGATCATCTACAAACCAACTAGAAGGGTTAAAAGTGCCTAAAATGAAAGATACATTGCATTAGAAGGTACAGGGACTAAAAGTGACAAGTTTAAAACTTGTTTGCTGGAGTTTGGTGTGGTGGCGTTGCGCGACCACCCCCTCTGTTGCCGTCGCGTGCGGCGACGGCCTCATTTTGATAGAATCTCTTGGAAGCTGCAGGTTCTTCATTCTTGTTTTCCCACACTTGATCTTTAAAATCATTTGATCATTCTAGGGGCTTGCTAACTGAATTATAAGCCTGGTATACACCTGTAATGATCTCATTGCATCCCAATAACACTTGGCAAGATCATGGGAGTCCTTGAAAACTATAAATAGGTGAGGATTTCTCACTTTTAAACTTACACCTTCAATTCCAATCTGCATATCTCTCAATCATAGAGGATCCTGATCATTTTGGAACCTGTTTTGAGTTCTATTCAGCCCATAGGACCAATTGTAAGTGTCCTTTCGTGACTAGTTTATTTTGCTTGGCTTTTAGAGCCGAAAAGTTAAGCGTTTTCGATAAACGCTTTGACTTTTGGTTAGACCGTAAACGGTCGAGCCATTATTCGCAACGAACATGGTTACGTGATCGTAATTAGGTAGGTATTAAACCCTCAAAAGGGTACCTCCTAAGAATCACATCAGTTTTGTCACTTTAATAACTTTAATTAGGTAGGTATTAAACCCTTAATTGTCGGGTAAAAATAATTAAAATAAAGGTCAAACGGGTCAGTTTTTTTAATAAAATGCATAACTGATAATGTAAAAGCTATAAAATCAGTTTTGTCACTTTAATAACTTAGTAAATATTAATTGAACATGTCAAGGCATGTTCAACCCGACAATTCTGAGTTTTAGGCTCGGTTCACAACCGAAAGTCGCAAAAGTAGACTTTTGCTTTGACTTTCAGTTCTGACCCGAATTAAGCTTAGTTTAGTTATACTTTAGGGTTCCTTTGTGACCATATTATATGTTAGTATAACCCTCTGAGGTTATACTACATGGTCCCTTAGAAATCAGAGTTTATTTGCATGTTCCGTTATTTGCTTAAAAATTGACTATTATGCCCTTATGTTATAAAAACAAGATTTTTAAAATGTGAGAGGACAAAAAACTTTATTACTAATATATAAGTATGTAAAATAAATTTGACATCAGTTTCTGGTCTCAAACTAAAGTTATGGAAGATATCGTAAAACGAAACTTTTTGTTAATTAAATTACATTTTTAGCATAAATCATGTTTTAAACCCAAATTTTGGCACCAAACCCATTACCTACTATGTTGATATTATTTTTAGGGATTTTTTGAATTTTTGGTTAGATTATACACCGACCATATCATTGAGTTCTCGTATAAATCGGTAAATGACGATAATACCCTTTTTGTTAATAAAATGGGTTTAACATATGAATTACATACCAAACCTTTTCCTACTGATGTTATATGTTAAATAAAATATTTTAAACATTAAAGGCTGAACAAAATCTCAGGATTTTATAAACATCTCAAATATCGTCAAATACCGACTTTTACGATAATTAGGTGCATAGTATGGTTTAAAACCATATTTAACACCTAAGACTTGTTACCTACTGATTTTAAAAATAAATTTTAATACTTTAATAGTAAGTATAAGTCTTGAACTCAGACTTCCAAATTTGACCTTAAAAGCATATGTGAAATGACCAAAATCCCCTACGGTGCATAGTTTGGCCATAAATGGTAAACCTCACATATGTATGATATCTTACTGATATAACTTGATAAAATAAATAATTTTACTGAATGTTTTAGACCAGAACCTCAATTTATTATTAAATCTCTTTTATACGCTTTAAAATGACCAAATTACCCTTTCGGGACTTAATTTGGTTTTAAATTCATTTGGGGCATAATTGTTGATATCCTACTGATATCATAATATATTTTAAGCATATTAACTTATGGAACTTGTACATGACTCATCCGGTTAACCGTTATGCATATACGCGTTCGGTACGGTTTATGTAACTAGTTTACATAAATTAGTCGAAACGGGTCAAACCTTATCATTTGCACTTCAAAATCCAGAATGTATTTAGTTTACCCATTTTATACAAGTCTTCATACTTATTTGGTCTAAATCACATTCCAATCCGGTCATCGCTTAATCTAGCGTTTCGTGCCATAAACTTTTCTTTAAAACTAACCAGTCTAAGTTACAACTTAAATAAGACCCGTTAGGAAATCTAATAGGATATTAAAACATTCGTTCCAGATTAGGAGCCCAGTAAAAGCTACCTACACTTGCTGAATAGAATATACGGCTGAGATTAAATTACATTTCTAAGCTCAGGTAAATACTTTAAACTTATTTTCCCTTATACGGGCTTGGGATACGGTAAATTATTACCACTTGGTCGGGTATTGAATATTTAATCGATTAGTGGTTAAATCATTGAGATAACTCGTTTTAATCTATTTTGTTTGATACAAAGCATTTGGGGGTTAATATGATCGTGTCCTGGATATCCTCGGCACATTCATTTGAAATGGCCACGACTTAAGCACGGGGTGTAGGCATACACCTGACAGTTTCATATGTAAAACGGTATCTCACTCGTGAGGAAACTTCTTGTGGGCTTATAATAGTGGTGTCTCTATTAATCTTATCATGGCTCTTCTATCCCGGGCCCTGAACGTACGACAAACATGTAAATCTGTATACAAGATTATTTTATATAATTGTCACAAGTTATAAAAGAATACTTGTGCCTTGTGCATTTAAATCAATTTTCATAAATGTTTTCAAAAGAGTCAGTTAATTGTATTTACCAGTGTAAACTGACGTATTTTTTAAAAAGACTAAGTGGCAGGTACTACGCGAAATGGGCTGGAAGCTCTTGAGCACTAATTAAGGAATCTTGCAAGTTCTTAGTGTATAAAGTCTGTCGAACAATAAATTTGTTTTCTGTTTTAGATCCTCATGTGGATCCACTTACAACCGATTGTATAATATGTACTTATACTTTGTGTTTCGGTTCGTAATATTATTTTCATCCAAGACTTCCGCTGTGCTATTCTGTGTATGTTTGACTATGATGATATCAATCTTACGTCACGATACTCCCCACCGGGCCCACAGGGCTGAGCTGTAAATATCAGGGTGTGACATGCAAACAACCTGTTTAGACACACCTTAACAACTTCTCTTCTCTCAATCTCAGTTTCTGCAACACAACTCCTTTTTCTTTTTAGGCAAGTGTTCAAGTCCGGCAGTGCGCTGTTGCTGCTTCGAACCGGCGTACCCTGGGAACAGACGACGAATCTGTTTAAGGGAATTGTGTCAAACACAAGCCCGGTTCTCGTTAACTGTTTCTTTATTTATGTTTTGATTATTTTGCAGCTCTTTTAGTAGAAATTTTCTAACAAACTTAAATAGAACCTTCTTACTAATTGTTTCTGCATTCTGTTTTTCTTTTCAGAATGGCATCCCAGCCCATGTCTACTTCTGTTTCTGCAGTCATGACTGCTGTCATAACTTCCGCTGTTGCTTTTACAACCGGCCTGGTTGCACCACTGCCTAACGCAATCTCAGATGCTGAGAAACCTGAGAAATTCGATGGTGTGAATTTCAAACAGTGTCAGCAAAAGATGTTCTTTTATCTGACCACTCTGAATCTAGCACGGTTCTTGACTGAAACCGTTCCCCATGTGGATGAAGAGGATGTGGATGATCAATCATTGAGCGCGGTTCATGCTTGGAATCATTCGGATTTCTTGTGCCGCAACTATACTTGAATGGTATGGTTGATACGCTTTACAATGTGTATTGTAAAGCCAAGACTGCCAAAGAGTTATGGGAGTCTTTGGACCGCAAATACAAAACAGAAGATGCGGGCACCTAGAAATTCATGGTGGCTAAGTTCTTGGACTTTAAAATGATAGATGCTAAAACTGTCATGAGCCAAGTCCAAGAATTGCAAGTTATTCTTCATGATATACATACGGAAGGAATGGTCCTCAGTGAGACATTCCAAGTTGCTGCAATGATTGAAAAGCTGCCACCAAGTTGGGTTGATTTCAAGAACTATCTCAAGCATAAGCGAAAGGAGATGACAATTGAAGATCTCGTTGTTCGTCTTCGTATTGAAGAAGATAACAAGTTGGCTTTGAAATGGATTGATGGTCCTGAAACACTGAAGGCCAATCTTGTTGAATATGGCCAATCTACAAAGGGAAAAAACATTGGAAATGGTGGAAAGAAAAGTCATGGGAAACGCTCCAACCTTGGTGCTAAGGGAGGAGTTGGGAAAAAGAAGTTCCAAGGAACTTGTTATAATTGTCAAAAGCAAGGCCACAAGGCCAACGAATGCAAGCTTCCCAAGAAGGAAAATGCTCGACAGGTGAACATGGTTCATAAAGTCGACAACCTTATTGCCATGGTCACGGATCACTCAATTTTGGTGACCGAAGTTAATTTGGTTGGGCAAAATAACAAGGATTGGTGGGTTGATACGGGGGCTACCCGTCATGTGTGTTCCGACAAAATCCTTTTCAACACCTTCAAGGAGGTAACTAATGGCGAAAAGGTTTTTTATGGGAAACTCCACCACGGCCGAAATTAAAGGTGAGGGGAACGTGGTTCTAAAGATGACTTCTGGAAAGGAACTCACTTTGTCAAACGTGTTGTATATTCCAAAAATTCGTAAGAACCTTATGTCGGGGTGGCAGTTGAACAAATTTGGGTTCAAAATGGTGATTGAGTCGGACAAGGTCGTGTTGACCAAAAATGGTGTGTATGTTGGTAAGGGCTATGCCCTGAATGGAATATTTAAACTAAATGTAATAGTCGTGAATGCGATGAAACAAAATGCTACTAGTTCTACTTACTTGATTGAGTCTTCTAATCTTTGGCATGGTAGACTAGGTCACGTAAATTATAATTCCATTCGTTGTTTAATCAAACTTGATTGCATACCAACATTCGATATCGACTCAATTAATAAATGTGAAACTTGCGTAGAAGCAAAACAAACGAAATCGTAATTCAAAAAGGTGGAACGAATCACCGAACCCCTCGAGATGATCCACACTGATGTGTGTGATCTAAAGTCAATTCCTACTTGTGGTGGGAACAAGTACTTCATCATGTTCATTGATGATAGTACTAGGTATTGCTATGTGTACTTACTTAAGAGTAAGGACGAGGCTATTGACAAGTTTATCTTGTTCAAAGTCGAAGTTGAGAATCAACTAAATCAGAAAATCAAAATCGTAAGGAGCGACCGAGGAGGTGAATATGTTTCACCTTTTATTGACGTATGTACAAAAAGTGGAATCATCCACGAACTCACGGCTCCTTACTCCCCTCAATCAAATGGCATAGCCGGAACGGAAAAATCGTACTTTAAAAGAAATTGTGAATGCCATGATGATAAGTTCTGGTGTAAACCAAAACATGTGGGGGGAAGCAATCTTATCGGCAAATTATGTGTTGAACATGATACCCAATAAGAAAAAGGATGTAACGCCTTACGAATTATGGACCGGAAAGACACCACCATATAAATCCTTGAAAGTGTGGGAGTGTTTAGCTAAGGTAGTGGTCACACCACCTAAGCGCCTACTAATAGGACCCAAAATGGTGGATTGTGTATTTATAGGATACACCCGTCCTTATGGTCCTTATCGTTTTCTTGTGCATGATTCTAAGAACCCTGGAATATGCAAAGGCACGATAATAGAATCTAAGGATGCATCATGGTTTGAACATATGTTCCCATGCTTAGATAAAAGTTAACCGAGTTCTTCTAGACCGGTTGAGGAAATTGTACCCGAGGGTGAAGTTGAAAACAATGAACCTCGAGAACAATCTAAGACTGAGGAAGTTGAAATCAGGAAAAGTAAACGGCAAACGACTGAAAAATCCTTTGGCCCTGAGTTTCTTACCTATATTGTAGAATATGAACCTCAAACGTACCAACAAGCGGTGCATTCCTCAGAAGGACCTCAATGGAGGGAGGCAATCAAAAGTGAGATAGACTCTATCTTACAAAACCATACTTGGGAACTAGTGGATCTTCCTCAAGGATGTAAACCACTAGGATATTGATGGATCTTCAAGAAGAAGATGAAACCAGATGGAACCATCGATAAATACAAAGCAAGGTTGGTGATCAAAGGATATAAACAATGAGAAGGTTTAGATTACTTTGATACATATTCGCCAGTTACGCGAATAACATCCATCAGGTTGGTGCTTGCCATTGCCGCCATTAGAAATTTGGAAGTTCACCAAATGGATGTGAAAACAGCTTTCTTGAATGGAATTCTAGATGAAGAAATCTACATGGAGCAACCCGAAGGCTTCACAGCTATTGGGCAAGAAAAGAAAGTGTGTAAATTTGTAAAATCCTTGTATGGATTGAAACAAGCTCCAAAACAATGGCACCAAAAGTTTGATCATGTCATGCTTGATGCTGGATTCAAAATCAATGAATGTGACAAGTGTGTATATGTGAAGGACACATCTGATGGATATGTCATTTTGTGTCTATATGTAGATGATATGCTCATCGCTGGAAGTGATGACAAAATCATAAAATCTACAAAGAACATGCTAAAAGTAAGATTTGACATGAAAGACATGGGTCCTGCGGATGTGATTTTGGGGGTCAAAATCACGCGAACCCAAAGTGGACTTGTTTTAAGTCAATCCCACTATGTGGACAAAATTCTTGAGAAGTTCAATGCAAATGACTCTAATGAAGCTAGAACTCCACTTGACACAAGTCAACATCTAGCCAAGAATAGAGGTGAACCCGTAAACCAGTTGGAATACTCAAGAATTATTCGCTACTTAAGATACACTCGGGAATACGGGTTGCACTATAACAGATATCCAGCAGTTATAGAAGGACACTGCGATGCAAATTGGATATCTGACACGAATGATTCCAGAGCAACAAGTAGGTATGTATTCACACTTGGAGGTGCTGCTATATCGTGGAAATCGTCAAAACAAACGGTTATCGCTAGATCCACGATGGAATCAAAGTTCATCGCTTTAGATAAAGAAGGTGAAGAGGCAGAATGGCTACGTCAATTTGTTGAGGATATACCAAGATGGCCTAAGCCGGCATCGGCCATTTGTATACATTGTGATAGCCAATCGGCACTTGGAAGAGCTCGTAGCAAAATGTATAACGGTAGGAACAGACATATCAGACGTAGACATAATACGATACGACAACTAATCTCTACAGGAATTATCACTGTTGACTACGTGAGGTCAAAGGATAATATTGTGGATCCGCTAACAAAAGGCTTAAGTAGAGTGTTGGTACAGAAGTCGTCCATGGGAATGGGACTGATGCCCTTGAAAATATAAGTTCATATGATGGAAACCTAACTCAGTAGACTGGAGATCCCAAATAGGAAAACCTAATTGTATGAATTAGTAAGGTCACTATGGGGGATAACCCTACGTATATATATAAGGGAGTTTATTGCAAAGCTTAGTAAACTTCCTAGTCCATTCCTAAAAGTGACAAGTGTGAGGCTAAGCCTATGGCTTTTAATGATTCGACTAAGGTAACCATACATAGTGAATCACCTATGTGAGAGAGAAGTGGGGTCGCTTCGAAGGGTATTGTTGGGGCACAATACCTAATGGCTCTCACAGAACCAGGCATCATGTTCATGACTATAACGAACATAACTATGAGGACTTGACTTTGTCAGGGAGAGTCTTGTGTGAAGTGCATTGTCGTCTACACAAACAGCAGACGAGTTTAAAGACATCGAGTTCTACTCAGAGCTAGTGGGCTAAGTGCATTTCATGAGCGAAGGTTCAAAGGGTAACACCTACCTATCGTATGCAAAACTCAACTGCTGAAATCTAATTGGAATAATGTTGTTTCTTAGATCGATCTCCATTCATGTGGGGGATTGTTGGAAGTTTTGGTGTGCATGGAAAGTCTCAAGTGGTAAAACCACTTTGTCCCACATTGGAGTGGGAACAAAAAGATAGGCTATTTATAAGGTGAAACCTTAATGAAGCCTTTGAAGTCTTATGACATGTTTTACCACAAGCCCTACCCCCGCGCGCAGGGGGGATGCAAAAAATGGAACCGGAATTAGTTGAACTCGCGTATGCCTGCACGTCCTGCGGACACGAATGCAGCTCCGAAAACCCGGGCTCGCGGGAGACAGTTTTTGCACTCGAGACTGACTAATTGTTTTTATTAATTAGTCTTTAAAACTAAAATGGTTGGTCTTATTAATGGGTTTTTAACTGAAATGAGTTTTAGTTTTAATGAGAATCATTATGATTCAGTTTCGAAACAGCTGAGCCATTATGTGAGTTAATTCTCTACAATGATGAGGCATCAGTTTCGAAACCGGCGAGCCATTAATTCTCTGCAATGATGAGGCCAGAATCAATTATGATCTGTGCCTATAAAACCCAATGCAGACAACCTGTTTAGACACACCTTAACAACTTCTCTTCTCTCAATCTTAGTTTCTGCAACACAACTCCTTTTTCTTTTCAGGCAAGTGTTCAAGTCCGGCAGTGCGCTGTTGCTGCTTCGAACCGGCGTACCCTGGGAACAGACGACGAATCTATTTAAGGGAATTGTGTCAAACACAAGCCCGGTTCTCGTTAACCGTTTCTTTATTTTTGTTTTGATTATTTTGCAGCTCTTTTAGTAGCAGGTCTCTAACAAGAATTTCACAAGTATTCGTTTGTAATAGATAATAATCTCACAATCACCTTGTAAACCATTTTGTTTCAAAGTGATATAAACTTGAAAATTCTGTAGTTCTTGTTTCTTGAAAGTCTGATTTTTATTTCCGCACACTATTTTCACATTTGTTGAAATCACTTGCCATATTACGAGAAAAGAAAGTTTTTAAGTCCAACTGGGACCAACACACTATTACATTTAAAATCTCTGTTGAGCAGCATCTACTGAATATCATATGTTGTTCTTTAACATCTGTTGACCCATAGCAGACCTTTGCTCCTTCAAACTTTCTTCAGACTTTGTCTTCATCAACATATGATCACTTCAAATAGATGTTCTCTTTGGGTAAAATTTACCTTTGACAGACATATAGAGTAGCAGATGTTGAGTATTTGTAATGGACATGAGGAAATTCTTAAAAAAAACTGTTGACTTACCAAACATATGTTCAGACACAATTCAACATCAACATAATCAAAATCAATGATATTATATAGTGAAATATCTTACAGCCCAAAGTTCAGATTTCTATTCATTGTAGGTTAAACAATCTAGCAGGAAAAAACGTATACATTTTATCATAAACATGTAAAATTATATTTAAAAACAACAGCTTTTAATGCAAAACATCTAATAGCCTAACAAAGTCCCTACATCTTCTATTAGCCTAAGCACTATTACATTGAAAACCTCTGTTGAGCAGGATCTATTGAATATCATCTGTTGTTCTTTAAGATCTGTTGACCCATAGCAGATGTTTGCTTCTTCAAACTTTCTTCAGACCATGTCTTCAAACAGATGTTCTCTTTTGGCAGAGTTTACCTCTAATAGACATTTAGAGGAACAGATGTTGTGTATTTGTTATTGAGAGGAAATTCTTCAAAAAACTGTTGACTTACCAAACATCTGTTCAGACACAATTCAACATCAACATGATCTAAATCAATGATATTATATAGTGAAATATCTTACAGCCCGAAGTTCAGATTTCTATTCACTGTAGGTTAAACAATCTAGCAGGAAAAAACGTCTATATTTTAATATAAACATGTAAAATTATTTTTAAAAACAACAGCTTTTAATGCAAAACATCTAATAGCCTAACAAACTCCCTACATCTGCTATTAGCCTAAGCACTATTACATTGAAAACCTCTGTTGAGTAGGATCTATTGAATATCATCTGTTTGTTCTTTAAGATATGTTGACCCGTAGCAGACCTTTGCTTCTTCAAACTTTCTTCAGACTATGTCTTCATCAGCAGATAATTAAATACAAACAAATGTTCTCTTTGGACAGAGTTTACCTCTGACAGACATTTAGAGGAGTAGATGTTGTGTATTTGTAATTGAGAGTAAATTCTTCAAAAAACTGTTGACTTACCAAATAATAATAAAATAATAAAATTTCAAACCTCTTGCATAAAAAATAAAAAAAATATCTTCATTTAAAGACCAACAATACTCTACATAGTAAACACATAGTAAACACATGCTTCAACCTCAAGAGGTTCAGTACTCGATGGAGTTGAACATCTGTTAGGCAACAACAGATGTTGGAAGCAGTAGCACGTCAAACAGCCGTTAGAATAGCAGAGGATCACTACTAAACAGATATTCTCTTTAGGCAGACTTTACCTTTGACAGACATTTAAAGTAACAGATGTTGAGTATTTGTAATTGAGAGGAGTATTTGACAGACATTTTATTTTAGTAAAAATAAAATGCTCCACAAAGAATAATAGGATTAACTTTTAATTAGGAGATTAAAAGATCAACAATTACATCGAGTACCTTCCAACGAAACTTTGAAACCTAACAACAGCACCAAGAAATTTAAGAATCTAACAGCAAAAATTAAGAAATTTTAGCTTCAACTCCATCGAGTACTAAACCTCTCGATGTATATCTTTGAGCATCGCCATGAACTCCACAGAAGTTGAAGGCATCGCCATCAGGTTTCTAGAAACCTGGTCTCTCGTGAACAGACAAAGATGCAGTCCATCAAAACACCTCTTCAGCTCTTGAAGAGTAGCCCTATCCTCATATACTTAATCCTCAACTTGCTTGATAAAGAGTTGCTTTAAATCATCAGACTCTGCAGAAGTGTATGCATCTTATATGTATACATTCTATACAACAAAATTCCAAACTTTATGCATCTTTTAATACAAAAAGGCAGGAAAAAACAAACTGAATCTACTTATATATCTTATTAAATAAAATCTTATCTTACAGCAGAAGCAGATACTTTCTTGCGTCTAGTAGGAACCACTGCAGATTCTGCATCATCATCATCTGCCCAAATCATTCATAATCAACATTTAGTCATAACCCATATTAATTTCACTCTACATTTAATAATCTTTCTTTGTATTTAATTCATATTAAGTGTTTAATCTTTCTTTGTATTGAATTTAATACTATCAATATCCATATTAACATATTCTAAAACCATTATGGCTCCACAAATGCTTCTACCACTGGTCGCTCGAAGAAAACAGAGCTGAAATATATCAACAGTTTAAAATAAAAATTATCAACAGTTTAAAAAAATCCACAAACCTAAAATAACCCGCAGATGATTTTATGAATTTCAAACAACTGTGATTAGACTGAAATATAAAGCGAGAATTAGAGTAGATCAGTTCAAAATTTAAAATTTCAAAATTCCAAAAAAATACCATACTTTCAACGATGTTGGAACAATGATGCTGGAACAATTATGTGAAGCACTAAGATCTGTAATCGGAAAGTTTCTTGCAGCAGAAGCAGAGAGTTTCTTGCATTTGGCAGGAACAACTGTAGAACAATCATCATCATCATCTGCTTAAATCATTCACAATCATCATTTAGTCATAACTCAGATAAAAAACACTTACGAAAAATCAAAAACAAAAACAAACACAATTATATATGACATTACCATCATCAAGGCAAACGACATATCCCCAAAATTTGTTCTGAAAGTGGGTCAGAGAGAGCTTCGGTTTTCTCTTTTCCTTTATGAACAAATGTTGAGTATTGAGAAGAAGGGATTTGAGGGAGAGATACATTGGAAGTATGGTTTGAAAATACAAAAGCAGAGAACACGAGAGTGTAAATATGAAGAGGGAAATGAGAAAAAAAACCTTTATATAAGAAGATGATTGACAGAAGTGAGTGAGTGACATGCATTAATTGCAAATTACGTATCCCCAGGCGTTTTGAATTTGAAATTACTGGCAATTTCAAAACATCTGGTGAGATATACGCTGCCCAAAGGACCATCAACCTCTGCTGGCTTTAAAGAATAGATATGGGCAGAGGTTTTGGATGGCAGAGGTTTATATAGATTTTAAATGATTTTATATACTAAGACTTATGATGCAGTAATGATATAAGAAAAGCATTGTTGGACAGCCTCTCTGGCCGCCACATCAGCTTTTCTTATGTCACTCAGATTTCTCCTTTTATAGAAAGTATAGATTATTTTTATTTAGTCCTAAAAATATGTCAGCATCTTGCACGCATCGAGTACTGAGATTTTGGTGCAGGCTTTGGCAATGGTGGTATTAAAAGATTTGGTAATTATACACTTAAATTGTTCAAGTTTAAATTACACTCCTGAAAACTAAATTTTCATTTCTAGAGTAATAGATGGGCCTATGATTATGAAGTCGTCATTAAAAAAAATGAGTGTTATGGCGAATGATCGTACACTTCGTGTTTGTGTAGCGAAAACCCACTACTTGCATGTGCCACTTCATATAACCTATAAATTATAACTATGTGGTTACACGTTTTTATGACTGTCAAAACAATTATTTATAGATTTAAAATTTTATAATCTTACAGTTTAAAATTTACATATGCTTAAAAAAAGTTACATATTTATGAAATTTTTGTATTAATTTACACTTTATCAAAAATATTTATCTTCACATTAACAAATAGATATTAATGGTAATATAAGACATTAACTAGTAGAAAAATGTGCCATTAAGATTTTCTAATTTTTATTGTGCAAAACCAAATTTATAAGGTTGGAGGATGTGATATAAAGTTCCCGGGGGCTTTATCACGCCACGTTAGATCTATCTAGGCGCCACGTCATATGGGAGGCTTTAACCCCCCCCCCCCCCCCTTAACTTGCATGCAATGGTTTAAAACCCCATTATCATTACTTAATTATTTTTTATTTAAATTTAAACATTATTTAATTTTGTTATATTAATTTAAAACTCATAATTTAAATAAAAAAAATACAATGCCATAATTTAAATAAAAAATACAATGTCATAATTTAAATAAAAAATACAATGTCACTAAAAAAATCACTCGTCGTCTATGTCGTCTCCTCCTTGTTCACGATAAAACCATAGGTGCTCGGCCAGATCAGCTCGAAGGTTATGGTGTGTGTCCCTATCATGTATCCTCACTTTGATAACTTCTTTTTGAGCGTATGTGAGTAGTGGGTTCGTCGGTTGGTTACCTTCATCATAACTTTCTCCACAAAATGCTCTACCCGAGTCCTCCAATACATTGTTATGCAAGATGATGCACGTATACATGATGTTTCTCATTTTACTCTTTTCAAGTATCCTCCACGCCTGGGCAATGATAGACAATCTTTTTTTAATACACCGAAAGCCCCCTCGACATCTTTTCTTGCCAGCTCTTTTTTCTTCTTTAAATACAATCTTTTCTCGTCATCTGGACATGAAAAACTTTTCATAAACGTCGCCCACTCCGGATAAATACTGTCGACAAGATAGTACCCATACTTATACTCCACGTCGTTTGCATAGAATGAAGTATCTGGTGCAACACCATTTATAACCTCGTGGAAATGATTCGAAGATTGTAAAACTGTGATGTCATTGTTTGCACCGGCCATGCCAAAGTACGCATGCCAAATCCATAAATCTTGAGACGCGACCTCTTGTAATATTAGGGTAGGACCATCGTGGTCACCACGATGGTGTTGTCCTTTCCAAGCGGTTGGACATGTCACCCACTCCCAGTGCGTGCAATCAAGACTACCCAACATCCCAGGAAACCCATGTATCCGCGTATGGGCCTCGTATAAAAGTGGAACGTCGGTAGCGGTTGACATCATCAAATATCGCCTCCCCTAAAGAAAGCTAACACCTAATATAATAGTGTTAATAAAGTATAAATAATGAAAATAATAATAATAATAATAATAATAATAATAATAATAATAACACTAATAATAAAAATAATAATAGTAGCAACAATAATAAGTGGAGAGAATTTATGTGTTTTTTGTGATTGGTGTGTACTTGAGTTTGTGATTGGTGTGTGTTTGAGTATGTATATATATAACATTTTAATATATTTTAGAAACTTTTTTTTTTATAATATGACCGTTGCCAACGGTCTTTTTGACCAAAAACTTCGAAACACACGCTATTCTACCCGTTAGTGGGCTGGCGAGAGGGCTTTAGCGCCCCTTCAATGGCGGGCTCGGGGTGGGGTGGGGCGCCAGAGGGCGCGATTTTTGATGAGCTGGTGGGGTGACGCGAAGCCACACCCCCTAGCCTAAGGAGCTTGAAACATGTTCTAATCAGTTTTGAGTGAACTTGAAACGTGCTAATTCATTATTACTAGCCAAATGTTAATTCGAGTTGAGAGAACATTGTGAGGGATGTGTGTGATATGTTAGTAATTTCAAGAGCGCGTTAATCCTGGATAACCATTTTTTATGTGATTAATCCTTTACCGTTAAATAGTTCGGAAATTGCGAAAATCATGAACCGGACATGACATTAAACCTTAACTTGAATTTTAAGAAGGAGAAGTGCCACTTTTATTCAACCCACATGAAAGTGAAAAACATATTTGCTTGAGGGCAAGCAAAAGACAAGTGTGTGGATGTGATACGTGGTTGAAACCGGTGCTTTACTGTGTTTAAGTTTATATTTTTGCATAATTTTTAGTTTCGAATGACCTACTTTTGATTAGAATTGTATTTTGCAGGTCTAACGGAGTTTAAGGAGCTATTCGGAGCATCGGGAGCGAACAGGATCAACAGCGGATGCGAAACGGACAGAATAGGAAAAGGCACTCTACAAGGGGCGTCACTGACGCCACCAGGGCCGTCGGCGACGCACCCACGTCGATGGAAATGGCGTAATGTCGCGACCCCCGACCCCACCCTGCGAGCGGGCGCCACGAACCTGAACTGGTGGTATCGGTGTTTATTAAATTTGCAGCGGATTTAAATCATGAGGACCGTAGTTAGGAAATAATTTCAGAGTTTGCAAACACCAAACTTTTTATATTAAATAAATGGGCTAAAATCCATATTTCACTAATAATGTATTCATAGGGTTAAACCCTAGTTGCTGAAAACATAAACTCCTTCGTTTATTTAGGTAACTTATAGCCACTTTATTTAAGCCTCTAGTGCTCCATAGCTGGCTTCTAATAGCTTCACATCAAGTTACCTGAAACCCGTTGTAAAAACATTTTTTCAGGAAGAAATACTGGCGAGTACATTCCATTTTGTAAAATGACTCATTGTTATAACTTTACAGTATTAAGGGGAATTACAGTGTATATTTCTATCAATTATTCAACACAGTATGCGACTGGGGACACTCCCCTGTGCTCGCGGTCATATTACTTTTGGTCCTGTCACCCAATAGTAACGGTTCCTGTCACACCCTTGGTGACTGTGGACTAGTAATGTATACAAAACTAGGGGTGAGCAAGTTTAGGTCCGGACCGAAAATAACCAAGAACCGAACCGAAAATTACCCAACCCGACCCGAACCCAAGTACCTAGGTATTTAGATCAGTTCCAATTTTTCATATAAAATCGGGTCGGGTCGGTTCTCGGTTCTTTTCATGGTGAAACCCGACTTTGACCTATGGACCGGAACCGACCCTATATTTAGGGTAGTGAATCGGTTCTGTATTTTATGTTTGATCGGTTCTTGGGTCGGGTCGGGTCGGGTCGGGTTTTTCCAACTACTGGCAATAATTATAGATTACAAAGACTTAATCCCTGTAAGTATAACTTTGTAAACTTAAGTTTTACTACAGGCTTCCTGGTAATATTTTCTGATAATTTTCTTGAGTTCCTCTTAAAAATATACAATGCACGTGTGTTAGTATAATAGCCCAATTCAACTTTATCAATACGTCATGAGATCAGAACCTCAATGTAGTTTACAAAGCATAGCCTTTATCAGGCAGCGCCTTGGCATCCGTTGTTGGGTTCAAGATCGATCGGACAGGGTATCAACTCAGTGATCAGGGGTTAAAACACTTACAAAGGGGCAGAGCTTCGTGATATAGGGGTATTATTTTCGTGCTTTATGTTTGAGAGAAAGAAAAGAATTGAACGACTGGAGACTGTGGCTGGTCCGCTCTATTTATAACTGATTTCTGAGTCCCTCGCGCTTTGCGACAGCCTAAGGCTGTGCCCGTCGCAGGCCGCCACACCCTCTAGCTAGGGTTTAGGGCTGATGGATCATCAGTATAGACTTGACATGTATATGGCACATGTCCCTAGGAGTGCCCGGCAAGTTATGGGGCCGTCGCGACCCGCTGAGGGTTTAATGAAGTCTGTCGCGGGCCACGACAGACATATGATTATTATTTTTTTCATTTTTCAATTTAAATAATGTTACGCGAGTTTGGTTTTTCGATTATGGAGCGTTTTAGGACATTTTTTAGGGTTGTTATACGTAAGCAACATGATAGAGCGTTGGAAACTTTTTGAAGTTTCTGGGTGGCGACACAGGGTGGGCGTCGGCGACGCCTCTTCCTGCTAGCCGACGTGGTTTTTTCTTGTTTTGCTTGTTTAAATGACTTATTACCCAGTTTTTGGGTCTTTTGAGAGGAGTAACGCAATTATTGAAGTTTGAACCATTTCCTAGAGCCAAGAACACTCCAATCCTTCCGAATCATCCACCATCATCTGAATTGATCATCCATCCTCACCTTCCTTACCCTAATCACCATCATCCCACCAATCCATTCTCCATAACCATCCACCACAACCCTAACATTCATCATTGTGACACCCGGCTATTCTGAGCTGGCACTGTACTGATATTACACGCGCCATGAGTATATATAGGCACTAAATTAATAAATAGGACATTAATTTGAAGTATTTGAAAGTTTGACAAACTCAAACTTTACTAAAAATTAAGTTGGCAATAACAAGTTAAACGCGTATCGCGTAACGAACGAAATGCGAAACGAACGTCGGTGACTGTCCGGATAACGTCAAAATCCGAAAAATATTCCGTTATGGTTAAAACCCTATTTTTAATCATATTCGTGAAGAAAAATTAGTTAGAACGCTTAAAAATCTTGTTCTGCGTTTTTAAGCGCGTACTACGCGATACAATGCGTATACTGCGAAACACAGACGATGCAGGCAGTTTAGGTGGACGAAATATTATTTTGTAAAATTTTCGTGAGTTTTATTTTATAGAATATTAAAAATAATTTTAAACGCTGATAAAATGAGAAATAAAATATCTGGTAATCAGTTAAGTTAAATACTTGTTTCTTGCATGTATAACTGTATATATATTATATATATGGTTCCTCACTTTTTTAGTGTTCCCTAATGAATCTCAATATATGTATATATATATATATACATATACATATACATATATATATATATATATATATATATACATATATATATATATATATAGGGGATGGATCATGAGAAAACTAGTTTAAATGAGAAAACCAAAACTAACTAAAAAAGCCTAAAAAACATACCAATTTTTTTTTTAATTTTTATAAAAAAATCGCAGGTTTTTATGCATGGAAATTTTTTTTCAAAAAAAACAAATAGGAAAAAAATTTCGTTGTATTGCACATGTGCACTATTACGGATATAGTGCACATGTGTAGTACACATATAATGCACATGTGCAGTACAACAATTTTTTTTTTGAAATTTTTTTTATATATAAAAACTAGCGATTTTTTTATAAAAATTTGTAAAAAGAAAATTGGTATGTTTTTAGCTTTTTTTTAGGTTTTTTTAGTTAGTTTCTAGTTTTCTCATTTATATGTAGTTTTCTCAGGATCCTCTCCCTATATACATATATATATAGGATTAGGTTCATTTTAGAACAACCCCTTGATAGAGAACACTAGTGAACTAATCCTAGCCATTTATTATCAATACATAAGTGTAAATCAATAGCGAGGATTTGTTCACTCAGTTCACAGATACACCAAACACCACCATATATCTATATATCTCTCTCCATATATATATATATAGGGGAAGGTTCATTAGGGAACACTGAAAAAGTGGGGAACAGCGGGGAACCGGCTCAAAGGAACTCCGATTGGACTCATTCCAGCAGTGTTGGAACCGGCTCGTCGAACCCTAACTAAGATCTCTTAACCCTAAACCCTAAATCCTAACTCCTAAACTCTAAACCCTAAAGCTAAAAAATAGGCTAAAACCTAAGCTAAACCGTAAAATCTAAACTATAAACCCTAAAAGCTAAACCCTAAAGGCTAAACCTATAGCTAAACCCTAAAGCTAAACTCTAAACCCTAAGGCTAAACCCTAAAGCTAAATCCTAAAAGCCAAACCCTAATATATTTAGGGTTTAAAGGTTATGATTTAGGGTTTAGGTTTAAAAGATCCTAGTTAGGGTTCGACGAGACGGTTCCAACGTCGCTAGAATGAGTCCAATCGGAGTTCGTTTGAGTCGGTTCCCCACTGTTCCCCACTTTTTTAGTGTTCCCCAATGAACCTCACACTATATATATATATATATATATATATCCATACTATATATAAAAGCATATTAGAAGGACTTCTTAAGGTCATATGAATTTCCTAAAAACACCCCTAAAGCATGTTGTACAACCCTCTAAAGCACAATATAATTTACAATCCCAATTATGCTCTTCACTCAAAAAACACACAGGGGTACACAATTAAGGTTTCTCATTCTCATTGCATTTTATCCGCCCCCATCGAGCTGCTTTATCTCCAGGTGATTCAAAAGGAGATCTAGGGTTTCTCTTGGCGATGCAAGATCTGGCTTTCTCAATGACACCAGATCAACGAATCTCTCTCTATACGACACCCAACCGACTGAGTTTGAAGGTGGTGAAGGGTTCGAATTCGATTTTAGGGTTTTTTAAGATGCACATCGCCAGATCTAGGGTTATGAAATCTTTTTTTCACCTCCTTTCTCTTCATCTCATACCATCACAGGTGCGTATATGTTCTTTATAACTGATTATGCTTTTGTATTTAATATTGTTTGGTCTTAATCTGTGCAGTTAGTGTGAAAATGAATTAGGGTTTTCACTTTGGGGAACTTTGCAACATTTTCAGATTCGGCCGATTTTCTCTCATTAGGTTCGGTTTTTGTGATTTCAAGTTACCAGTTGTGATGTTATCTAATTATTCACGGTGTTTTAGGAGTGATTTGATTTAATATGTGATGTATTTTTGCATACGGTTTGTAAATGTTATATATATATATACATATATATATATATATTAGACTTTAATTTATGATAAACAATCATATGTAATTGTTGTGTTTGCATTAAAGTTTAGTGAACTCTACTTGAGTTGTAGCTGTGATTATATACTTATTCAATATTCATTTTGTTGTGATGCAATTGGTTTTTCAGTTAATTAAAGTGATAGATGGATTTGAAGTTTTAGGTTTTATGATGATTTGATGCTAACTGTTTCAGATTTGAATGTAGTAGATTAGATTGTGCTTGTAGACAGATTGTAGTATGATATTTGTTGTTTGTCTTATTTTATATGTCGGATCTGCGTATTTATAAAACCCCTTGTCCTGTAGCACCCGGAAGAAGTATACTGCAATCCTTGAATCAATGGTTCTTGCCTGACGTTGTAGGAAGGTGTGTACAAAACTACAAATACCCAAAACTGGGTTGATAGTTTTTGTGTACAAATTAGACCAAAACTGGGTTGAGTTTCAAATTAACTTATACCTAGAAAATTTGCTATATTAGTGCTTTTAAAAGTTACTTAGTTGACATTTGGCTGATTTTTTCTTGTAATCGTCAACCTTCAGGCACAAGAAGAAGGACTGGATGATCTAAGTGCAAGTATAGAAAGGATAGATTCATGGGGCTTACCTTACATGACGAACTCATTGCGCAGGTAATTGTGATTCTTTCCATCTATATATTTGTAAGCATGTACATAATGAATTACTCATTTATACAACACCAAATTTAAAAATGGGTTAACCTTTTAGATCTGAATATGAAAATAGTTAAAGAACCAGAAGAAGAATGTATTAATCCAACTTTACAAGTCTTCAACCATTATGCTAATACAAATGTACCTGACCTGTTTTCACATGTATCGGAATGCTCTATTTTCTTATATGATTTTGTAACCCACCCCATCTATGGAGGAGCTGTCACATGCACAGAAACCTATAGTTTCTATTTAATGATTGGTTTAATGAGGCGATTGTATATTGGTTGCAGCCACCGTTTAATGGTTGGTTAGAGATAAACGACACCGAGCTACTCAAATCCGTATGCGCGAATAAACAAGTGAGAGTCTTGTTAACATAGGAGTTGTTCCTCAATTGGTAGAACTACTGCCCGAGATGAATCATGCCTGGCAAAAACGGTTGGGTTGGGTTAGGGGTAGTGGGTCCAAACAGTACCTAAATATCAAATTTACATTACAATACAAACCATATAAATATCAATTTGGTTCAGTTAAGGTAAACAATATTGTATTTTTATATTGATCATGCAGTTTATTGTTATATTTTATGACCTATGAAACTGATACTTGATTTCTGGTTTAATATATTTTTTATCACATTTAGGCAGTAATGCTCCTGACTGAAGATGTGCTAGACAAGTTAAGTGTTTCTTTGACGGGCGAAGAGCTTGATACTATGTAAAAACTTTATCATCAAGCATTAAAACTCAAGATGGAGTTCTTTCTATCTCTGTCTGTTGATCAACAGACGGTTCTTCCATTATCAAAGCAGCATATTTCTACTGAACATCGTCTTATGATATTTTCCGATTTTGACTTAACAAGCACTGTGGTGGATTCTTCTGCCATTTTAGTTGAGGTTGCGATTGTTACTGCACAAAAATCAGATCAAAGTCAACCTGAAAGTCAAAATCAACCAGAAAGTCAAATCAAATTGCTAGGATGTCCTCGGCTGACTTGAGAAGCACGTGCTAGGTACTCGAGAGAGAGTATACAGAAGAGTATGAACGGTGCATAGAAAATATGCTGACCAATCAGAAAGCTACAATCGTTTATTGTAAGTGATTGTTTGGCATTCTTATAGATGTTTTGGTTGTATGTGATGGTGTTAAATGTTTAATCGGGTTGTGTTTTATCTCAAAACTTTTGGTAAAAAGGTAACACGTCAAATGGGTCAAATAGGTTAAAAGTTGCTCAAAGTTCATTTATGCAATTGTACGTGACATTAACTATTATAAAAGTTGGACAAAAATAGTTTGCGGGTTGGATGGTTTTAAATGATTTTTTTTTTATTTTTTATGGTGGTTTTGCAGTTGAGGAGTTTGATTACGAGGGACTGAAGATGGCACTTGAACAACTATTAGAATTTGAGAGAAGGGCGAACAAGAAACTGACTGAATCGAATGTACTCAAGGGTTTGAATCTTGAAGATATTAAACGTGCTGGTGAACGCCTTATTCTTCATGATGGTTGCATGAATTTCTTTCAAAGCATCACCAACAACCAACATTTAAATGTGAATGCTCACGTTCTATCGTACTGTTGGTGTGCTGATCTTATTCGGTCTTCTTTCTCTTCAGGTATATGATTATTGTAACTCCTAAGTTATCTTGTAATAGATAACTTTTCTACTTAATTACTTATACATCAAACCTATGTAGGGTTTTCTTAGTATAGTACCCAACCCTTTTTATTTTAGTTTTTTTTTTCTTATAAAGAAGGAAATAAAGCGTTGTTTAATGTTGCTTATATTGCTAGGCTTGGAACTTTAATTATATATTATGGGTGTTGAGTTAATTACTTGTGTTTTTATTGTCGTCGTCGTCGTCGTCGTCGTCGTCGTCGTCGTCGTCGTCGTCGTTTAGTCCTAAAAATATGTCAGCATCTTGCATGCATCGACTACTGAGATTTTGGTGCAGGGTTTGGCAATGGTGGTATTTAAAGATTTGGTAATTATACACTTAAATTGTTCAAGTTTAAATTACACTTCTGAAAATTAAATTTTCATTTCTAGAGTAATAGATGGGCCTATGATTATGAAGTCGTCATTAAAAAAATTGAGTGCTATGGCGAAATGATCGTACACTTCGTGTTTGTGTAGCGAAAACGCTCTATTTGCATGTGCCACTTCATATAACCTATAAATTATAACTACGTGGTTACACGTTTTTATGACTGTCAAAACAATTATTTATAGATTTAAAATTTGATAATCTTGCACTTTAAAATTTACATATGCTTAAAAAAAGTTACATACTTTATGAAATTTTTGTATTAATTTATACTTTATCAAAAGTATTGATCTTCACATTAACAAATAGATATTAATGGCAATATAAGACATTAACTAGTAGAAAAATGTGCCATTAAGATTTTCGAATTTTTATTGTGCAAAACCAAATTTATAAGGTTGGAGGATGTGATATAAAGTTCCTAGGGGCTTTATCACGCTACGTCAAATCTATCTAGGCACCACGTCATATGGGAGGATTTAAAACCCCTCCCTTTAACTTGCATGCAATGGTTTAAAGTCCCATCATCATTACCTAATTATTTTTTATTTAAATTTTAACATTATTTAATTTTGTTACATTAATTTAAAACTCTTAATTTAAATAAAAAATACAATGCCATAATTTAAATAAAAAAATAAAATGTCATAATTTAAATAAAAAAATACAATGTCACTAAAAAAATCACTCGTCGTCTCTGTCGTCTCCTCCTTGTTCACGATAAAACCATAGGTGCTCAGCCAGATCAGCTCCAAGCTTATGGTGTGTGTCCCTGTCATGTATCCTCGCTTTGATAACTTCTTTTTGAGCGTATGTGAGTAGTGGGTTCGTCAGTTGGTTACCTTCATCATAACTTTCTCCACAAAATCCTCTTCACGGCTGGGCAATGATAGACCATCTTTTTTTAATACACCGAAAGCCCGCTCGACATCTTTTCTTGCCAACTCTTTTTTCTTCTTTAAATACAATCTTTTCTCGTCATCTGGACACGAAAAACTTTTCACAAACGCCGCCCACTCCGGATAAATACCGTCGAGAAGATAGTACCCATACTTATACTACACGTCGTTTGCATAGAATGAAGTATCTGGTGCAACACCATCTATGACATCGTCGAAATGATTCGAAGATTGTAAAACTACGATGTCATTGTTTGCACCGGCCATGCCAAAGTACGCATGCCAAATCCATAAATCTTGAGACGCGACTGCTTGTAATATTAGGGTAGGACCATCGTGGTCACCACGATGGTGTTGTCCTTTCCAAGCAGTTGGACATGTCGTCCACTCCCAGTGCGTGCAATCAAGATTACCCAACATCCTAGGAAACCCGTGTATCCGCTTATGGCCTTCGTATAAAAGTGGAACGTCGGTAGCGGTGACATCCTCACATATCGCCTCCCGTAAAGAAAGCTAACACCTAATATAATAGTGTTAATAAACTATAAATAATAAAAATGATAATAATAACAATAATAATAAAAATAATAATAACAATTGGAGAGAATTTATGTGTTTTTTGTGATTGGTGTGTGTTTGAGTTTGTGATTGGTGTGTGTTTGAGTATGTATATATATAAGATTTTAATAGATTTTAGAAACTTTTTTTTATAATATGACCATTGCCAATGGTCTTTTTGACCAAAAACTTCGAAACACACGCTATTCTGCCCGTTAGTGGGCTGGCGAGAGGGCTTTAGCGCCCCTTCAATGGCGGGCTCGGGGTGGGGCGCCAGAGGGCGCGATTTCTGATGAGGTGGCGGGGTGGCATGAAGCCACACCCCCTAGCCTAAGGAGCTTGAAACGTGTTCTAATCGGTTTTGAAATGAACTTGAAACGTGCTAATTCATTATTATTATTATTATTAGCCAAATGTTAATTCGAGTGGAGAGAACATTGTGAGGGATGTCTGTGATATGTTAGTTTCAAGAGCGGGTTAATCCTTTACCGTTAAATGGCGTAATGTCGCGACCCCCGACCCCACCCTAGGAGCGGGCGCCGCGAACCTGAACCGGTGGTATCGGTGTTTATTAAATTTGCAGCGGAATTAAATCATCAGGACTGTAGTTAGGAAATAATTTCAGAGTTTGCAAACACCAAACTTTTTATATTAAACAAATGGGCTAAAACCCATATTTCATTGATAAAATATTCATTGGGTTAAACCCTAGTTGCTGAAAACATAAACTCCTTCATTTATCTGTCAGAACATCATCCAAAACTAACACCTGGCCTTGGTAAAATAAAGTCATCTGTGCAGTACCAGTTTTAGCTTCAACTTTGTCTTCTACTTCACAGGAGGAGGAATCTAAGATAACATATCAAGGAATAACATCTACTGGTTTCTCCTCCACTTTTTCACCTATAGAGCTTAACAAATCAACACTCGCAGACTGACATGTGGAATTAGGATTCGGTGATTTCAGAGATCTAACCGAATCAAAGAGGCCTGTACCTGTAGCGTCAATTTTGCATTGATTCCGAAATTGAGATATCAAATTTTGCCTTTTTCTTTGAGAAACAGGCTCAGCCATTGCAAGTCTGGAGATACTTGGATCTGAAACTGAAATGTGGGTTTTGGTTAGGGGATGATGATGATGGTTGAAGGGGGTCATGTCCTTGAAGATCTGGGTTTGAAGTTGATGTGTTCTTGAAGATGATGATGTGTTCTTGAAGATTTGGGTTAGAAGATGATGATGTGTAGATGATAATTATTGTTTTATTTTTTATAAAGTCAGTAAAAGTAAAGGGGAGGGGAAATTACCAATTTACCCATCATGTGCATGTCATGTGACTAATAATTAACTAGGGTTTGGGGTTGAGTTAGACTCAGAGGCCAAAATAGTGTTATCGAGACCATGGGGGCACATATGTTAAAAAAAATATTTTGGGCTAATACAGTAAAAGTGATATAAACACAGGGGCTAAAAACTTAATTTACTCTATTTGAAATACACTTTGAGTTTGGTTAAAATTAAGTCTAGTATAAATAAAAGGTTAGGTCTATTGTATTTGTGTGCTTTTATTGATAAATAATAAAATGAGTTGAACAGCCTGATTTCCGATAAAAGCTATATATTCGTTTCAAATGCTATAACATCTTTAGTATTAATGGTAGTCTATTTGATTTCTTAATTTTAATTTCTGAAAATTTGTATGCTTTTATTGATAAATAATAAAATGAGTTGAACAGCCTGATTTCCGATAAAAGCTATATATTCGTTTCAAATGCTATAACATCTTTAGTATTAATGGTAGTCTATTTGATTTCTTAATTTTAATTTCTGAAAAAGTGACATGTCGGTCTTTAGGTATTATACTCAACACGTTTCATGTAGTAGTAATTTCTTAAATCATTGGACTTGTAAGGTCCCTGTAGTGAGGCGCGATTTGTGCATTTTTTTTTTTTGAAGGATAGCACCCCATAGCGCCCCGAACACCACGACGGGTGGCGCTATGGGGCTTTGTTTGGTGGGTGGCGCTATATCCTTCGCGGCGTGATGTTCTCCAACACAAATCCCCCCACTCACACACACATATATGCATACATATGTATGTATAATTGGGGCTTTATATAACCCCCTTACCACTACACCCTATTTTGATATAATGCCCCATAAAGCCCCTCTCTTACGCATTTCGCCACGTGTAACATAACGCCCCCAAAGAGGCTTTATGACTACGGATGGCCTAATATTCAATTCACATGTTATTCTTCTAAGACGAAGATTTCTGTTGGAGTACTAATAACTTTGATTACCACATACATCTTGTGATTTTTAAATATATTTATCATACCTATAATTTTATTTAACGTGTCGACTAATCGGTCCATTTGGTAATTAATTAAATTCACGTCATACTAATCTTGATATTAAACAAGAAACATAAAGTATAGAAATAAGTACATCAAAATACATGACAACAAACAAGTACATCAAAACATATGACAACAAACAAGAACATTAAGACCTCGGGCGATAAGCTAGACCAGAAACTGATGATATCTAAGCATTAAAAAACATTGACATCTAGACCTTCTTTGAAATAAGGGACGTCTTTAACTTCTAGAAAGATGTATGCATCCACTCCATTACCTTTCGCATTGTCGATCAAAAGCATTGTATTTTTCATAGGCGTCATCCAAGGAACCGCCCAAATGGGCTTTCCGAAACCAAAGTCAGCTTCATAAAAAGGGAACTTACACCAGCTAGTTGATATAATCATGTTTGTTGACAAAGGAGTGGTGGTTACAATTAAAATAGAATTCAAAACAATCATTTGCCCTTGTTCGGTATCATGGTGTACCTTTGAGTAGTCGTCTATAGTTTTCTTCACAGAGTAATTTAAAAGATTTTCCAATTCTTCGTTTGTTTTAACAGTCGTGGAACAAAGTCCCCAAAGATTCCCACAAGAATAACTGGGTATTGGAGAAGCCATTTTTTCCCTTAGATTTATCGCCTGGGAGAGCATAGACTCTCTTAGATAACCATGTGTCACGCGATCAACACCAATGAGAGCTTTCCATATGGTCGCAGATACCAATTGTACCTTCGATATTCGTGCATTTGTGATAGTCTTTGCTTTCATGTTGGATATATCACTCTCACTGAAAGAAAGTTTCTTCCATGTATATTTGCTTAACAACTCTTCGTGGGTAATAAATGGTAGTAAAAGGGGACGAACACCACGGGCAGGAAACAACGAGGATGAGATGAAACCAGGCGTCGTGAATTTGATATCATTTTCTTCGCGGTTCACAGCAGCCCATTCATTTACAAATGTGCATAGCGTCGACGCATCGACAACCTTATGTGTAGCACTTACACCAAGTGCCACTCCTCCACACTCAAAGGCAGTCAATTGAATTGTAAGAACACCATCATGAGGTTTTGTTTTCAATGGAATAAGTTCTTCAACCGTCCTAGCATTCACATCAAGCCCAAGAATATCTTCAAGTTTGATGTCAACTTTGGCTTGTATGAACTCAACACCTTCGTCGTTACAGTTAATGGTTTGACTTTCTTCAACAAATCTACCAGCGAGAGGGTATAATCGTGTCAATGTCTTTTCTAGGGATTTTTCTAGTTGATCTATTAACTTCGAGTTGTGATTGGTATTTTTGGTGAAAAAAAGAATGATTGCTACATCTATGAACGGAGCAAGTTCATCGATGAAGCCGATCTTGTAGTGTTTAAGGTTTGAAGGGGTTGGAACCAATGGTTTTATGAATTTGGATGGTTGTTTTTGAGGTTTCATTGCCATTATTGTTTTACATGTATTGTGTTCGCAAGTGGATAAGAAAATAAAGTAATAAGGGTTCTATTTATAACGTAAGAAGTTGTTTTATTCATTAGTTTTTCAAGTAATGCGTACTAAAAAAATCCCATATTTGTCGACTTTATTGTACATATTTTTTTTTAATGGTTAATTTCTTTAATCCCTGTCGTCTGTGGGACTTGAACCCAAGACCTTCCCCTTTCCAATCTAGGTGTTTTAAAGGTTTTGCCTTTATTGTACATATATTAATCAATAAGAACATATATATATATATATATATATATATAGGATAAGGATCATGTGAGAAATAGTAGGCTATTTGAGAAACTTGAGAAGCATTCTGGACCACACATTTTCCCTAAGCAAAAAAATGCAAAAAAAATGTAAAAAAAATGCAAAAAATTTTTTTTTTTTTGGAAAAATCGCAGCTTTTTCTTTAAGGATTTAATTTTTTATTTTTTTTAAAAAAAAAATTTTTGGGGATTTATACATATGTGTATATTGTTAATCTTCTAACTATACAGATATGTATATTGTCAATTATACATATATGTATATACATGTTTAAAGTTGAAAGATAAGTGTTATTTAGGGTTTAACATTAGTATTTAGGGTTTAGCATTAGGGTTTAGGGTTTAGCTTTATGGTTTAGGTTTAGCTTTAGGGTTTAGCTTTAGGGTTTAGCATTAGCGTTTAGTAATAGTATTTAGGGTTTAGCACTAGGGTTTAGCATTAGGGTTTAGCTTTTGGGTTTAGCTTTAACTTTTGGGTTTAGCTTTATCTTTTGGGTTTGCATTAGGGTTTAGCATTAAGGGTTTAGCTTTAGGGTTTAGTTTTAGCTTTAGGGTTTAGCATTAGGGTTTAGCATTAGGGTTTAGCTTTAGGTTTTAGAATTAAGGTTTAGCTTTAGGGTTTAGCATTAGGGTTTAGAATTAGGGTTTAGCTTTAGGGTTTAGCATTAAGGTTTAGCTTTAGGGTTTAGCATTAAGGTTTAGCTTTAGTGTTTATGGTATAAGGTTTAGCATTTATAACACATATTTTTTTCTATTTTAAACATGTATATACATATATGTATAATTGACAATATACATATATGTATAGTTAAAAGATTAACAATATACACATGTGCATAAATCTCAAAAAAAAAAAATTTTAAAAATAATAAAAAATTTAATCCTTAAAGAAAAAGCTACGATTTTTCCAAAAAAAAAAAAAAAAATTTGCATTTTTTTCACCTTTTTTGCATTTTTTGCTTAGGGAAAATGTGTGGTCCACATTGCTTCTCAAGTTTCTCAAATAGGGTGGACTTCTTTTAGGATTCCTACCCTATATATATATATATATATATATATATATATATATATATATATATATATATATACTAGGTTAGAACCCCGTGTATTACACGGGTTGAATAAATGTAATTTCATATACTACATTAAAACAGTTATTCTTTAAAAATCTCGTTTATTACACGAGTTAAACAAATGTAATTTTATATATTAAATAATAAAAAAATTATATCTCTAAGAACCCCATGTATTATACTAAATAAATGTAATTTTATATACTAAATCATAAAAATCTGTGTATTATACGGGTTGAATAAATCTAATTATATATACTACATAATAAAAAAAATTATATCTTTAAAAACACTGTGTATTACACGGGTTAAATAAATGTAATTTTGTAACCTTGTATACCGCAATCGGGGCGAATATATACTAAATAATAAAAAAATTATATCTTTAAAAACACCATGTATTACACAGTTAAATAAATGTAATTTTGTATAGTAAATAATATGCTACTGGATTCGTTTAAAAATCATAAATTTGGTTCGGTTTAATTCGAATTAAATCACAAACTTGGTTAAGTTTAATTCGAATTGATTAGAACCCCAATTTGAAAAATCAAAAACAGAATTATATTATTAGCTTCTCTTCCTAATTAGTGATTTTTTTTATGTTTGATCTAATGTCTAATAAGGTATTTTTTTTATATTTTGTTTGTACTTTAAATTTTTTATATGAGCGTATTATTGTTTTTTTTAAGTTTAAGATTATTGTTTTGTGTTATTATTTAAAAAAAAATCTTTAATTTATAACTTAAATTTGAAGATAATATATTATTAGAAAAAATAGAATGATTCTATCTGACATTCAAAATAAGATAAGATTTAATATTAATTGATTATTTATTATTTAATTAATTGATATAAGATAAGTATGAAAAGGCAGGAAATTACAAATGTAGACGCCTTCAATGAATGACACGTGTCACTTATTGGTTTCTTTTATTATAGTATAATATATACTAAAATATCAGCCCTTATTTAAATATATCTTTTAGATGACCAATATGTTTCTGTTAAATTAGATCGACTAAACATTAACATAAAAAATCCGCCCATAACTCAAATATATGTTTAATTTATAAAGAAAATTAAAATGATATTTTTAAATTAAACCTTACAAAAAAATTTATTTTTATTAAATATTTTATGTTATATTTATAATCATAATGATATTTTTGTATTAAATTATCAAAAGATGCAAAATCTACAAATTTTTAAGTATTATGATAGAAATTATGATATCTTTAAAGCACAATTTAAGTTACTATAGAGAATCATCAAATAAACCCAAGTATAAGTTTAAATATATTTCATATTTAAACCATATTACTTGATCACCAAGAGTTTAATTTTTTATAAGTTAATCAAGATAGCATAATACTTTATTAATATAGCCAAACAATTTTTGAAATTATACGTGAGGCAAGACGGGTTAATTAGAACAAAATAAGGACGAATAAATTTATGGGTTATCTATATATTTTTAAAGGTTTAATTCACACAGTGTAAAATAATTAATAAGTTTCCTAAAGAATAGATGATTAAGCACTTTAGAAATGGATTGCGTATTGATTACTGATGACGGGGGTAGCCCAATACCAAATAAAATGATTTAGACACATAAACACTTAAAGGGTTAAAAGGTTAAAAGGTTCAAAGCCCGCGAACTCGGGTGAGCAGCAAAAGGGACGTGAACAGTGAACCGTCACTTCTCTGATTACTTGTCCAACCTCTCACAGCCGTAAAAGAAGACATGTGCACAGAGTGTAGTCTTTTACCCGTAGGTCCAAATGCTTTAACCCCTAAAAGGGTAAGTCCCCCACTGCAAGCATGTTTCACTAGTCAATGGTTTCTTCTTTGGGCGATGTCATTCCCTATAAATTGGCACTTCATTTAGTGCTAAAGGGCATTCCGATCAGCTCTGATCCCATTGGGATCTCTGGTCTTTTCTCTTGAGTGCTTGTTCCATGCAAGTCTCTCCTTCTTACATTCAACACACACATTTCCATTGCTTCCACATCCGTAGCCGGATACACTTCAGCGAAGGATCTTGAGCAAACAACAAAAGCTAACTAGTGAAACTCTCTCCACGTCTTGCAAACGTGGGGGGACCCCACGACATGCGTTAGGCAAAACTAAACCCTCCAACCCTTTTGCCTAACCAGCTTGGCTACTATCAACGGTCTAGTATTTGTTGCATCAACAAGTTGGCGCCCATCGTGGGGCTACGCCACTCATTTTCTTCAAAAGACCTAGTAGTGTAGCTCCATTCTTTCATAATCATCATGTCGGAAAGTGAATCTCTAGGAGAGGTAAACCAAGTCCCACGTACCTCTGCCCCACACATCAGCCAAACACGCATGGCTGTGCAGATTCCTGTCTCGACACCAGGAAATACTCCTGAGTTCCTCACTTTCGAAACTCCGACCCCATCTAGATCAGGGGTTCCATCCCCTAACGTTGGTGTATCTAACACCCCCTCACGTGTTGACCTTACTCCCGAAGGGGTCGCTAATAACTTCCTAGAGTTGAGATCTCTCCTCAACCAATACGTCAGTAGGGAAAGAGACAAAGGGGTAAGGATTCGGTTGGATTACGACAAACCAGAGCCATTGTTGTCCCCTGGGCCTCATAATCTTCCTTTTGCAAGTTCTCAACCAGCTGTGTCCAGGAATGAGGCCGGTCCCAGCAATCCTCCTCCAAATCCTAACCCATATTTGTACATGAGGTCAGATCCAACACCCTTTCCTCTTTTTTCTTCCCAGCCCGTTGCAACCGGTGCTCCTTAGGGGCATGAGTTGACTTTGGATCAGCTCCTACAATCTCCGGTAGCAAGCCTTCCACCCTCAGCAACAACTACATGGGAACAAGCTTTGTATGTGCTTCCCTTGGCACGGAGTGCCATTATGAGCACTCCTTTGGGGGTAAACTACCCAGTTGCACCTGGAAGCCTTCAAGGCTTCAACCCTATGCCTCAGATGATGGCAAGCTTCCCGTGGCAACACTTTATTAACCAAGTGTTGGCCACTCAAGGGAACAACAATAACAACAACAACTCAGGTGTAAGAGCGGAAGAGGATTTGGCCAAACCCTACAAACCAAGCAATTTGTCATGCTTCTCTCAACAAATTGCTGATTACGATTTTCAAACAAAGATCAAAATGCCGTCCCACATCAAAACATACGATGGGACTGAAGATCCGGAGGATCATCTTCAGATCTTCACTGGTGCTGCTAGGATTGAGAAATGGTCAAACGCTGAATGCTATCTCATGTTTATGCAAACCCTCATAGGATCAGCCAGAATATGGTTCAACGATTTACCAGCCCGAAGCGTTCGAAGCTTCAATGATCTGAGAAAAGGGTTTTTAGCCAATTTCTCACAACAAAGGCGGTACGTTGAAGATGCCACGGTGATTTTTCAGATAAAACAAAGGGATGACGAGAGTCTTCGAGAGTTCATAGAAAGGTATAAAAAGGAAGGTCTAACATATGTGGGGGCAGATGAAAAGATGAGAGTTACCGGATTTATGAACGCCATTACCTCTAAATACTTTACAAGGGATTTCAACAAATCCCTACCCAAGACCTTGGAAGAAGCTCTCGAAAGGGCTGAAGCCCACATTAGAGGAGAAGAAGCTGTAGACATAAAGGAGTAGAGAAAAAAAGGTTCTAGCTGGCAAGGTAACAGCCCTGCCAGAAAGAAAGGGAATTTATACCCCTATGATAGGCGTCCCCGAGGTTCAGAGCAACGAAGGCATGAAGGTCGAAACCCTCCGAGCAGGGAAAAGACCATAAACTTCACAGCTCTTACAAAAACTCCGCAAGAGATCCTCGCGACAGAGGAAGTGAAACAAAGTCCGACCTCCTAGGCCTCTCCCTAAAAGCAAAAGGAATGAAAATTCCACCCAATTCTGTGAATTTCATGAAGAGAAGGGCCACCATACTAATGATTGCTTTCAACTTAAAAAGTGGATTGAAGAGGCCGTCAAGTCCGGAGAGCTTGCCCACTTAGTGAAGGGGGTAAGAGACAAGATAGCTGAAGGAAATAGCAAGGAAGTTAACATGGTGGATTTCGATGGAAAGGTTCCCCACAAACGACAGCGGTTAGAAGCTTGGGAGCTTCAGTGCGTCTGCTTTCCTCCAACAGAAAGGGACCCACTCTCGAACCCCCCTTGTAGTTGAAGCAACTGTGGGTACATTAATGACAAGCTTAGCATACATCGATACTGGTGTAGCCACTGAAATTATGTTTGAAAAGTTCTTCAACCGCTTGAGCAATGAGGAACGTTCAAGGCTTTAACCCTCCGGAACCTCCATAAAAGGTATTGCTGACATACCCCTCAAGCCTTTAGGGCAGCTAACCCTTGATGTTCGTTTCAGTGAAGGCAAAATGGAGAGAGTTCAACCTCTCACTTGCGTGGTTATCAATATACCTTCAAACTATGATGTCATCATAGGAAGGCCGGGACAGTGTGGATTCTACATGGTCGTCTCTGTTGGTCATAGCACTGTCAAGTTTCCTACCGAGAGAGGGATTACAACCCTTCAACCTACTCAAGAGGCCTACATGGTTGAAGGGGAAAGCTCCAAGAGTGAAGAAGATAAGCAACGGGTAATCATAAACCCTAAACATCCTGAACAAAAGATAAGGGTTAACCCAAGCCTTTCGCAAGAAACTCTCTCGTATCTTGAAAAGCTGCTAGTACATTATAGCGATGTCTTCGCTTGGTGCCCGGAAGATATGACGGGTATCCCTCGAAGCATAGCAGAACACGAGCTGAAAATACCACCTAATGTCAAGCCTGTTGTCCAAAAGAAGCGAAGTCTAGCACCCGAAAGAAGCCTAGCTGCATGCCAAGAGGTTGAAAAGCTCGTATCAGCTGGAATTCTCCGAGAGGTCAAGTACCAATCCTGGGTTGCAAACCCAGTTATGGTTCGAAAGCCCGATAACTCTTGGAGAATGTGCATAGACTTCAAAGACTTGAACAAGGCTTGTCCTAAAGATTGTTACCCATTTCCAGAGATTGATCTCAAGGTTGATTCCCTCACGGGTTACCCTTTCAAGTGTTTTCTCGATGCTTACAAAGGTTACCATCAAATTCTCATGAAAAAAGAAGACGAAGAGAAAACCGCCTTTCACACGGACAAAGGAATCTTTTGTTACCAAAAGATGCCTTTTGGCCTCAAAAACGCGGGTGCAACCTACCAACGCCTAGTTGACAAGGCCTTTGCTAGTCAAATTGGTAGAAACATGGAAGCATATGTCGATGATTTGTTAATCAAAAGCAAAACAGAATACCAAATGCTTGATGACATCCAAGAAACCATCAAGAACCTAAGGAAGGTCAACATGAAGCTCAACCCCGAGAAATGTTCGTTTGGGTTTGAAGAAGGTAAATTTCTGCTAAGATAGAAGCAATCACCAAATGGAAGGTTACAATTAAGAATCGATACCCATTAGGCCTATCAATAACAACCTTTACCATTATCCTGCTGAAACTCAAATCCCAATAAACCTAGAACCAGCCATTCCAGACCCTCAGATCCACACCCAACCTCTAGGACAAATGGATGAGTGGTGGACTAACGACTGGCAGTTTCAAAACCTCCTCAATAGCCCTATACCTTTTTCCCTCAGTTCGACCCAGAACCTATACCAAACCCACCAATGAGTAATGAAAACTTAGCTGAACTCCGCCATTTCGGCGAGGAGTTGATGGATACAGGGAATAGGATCCGGGAGATAGGAGGACAAATCTCCTGGAAATATGATGAGAGGGAACATCGCTTTTAAATATGCTAGCTGACAAGGGAAAAGGGGGATTATGAAACTGTGTTTGTATAATAATAAAAACCAGTATGTGTAAAATAAACAATAAAACGGTTGTAAAATAACAGTATGTACGGAAGCATATTATAATATATAAACATAGAAGTTGAGAAATTGACAATTTTGGATGTATATTTGTTTATGTGATTATGTGCGATTAAATTGTTATATTTGGTTGTTTCTTATTTATTTTAATTATTTATATAAAATTTATTACCAGATGGCAGACGCTGGTAATTAACAAATTAACGAGGGTAATCAATCCGAGCACAACAATGAGGATCAATTTCTAAATAGGTAAGATATCGAAAATATCGTTGCTCAGGGAATAGCCAATGCTATTCCAGCAATCCTTGCTGCTGCTCGAAATCCAATCGAACCTCAACAAATTGTTCCTAGTAAATGAACTCAGGAAGATAATTTCAGTAATAGTGTAAATGGAGGCGGCAATCATATTAATAACAACAACGATGGAATGCAAGCTCCGCTCCTTAAGAAAATGAAAGCTGCAACGCCTGGTTGCACTTACAAGGAGTTTCTTGCCTGTAAACCGGCTGAATTTGCAGGCAACGAAGGAGCAACTGCTGCACTGCGTTGGTTAGAGAAAACCGAAGCAGTAATTACAATAAGTAAATGTGCCGAGGACGACAAAGTCATGTACGCGTCACATCTTTTCAAAGAAGGGGTGCTAGAATGGTGGAATACAGTACTTCAATCCAATGGAAGAAATGTGGCCTATGCCATGAATTGGGAAGAATTTAAAAATCTAATAGAAAGAAAATTATGTCCCGAATATGAGAAAGAACAAATGGTGAATAAATTCCTAAACCACCGGATGGTGGATGTAGACTGTCGAGGGTATACTTCGACATTCTTCGAGTATGCTAGAGTTGTACCTACCCTGGCTTCGCCAGAGCCGGTGCTTATTCCCCATTATATTTGGGGATTAGTTGGCGAAATCCGTGACATTGTCAAAGCTGCGAGACCACGCACTATTGATGATGCTGTGGAATTAGCTAACACCCTAACTGACGGACTGGTACGTACACGAGAAGAAACCAGGAAAAAGGAAGTAGCCCAAAAGATTACCCAAGGATTCCGTATGGGTAACCGTAACAATTTCAAAAGAAGGGGGACTGGGCAATCTTCCACTGGTCCATTTTGCAATTCTTGTAAAAGAAAGCATTCTGGAAGATGCAAAGGATATTGCAATTTTTGCAAAATTCCGGGACATCAACAGGAAGATTGCAGGAAGAAGAAATTCACAGTTTGCTACAACTGTGGAGAAGCTGGACATATTAGGCCAGACTGCCCTAAATTAGTCAAACCAGTTGACAACAAAGCTAAACTTGCAGAAGGAACTACCAAGAAGAACGTAAGAGCCTTCCAACTGACTACTCAGGAAGCAGAGCTAATCCCGGATGTGATAGCTGGTACGTTCCTAGTTCACAACGTTTATGCAAAAGTATTATTTGACTCTGGTGCAAACCAAAGTTTTATAAATACTTCATTCTGCCAAGCACTTAATTTACCCTTAACCCAACTTAGGCAGATTTTTACAGTCGAAACGGCAGACGGAAATTCTGTTAACATAGATAAGATTTTGCAAGAAGGAAAAATAGAACTTTTAGGCCATAAATTTTCTGCAAACCTGTTACCTATGAAATTAGTCGGATTCGATGTGGTGTTAGGAATGGATTGGTTAGTAACCAACCATGCTCGAATTCTTTGTGATAAAAATTCCATAGAAATTCATACACCCACCGGAGAATTAGTAGTGATTACAAGAGATAAGCCACGAAAGCCAATGAAGTTCATTTCAGAAATGAAAGTGGCTTGTTATTCCAGAAAACTAGAAATAGTGTATATGATTTCAGTAATCATTAACACTAAAGGAAAAGAACTTAAGGATATTCCAGTAGTATCAGAATACTCGTAAGTATTCCCAGAAGAACTACCTGGATTACCACCTGATAGGGAGGTAGAATTTAGAATTCATCTAATTCCTGGAACTACACCGATAGCCAAGGCACCTTATCGGTTAGCACCCACAGAAATGATAGAATTAAAGAAACAATTAGATGAATTGTTAAGTAAAGGATTTATACAACCTAGTTCATCCCCTTGGGGAGCACCAGTGTTGTTTGTAAAGAAGAAGGATGGTTCGATGCGAATGTGTATCGATTATAGAGAATTGAATAAGGTTACAATTAAGAATCGATACCCATTACCTAGGATTGATGATCTCTTTGATCAACTTCAGGGAGCTAGATACTTTTCTAAGATAGACTTACGCTCCGGATATCATCAATTAAAGGTACAAGAAGAAGACATACCTAAAACTGCTTTCAGAACTAGGTATGGTCATTACGAGTTTACAGTCATGCCCTTCGGATTAACAAATGCACCTGCAACATTTATGGACATGATGAATAGGATCTGTAAACCATACTTGGATAAATTTGTAATTGTCTTTATTGACGATATACTTATTTATTCCAAAAGTCAGGACGAACATTGTGAGCACTTACATGCACTCTTAACTTTGTTAAGAAAAGAAAAGCTCTATGCTAAATTCTCGAAGTTTGAATTTTGGCTACAAGAAGTGCAATTCTTAGGATATATGGTAAATCACGAAGGCATTCACGTAGATCCTGCTAAGATAGAAGCAATCACCAAATGGAAGGTTCCGCAATCAGCAATGGAAATTAGAAGTTTTATAGGTTTAGCTGGATATTATAGACGGTTTATTAAGGATTTTTCTAAGATAGCCGTACCATTAACTAAGCTAACCTGTAAATCACTTAAGTTTGAATGGGGAACTAAACAAGAAGAAGCCTTTAGGATTTTGAAGCAAAAGTTAACAAATGCTCCAATTCTAGCCTTACCAGAAGGAACAGAAGATTTTGAGGTATAGTGTGATGCTTCTAAGCTAGGATTAGGAGGTGTGCTAATGCAACGCAAGAAAGTAATTGCGTATGCATCAAGGCAATTGAAAAAGCACGAAGAAAACTATACGACTCATGACTTAGAGTTAGGAGCCATAATTTTTTCCCTTAAAATTTGGAGACATTATCTATATGGAAGTAAGTTTACTATCTATACAGATCATAAGAGCTTAAGATATATATTTGGGCAAAAAGAATTAAACATGAGACAAAGGAGATGGATGGAAATCCTAAGCGACTACGACTGTGATATTCAGTATCACGAAGGAAAGGCAAATGTAGTTGCAGATGCCTTAAGTCGTAAGTATCATGAGAAACAACGACGGGTTTATATTCTTAGAGTAAATCTACAGTTAGATTTAATGGAACAACTGAAAAATGTTCAAGAAACAACAATCAAGGACGATGCTGAAGGAATGAAAGGACGAATAAAAGACTTAGAATAAGGTAGTGATAGAATCTGGAGATTCCATAAAAAACGAATTTGGGTACCTAAGCAGGGAGAATTAAGGAATCAAATTCTAGAAGAAACCCATAAATCTAGGTATACCATGCATCATGGTAACAACAAAATGTACCAAGATTTAAGAAATAATTTCTGGTGGATAGGTATGAAAAAGGATATAGCGAGATATGTTTCTTTACTTGTTCACAAGTTAAGGCAGAACACCAGAAACCATCAGGTTTACTTCAACAATTAGAAATGCCTGTATGGAAATGAGAACTTATAACAATGGATTTTGTTACTAAGTTACCCAAAACCAGAAAAGGTAATGATGCGATTCGGGTAATTGTGGATCGATTAACCAAATCAGCTCATTTTCTACCCATGAAAGAAACCTTTAGCATGGAAAGGTTGGCAAAGTTGTATGTGGATGAAATAGTATCCTTCCATGGAGTTCCACTTTCCATTGTATCGGATAGAGATAGTCGTTTCACTTCCCATTTCTAGAACAGTTTCCAGGAAGCAATGGGAATCCGACTAAAATTAAGCACGGCATATCATCCTCAAACAGACGGACAAAGTGAAAGAACAATCCAAACTCTGGAGGACATGCTTAGGGCATGTGTGATAGATTTTGGTGGAAATTGGGACAACCATTTACCCTTAATTGAATTCTCCTATAACAATAGTTATCATGCAAGTATCGAAGTTGCCCCATTCGAAGCACTATACGGACGTAAGTGCAGAACTCCAGTTTGTTGGGCAAAAATAGGAGAAAGTCAATTATCAGGTCTTGAGATTGTGCAAGAAACTACCGACAAGATCACTCAAATCAAGGAAAGATTAAAGACGGCTCGAGATTGCCAGAAAAGTTATGCCGATAATCGACGTAAGCCACTCGAGTTTCAAGTTGGAGGCAAAGTACTTTTGAAAGTATCTCCTTGGAAAGGAATAGTTCGGTTCGGTAAGAAAGGAAAGCTAAGTCCAAGATACGTAGGACCATTTTCAGTGATCCAACGTATAGGACCAGTTGCTTATCGTTTACAACTATCAGAAGAGTTAGTTGGAGTACATGACGTGTTTCATGTATCCAATCTCAAGAAATGTCTATCTGACGAGTCCCTGGTAGTACCTCTCCAAGACATAGAAGTAAATGAGAAGTTGAAGTTCGTTGAAAAACCACTTCAAATTGAAGATTGAAAGATCAAGTTTCTCAAGCACAAAAGATTGATGCTAGTCAAAGTCAAGTGGGATTCAAAGAGAGGACCTGAATACACTTGGGAGCTGGAATCAGAAATGAAGAGAAAGTATCCTCACTTATTCCAGTAAATCTCGAGGACGAGATTTTATAAAGGTGGGGAGAATGTAACAACTCTCATCAAAACTATTATTTATTATTATAGTTGATTCAATAGGAAACCCTAATTAAGACACCCAAGTGATTCTACATAAACCCTAAAAATTTTCAGAACAATCGGAATCAGGATCAGGGCCCCTAAAACTCAGGGGGGTAAAACCCTAGTTGATAATATCAACATAGTTTTACGTGTATAACGAAATTGCATGCAAGACCAACTCACCTGAGCTACTGGGACACGAGGCTACCCTATGGTATTAGGGTACCCCACGCGCCACGCGAGAGGTCCTCGTGCCACGCGAGGGTGCGATTTTCCAGGTATAAATAGGGGAGTCTGGTACTTGCAATTGTGCGTTCGTTCAACGTTAGAACTTAAAAAGTACACTGAGATATTATAGAAATAGTCCTAAAACACACACAAATCAAGAATCGCTGCCACAAAACAGGGTAATAACTCGATCGCTGCTACGATTCAATGTCCGATCGATTAAACTATCCAATTGATGTTTAAGTGCTGCCCACATTAGGGTTATGCTTTGTCATTCATCGTAAATTCGATGGATGTTTAAGTATCGTGCTTTGTCATTCGTTGTGAGGGTTTAATCTCGTGAGTTATCGTAAATGTTGTATTAGTTACTAACCTAGTTCGTGTGCATGTTGTTTAAATTTTGGTTAAAAGGCTAAGCAGTAGGCTAAACTCTGCCCGTATAAATCTGCAATGTGAGTCATTCTCTTTTTATCAACTATTTTACAATACCTCAAATTATTTTCAAATGTTATAATTACAGGGAGTAAGTCGTGGTTTTCTTAATCACTGGCTAGTGGGGTATTGTGCACATTACTAATTTTCACTGGTTAGGCTAATATATCCTAAGAGTGATCATCACTACTTGGGGAAGGACCCAATAGTGGTATGACCATCGTCACGCAATGTGACACGGCGCCAGATAAAAATAAGATAGAAAGCCATTGTAATCGCTCTTATGCTGTAATTGATAACTATGTGTCATATTATTAAATTGAGTGACTCGCCAGCATTTCCCCGCTGATAAAATATTTTTAAAACATGTTTCAGGCGACCTGCTGTAAATCAAGGAAACGTGCTATGGAGCACTAACCAGCTTGAAGAGGTGGCTCAGTTAAAATGAATAAACATGTTTTAATAAATCAGGGAATTTCCTAGTTAAATTCCTCTATTGTAAATTACGGGGTTTTATCCTAAATAATGGAATAAAATAATTGGGCATTTTGAGTTTTAAAAGATCCTGTTAAAAATTCTTCCGCTGTCGCATCATCGATACCACGGGTTCCTGTCCCGCGGCTCCTGACCGGGTCAAACCGGGGCTGGGGCCGTGACACTTCCCACACAGATTTAGATGAGCCATCGTGATTAAGCAGTGCGAATATGTCATCTCTAATAGATTGTTGGAATAGAGCAATCATTCTTTGTTCATATGAGAAGTTCTTTTTGTCATCAACGGATAAGCTTTTGAGTGGTATTTCTTCGTTTTTATCATCGACTGGTCTACTGTAACCAAATTCGATGCAAAACCAGTGTAACAACTCTCACCAAAACTATTATTTATTATTATATTTGGTTCAATAGGAACCCCTAATTAAGACCCCCAAGTGATCCTGCACAAACCCTAAAATTTTCAGAACAATCGGAATCAGGATCAGGGCCCCTAAAACTCAGGGGGGGGGGGGGTAAACCCTATTTGATAATATCCAAACAGTTTTACGTGTGATTCGAAAATTAACAAGTGACCAACTCACCTGAGCTACCTGGACACGAGGCTACCCTATGGTAGTAGGGTGTCCCTCGCGCCACGCGAGAGGTCCGTTTTCCAGGTATAAATAGGGGAGTCTGGTACATGTAATTGTGCGTTAGTTCGACGTTCAAACTCAAAACGTACACTGAGATATTGTCCAATTACTACAAAACACACACAAATCACGAATCGCTGCCGCAAAACAGGGTAATAACTCGATCGCTATTACGATTCAATGTCCGATTGATTGAAACTATCCAATGGACGTTTAAGTGTTGCCCACATTAGGGTTATGCTTTGTCATTCGTCGTGAATTCGATGGATGTTTAAGTATCGCACTTTGTCATTCGTTGTGAGGGTTTTAATCTCGTGAGTTATCGTAAATGCTGTATTAGTTACTAACCTAGTTCGTGTGCATGTTGTTTAAATTTAGGTTAAAAGGCTAATCAGTAGGCTAAAACTCTGCCCACGTAAATCTGCAATGTGAGTCATTCTCTTTTTATCAAAAGCATTCTACAATACTCCATTTTCAAATGTTATAGTTACAGGGAGTAAGTCGTGGTAATCTTAATCACTGGCTAGTGGGGTATTGTACACATTACTAATTTTCACTGGTTAGGCTAATATATCCTAACAGTGATCGTCACTACTTGGGGAAGGACCCAATAGTGGTATGACCATCGTCACGCAATGTGACACGACGCCAGATAAAAATAAGATAGAAGCCATTGTAATCGCTCTTATGCTGTAATTGATAACTATGTGTCATTTTATTAAATTGAGTGACTCGCCAGCATTTCCCCGCTGATAAAATATTTTTAAAACATGTTTCAGGCGACCTGCTGTAAATCAAGTAACGTGCTACGGAGCACTAACCAGCTTGAAGAGGTGGCTCAGTTAAAATAAATAAACATGTTTTAATAAATCAAGGAATTTCCTAGTTAAATTCCTCTATTGTAAATTACGGGGTTTTATCCTAAATAATGGAATAAAATAATTGGGCATTTTGAGTTTTAAAAGATCCTGTTAAAATTCTTCCGCTGTCGCATCATAGATACCACAGGTTCCTGTCCCGCGGCTCCTGACCGGGTCAAACCGGGGCTGGGGCCGTGACAGGAAAAGGTGGTATCAGAGCTATTGAACGAGCCACTGATTTAAGCCTATTAAGTATTTCAAAATATTAATTTTCCTTATTACCAAATCTGTGATTTTGTGATTATATGTTTTATTATTTGAATATTTGTTTACACTATGGGTAAGAAAAGACTTTCGGATATCTACCATAAATTAGATACTTCACCAAAAGAAAAGGGAAGTTCATCCCGATCAAATTCCTCAAGATACTCAGTAGATCCTGAGGAATGAATATTTGTTCGAAAAGTACAATATGAGGAACCACTTTCTCCTAATAAAAGAAGTTTGATTATTAGGAAAAGTCAGGAGAAAATAAAGAAATCACAACCAAAAGAAAGGAGAGTTAATCAGGAAACTCAGGAACTAGACAGTAACCCACCATGGGAAGACAAGTTAGATGAAAAATGGGCAGATCTATATATGTTAGCCATGTAGCAGTAAATACAAATCTTTAAAATATCATGACTCAGTTCCAACACCCTTATCATCTACAAACCAGAAACTTTACCCAGTAAATAAATAAATTACAATAAACCCTAGTATGTTTTAATTGTCAGTTGTCCTTTGTATTAAATTAGTCACACGGTATGCAATAATACTTGAAGGTTATCTGTGAAATTTTGTTATAAAATCTTAACTTAGTATTTTTTTTATATATATGCTAAAACAGCATGAATGAGTTATCTGGAGTCCTAGAGAATCTTAACCTCTACCCTGTGAACATAGAAGTTTCCAAAGATTTTACTGGTTACTTTGCTGATGTGGAAAAACCTATAGAATTTCAAACTCCACCTCTGGAGAAAGCAAAACCTAAGAAAAGAAGAAGATTTATAGGATGGAGACGTGTACGCAGAAGGAAACCAGCAATTAGGAGAATTCCTAAGATAAAGGAAAAGGGATAGAAATTGAGGAAGATTCAAGGCAAGCAGGGATGGAAATTGGGGAAAATTCTAAGCAAGAGATTGGAGAAAGCTCTAAGCAAATCAAAGAAATGACATTGCAGGAAGAGTTAGATTTCATACTAGCAAGCTGTGATACCATTAGGCCTATCAATAACAACCTTTACCCTTATCCTGCTGAAACTCAAATCCCAATAAACCTAGAACCAGCCATTCCAGACCCTCTGATCCACACCCAACCTCTAGGAATGGACGAGTGGTGGACTAACCACTGGCAGTTTCAAAACCTCCTCAACAGCCCCTATACCTTTTTTCCCTCAGTTCGACCCAGAACCTATACCAAACCCACCAATGAGTAATGAAAACTTAGCTGAACTCCGCCATTTCGGCGAGGAGTTGATGGATGCAGGGAATAGGATCCGGGAGATAGGAGGACAAATCTCCTGGAAATATGATGAGAGGGAACATCGCTTTTAAATATGCTAGCTGACAAGGGAAAAAGGGGATTATGAAACTGTGTTTGTATAATAATAATAATAATAATAATAATAATAATAATAATAATAATAATAAAAATAATAAAAATCAATATGTGTAAAATAAACAATAAAACGGTTGTAAAATAACAGTATGTACGGAAGCATATTATAATATATAAACATAGAAGTTGAGAAATTGACAACTTTGGATGTATATTTGTTTATGTGATTATGTGTGATTAAATTGTTATATTTGGTTGTTTCTTAATTATACTAATTATTTAAATAAAATTTATTACCAGATGGCAAATGCTGGTAATGAACAAGTTAACGAGGGTAATCAATCCGAGCACAACAATGAGGATCAATTTTTAAATAGGCAAGATATCGAAAATATCGTTGCTCAGGGAATAGCCAATGCTATTCCAGCAATCCTTGCTGCTGCTCGAAATCCAATCGAACCTCAACAAATTGTTCCTAGTAAACGAACTCAGGAAGATAATTTCAGTAATAGTGTAAATGGAGGCGGCAATCATATTAATAACAACAACGATGGAATGCAAGCTCCGCTCCTTAAGAAAATGAAAGCTGCAACGCCTGGTTGCACTAACAAGGAATTTCTTCCCTATAAACCGGCTGAATTTGCAGGCAACGAAGGAGCAACTGCTGCACTGCGTTGGTTAGAGAAAACCGAAGCAGTAATTGCAATAAGTAAATGTGCCGAGGACGACAAAGTCATGTACGCGTCACATCTTTTCAAAGAAGGGGCGCTAGAATGGTGGAATACAGTACTTCAATCCAAAGGAAGAAATGTGGCCTATGCCATGAATTGGGAAGAATTTAAAAATCTAATAGAAAGAAAATTCTGTCCTGAATATGAGAAAGAACAAATGGCGAATAAATTCCTAAACCATCGGATGGTGGATGTAGACTGTCGAGGGTATACTTCGACATTCTTCGAGTATGCTAGAGTTGTACCTACCCTGGCTTCGCCAGAACCAGTACTTATTTCCCGCTATATTTGGGGATTGATTGGCGATATCCGTAACATCGTCAAAGTTGCTAAACCCCGCACAATTGATTATGCTGTGGATTTAGCCAATACATTAACTGACGAACTGGTACGGACGCAAGAAGAAAATAGGAAGAAGGAAGTGGCCCAAAAGATTACCCAATGATTCCGTATGGGTAACCGTAACAATTTCAAAAGAAGGGGGACTGGGCAATCTTCCACTGGTCCATTTTGCAATTCTCGTAAAAGAAAGCATTCTGGAAGATGCAAAGGATATTGCAATTTTTGCAAAATTCTGGGGCATCAAGATGAAGATTGCAGGAAGAAGAAATTCACAGTTTGCTACAACTGTGGAGAAGCTGGACATATTAGGCCAGACTGCCCTAAATTAGTTAAACCAGCTGACAACAAAGCTAAACCTGCAGAAGGAAATACCAAGAAGAACGTAAGATCCTTCCAACTGACGACTCGGGAAGCCGAATTGATTCCGGATGTGATAGCTGGTACGTTCCTAGTTCACAATGTTTATGCAAAAGTATTATTTGACTCTGGTGCAAACCAAAGTTTTATTAATACTTCATTTTTCCAAGCACTTAAGTTACCCTTAACCCAACTTAGGCAGATTTTTACAGTCGAAACGGCAGACGGAAATTCTGTTAAAATAGATAAGGTTTTGCAAGAAGGAAATATAGAACTTTCAGGTCATAAATTTTCTGCAAACCTATTACCTATGAATCTAGCTGGATTCGAGGTGGTGTTAGGAATGGATTGGTTAGTAACCAACCATGCTCGAATTCTTTGTGATAAGAATTCCATAGAAATTCATACACCCACCGGAGAATTAGTAGTGATTACAGGAGATAAGCCACGAAAGCCAATGAAGTTCATTTCAGAAATGAAAGTGGCTAGTTATTCCAGAAAACAAGAAATAGTGTATATGATTTCAGTAATCATTAACACTAAAGGAAAAGAGCTTAAGGACATTCCAGTAGTATCAGAATACTCGGAAGTATTCCCAGAAGAACTACCTGGATTACCACCTGATAGGGAGGTAGAATTTAGAATTCATTTAATTTCTGGAACTACACCGATAGCCAAAGCACCTTATCGGTTAGCACCCACATAAATGTTAGAACTAAAGAAACAATTAGATGAATTGTTAAGTAAAGGATTCATACAACCTAGTTCATCCCCTTGGGGACCGCCAGTGTTGTTTGTAAAGAAAAAGGATGGTTCAATGCGAATGTGTATCGATTATAGAGAATTAAATAAGGTTACAATTAAGAATCGGTACAATTACCTAGGATTGATGATCTTTTTGACAAACTTCAAGGAGCTAGATACTTTTCTAAGATAGATTTACGCTCCGGATATCATCAATTAAAGGTACAAGAAGAAGACATACCTAAAACTGCTTTCAGAACTAGGTATGGTCATTACAAGTTTACAGTCATGCCCTTCGGATTAACAAATGCACCTACAGCATTTATGGACATGATGAATAGAATCTGTAAACCGTATTTGGATAAATTTGTAATTGTCTTCATCGACGATATACTTATTTATTCTAAAAGTCAGGAGGAACATTGTGAGCACTTACATGCACTCTTAACTTTGTTAAGAAAAGAAAAGCTCTATGCTAAATTCTCGAAGTGTGAATTTTGGCTACAAGAAGTGCAATTCTTAGGACATATGGTAAATCACGAAGGCATTCACGTAGATCCTGCTAAGATAGAAGCAATCACCAAATGGAAGGTTTCTTCAATCAGCAATGGAAATTAGAAGTTTTATAGGTTTAGCTGGATATTATAGACGGTTTATAAAGGATTTTTCCAAGATAGCTGTACCATTAACTAAGCTAACCTGTAAAGCAACAAAGTTTGAGTGGGGACCTAAACAAGAAGAAGCCTTTAGGATTTTGAATTAAAAGTTAACTAATGCTCCAATTCTAGCCTTACCAGAAGGAATAAAAGATTTTGAAGTATATTGTGATGCTTCAAAGCTAGGATTGGGATGTGTGTTAATGCAACGCAAGAAGGTAATTGCGTATGGATCAAGGCAATTGAAAAAGCACGAGGAAAACTATACGACTCATGACTTAGAATTAGGAGCCATAATTTTTGCCCTTAAAATTTGGAGACATTATCTGTATGGAAGTAAGTTTACTGTCTATACAGATCATAAAAGTTTAAGATATATCTTTGGGCAAAAAGAATTAAACATGAGGCAAAGAAGATGGATGGAAATCTTAAGTGACTACGACTGTGATATTCACTATCACGAAGGAAAGGCAAATGTAGTTGCAGATGCCCTAAGTCGTAAGTATCATGAGAAACAACGACGAATTCGTGCTCTTAGATTAAATCTACAGTTAGATTTAATGGAACAATTGAAAAGCACTCAGGAAACAGCAATCAAGAATGATGCTGAAGGAATGAAAGGAAGAATAAAAGAATTAGAACAGAGAAATGATGGAATTTGGAGATTTCATAAGAAACGAATTTGGGTACCTAAACAAGGAGAATTAAGAAATAAGATTTTGGAGGAAGCCCATAAATCTAGATATACCATGCATCCTGGTAACAACAAAATGTACCAAGATTTAAGAAATAATTTCTGGTGGATAGGTATGAAAAAGGATATAGCTAGATATGTTTCTAAATGTCTTACTTGTTCACAAGTTAAGGCAGAACACCAGAAACCATCAGGGCTACTTCAACAATTAGAAATGCCTGTATGGAAATGGGAACTTATAACAATGGATTTTGTTACTAAGTTACCCAAAACCAGAAAAGGTAATGATGCAATTTGGGTAATTGTGGATCGATTAACCAAATCAGCTCATTTTCTACCCATGAAAGAAACCTTTAGCATGGAAAGGTTGGCAAAACTGTATGTGGATGAAATAGTATCCTTACATGGAGTTCCACTCTCCATTGTATCGGATAGAGATAGTCATTTTACTTCCCATTTCTGGAAAAGTTTCCAGGAAGCAATGGGAACCCGACTAAAATTAAGCACTACATATCATCCTCAAACAGACGGACAAAGTGAAAGGACAATCCAAACCTTGGAGAACATGCTTAGGGCATGTGTGATAGATTTTGGTGGAAATTGGGACAACCATTTACCCTTAATTGAATTCTCCTATAACAATAGTTATCATTCAAGTATCGAAGCTGCCCCATTCGAAGCACTATACGGACGTAAGTGCAGAACTCCAGTTTGTTGGGTAGAAATAGGAGAAAGTCAATTATCAGGTCCAGAGATTGTGCAAGAAACTACCGACAAGATCACTAAAATCAAGGAAAGATTAAAGACGGCTCGAGATCGCCAGAAAAGTTATGCCGATAATCGACGTAAGCCACTCGAGTTTCAAGTTGGAGACAAAGTACTTTTGAAAGTATCTCCTTGGAAAGGAATAGTTCGGTTCGGTAAGAAAGGAAAGCTAAGTCCAAGATACGTAGGACCATTTTCACTAATCCAACGTATAGGACCAGTTGCCTATCGTTTACAACTACCAGAAGAGTTAGCTGGAGTACATGACGTGTTTCATGTATCCAATCTCAAGAAATGTCTATCTGACGAGTCCCTGGTAGTACCTCTCCAAGACATAGAAGTAAATGAGAAGTTGAAGTTCGTTGAAAAACCACTTCAAATTGAAGATCGAAAGATCAAGTTTCTCAAGCATAAAAGATTGGAGCTAGTCAAAGTCAAGTGAGATTCAAAGAGAGGACCTGAATACACTTGAGAGCTGGAATCAGAAATGAAGAGAAAGTATCCTCACTTATTCCAGTAAATCTCGTGGACGAGATTTTATTAAGATGGGGAGGATGTAACAACTCACACCAAAACTATTATTTATTATTATATTTGGTTCAATAGGAAACCCTAATTAAGACCCCCAGTGATCCTGCATAAACCCTAAAATTTTCAGAACAATCGGAATCAGGATCAGGGCCCCTAAAACTCGAGGGGGGGGGGTAAACCCTGTTTGATAATATCCAAACAGTTTTACGTGTGATTCAAAAATTAACAAGTGACCAACTCACCTGAGCTACCTGGACACGAGGCTACCCTATGGTAGTAGGGTGTCCCTCGCGCCACGCGAGGGAGCCGTTTTCCAGGTATAAATAGGGGAGTCTGGTACTTGCAATTGTGCGTTAGTTCGACGTTCAAACTCAAAACGTACACTGAGATATTGTCCAATTACTACAAAACACACACAAATCACGAATCGCTGCCGCAAAACAGGGTAATAACTCGATCGCTATTACGATTCATTGTCCGATTGATTGAAACTATCCAATGGATGTTTAAGTCCTGCCCACATTAGGGTTATGCTTTGTCATTCGTCGTGAATTCGATGGATGTTTAAGTATCGCACTTTGTCATTCGTTGTGAGGGTTTTAATCTCGTGAGTTATCGTAAATGCGGTATTAGTTACTAACCTAGTTCGTGTGCATGTTGTTTAAATTTAGGTTAAAAGGCTAATCAGTAGGCTAAAACTCTGCCCACGTAAATCTGCAATGTGAGTCATTCTCTTTTTATCAAAAGCATTTTACAATACTCCATTTTCAAATGTTATAGTTACAGGGAGTAAGTCGTGGTAATCTTAATCACTGGCTAGTAGGGTATTGTGCACATTACTAATTTTCACTGGTTAGGCTAGTATATCCTAACAGTGATCGTCACTACTTGGGGAATGACCCAATAGTGGTATGACCATCGTCACGCAATGTGACACGGCGCCAGATAAAAATAAGATAGAAGCCATTGTAATCGCTCTTATGCTGTAATTGATAACTATGTGTCATTTTATTAAATTGAGTGACTTGCCAGCATTTCCCCGCTGATAAAATATTTTTAAAACATGTTTCAGGCGACCTGCTGTAAATCAAGTAAACGTGCTACGGAGCACTAACCAGCTTGAAGAGGTGGCTCAGTTAAAATAAATAAACATGTTTTAATAAATCAAGGAATTTCCTAGTTAAATTCCTCTATTGTAAATTACGGGGTTTTATCCTAAATAATGTAATAAAATAATTGGGCATTTTGAGTTTTAAAAGATCCTGTTAAAATTCTTCCGCTGTCGCATCATAGATACCACAGGTTCCTGTCCCGCGGCTCCTGGTCGGGTCAAACCGGGGCTGGGGCCGTGACAACCAGCTTTCATGCGCGTAAGCTTTGGCCCAGTTGATAAATCGTTCCTTCCACCATGTATAATCTTCAATACTTTCGAGTTTTGGTGGTTTCGAATGGGTTCCGTAAAAATTATTATGGTTAATATTTTCAGTTATGCTTTTCGGTGTAACAGTCGATGTTTCGGAAGATTCGGACGTGAACGCCTTGTAAAACGTGTTGTAGAATTCTTCAGCCATGATGTTTTCTTGTATCGAACTTTGAATTTGTTCTTTGTTTATCACCTTGAATTTGCTCCTCGTTTCTCAACTCGAATCACCTGAAAATACACAAACACAAATGATCAGTTTTAAAATGGACAGTTAGTTGGATCGGATTTGTATCCGATCGGATGGGGTCAAACAAATTCGATCGGATGTCTTTGACCAAAAACTTTGAATGGATCGGATGACAATGGATCGGATAGCAATCCGTACGAATCGCACTTCGAGAGTTTGCAAACAAATTTATCACTTTATTATTTAAATGTATTTGGATCGGATTGAGATTCGATCGGTTTGTCGTTCGAAGATTGGTCCTCAAATTAGAAACATGCAATGTATCGGATGTCAGTTCGAACGACTTGCCATTCGATGATTGAATCTCTTAATCATCATGAATTATCATTATCAAAGCAAACAATGGCCGACATACTTTTGCTATACACATGCAAACTAATCAGAATGATAATATCTAATTGGACCTCACATTAACTGATCAGATCACATGGGCCGACAAGATTCTGACTGGAACAAGTTTAATGCAATGTTGGGCCTATTAGATTTAACAAATGACTTTGGAACGGATTGTGATCCGTTCGGATTGTGAAAGTATTAATCAATGAATTGCAATTCGTTCGAAAGGTAATCGGATCGATGTCAAAATTTCTCAATCAAACCAGACACTATCACGTGATTTATCTCTGATAAAAGTTGATCCTAATTGGGCCGCCTCTTGCTATAATCACATGGGCTGCAGCTACTGTTCAAAAGTTATTAGACCGCTGACTTAGATTGGACCTTTATAACCGTCAATTTCATTCAGCACATGTAATTTACTCTTATTGGACCAAAAAGTCCACTGATCCAACAATCAGCAATCAAACTTAATTCTCAGTTAATTCAATTCACATGAATTAGCATTATCTTTTGATTCGATCGAGAACTCATTTATTTATCACATGGGCCAGATTGGACCTCCATGTTTCTAATATAATAGAGTTGGCCGACAACAAATTGAACCTTACAAGCTTATTGGACCGATATACTGTTGCACATGGTATACTGATGTTACTAATAATGATGCCAACAAAACTCAATTCAACAATTAAAGAAGCATCTTATTGGGCCGTGAAGTTTGACTTTAAAAAATGGACCAATGACAGTCAACGATCGAATGAGTTTAGTAAAATGAAATTGAACAAATTGGCTTTTGGATCGAATGGCACTTCGATTGAAGTGCCTTCCGATAGTTGCAACTGTGCCCAAAATTCACTTCGATCGGATGGGACAAAACGTAATATTGAACAAATGAACAGCAACATCAGCCAACTTTAACATATTTTCGAACAGAAAAATCTCGATTTCTCTCAAACCGCTTGGAATTTTGTTCTAAAAATTTGTAGACTTATAGATCTAAGATTTTCGCACACAATATCCAAAAATCAGCCAATTTTATCCGTAAAAACCATGTTAATTTTTTGTTTTCCTGTCAAAAACGTGAAGAAAATGAGTAGAGTGAGAGATTTGACAAATCTGATGTGATTTTGACTCTGAATCTGATGATTTTTTGTGCGATTTTGTGTGTTTGATCCGTGCAATCGAGCTCCTGTTCTGATACCACTTGTAGGATCGGTTTTTGACTCCCGAACGATTGCGTATCGACACGTGTGACGTGCGGAATCCGTACACGTGAGTGGACCGAACATGAGAACTGTACTATAATCTGTGATTTGATTGAATATGTGAAAACGTACAAAGAACCGTGAATCACCTTTTGCCTTTCTCTCTCTAGCTTCTATGCTCCAAAGTCTTCAAATGGCAAAAGTTCTAAAACCAAGACATTACCCTCCTATATATAGGCTAAGACTTTAATGAAAGTTCTCATTAATTACATAATTGCTACCTTGCCTTTTCTCTAAATATTACACTATAATGTCTTGTTTTCTTCTGATTTTTGCTACGGATCGAATTGACGGAGGCGATAGACATAAATGCACCAACATACATCATGTTCGGTTCTTCGTTGAGCTTGATCTTCATCCGGGAACTCTTGATATTTACCTGTGATCAAAACCAACATAAAAGTTAGTTTGATGCTTAAATAATAGTTTAAACAAGTTCTAAACATCAAACAACAAATAAAAAAATCAATTTGCCAGCTCTGTAGTCTGTCACGGCTTGGTTGAGGATTTCATTGAGGATGAGTAGCATTCTTTCGCCTCCTGCTGATCGCTTTCGACCTTGACCACTCCCCAAGGGGTAGGGATCTTGATACATTGGTGATACGTCGATGGCACAGCCTTCATATCGTGAATCCATGGTCTTCCTAGTATGATATTATAGCAGGATAGGGAATCCATCACACAGAAACGTTGTATTGGGTTGACTCCTTCAACATATACTGGCAACTTTATCTCTCCTACTGTGTTTCTAGCCTCTCCACTGAATCCAACAAGCACTGTAGATTTCGAAGTGATATCCATTGGAGATACATTCATTCTTTTCAGAGTCTCTAGTTGGATTATGTTGACGGAGCTGCCATTATCAACCAATATCCTGCGTACAAAATGGTTAGCCACATATAATGTTATTACCAGAGCATCATGGTGAGGATCCTGGACAGTATCCCTGTCATCAGCGTCAAATGTGATCACTTTGTCAGTTGTAAGCGTAGTCATCCTGACAGGTCTGTCTCCCCTTTCGGCCTTAGCTTCTTTTGCATGTCTCTTTGCCGCCGAATACGAAGTCCCGCAAATGTCGGATCCTCCCAAAATGAAGTTAATTATCTTGGCATCCGCGGGAGGTGATGCTGCTCGCTCAGGATCCTTCTCAGCATCCTAACCCTTATTCTTCTTTCTTCCTAAGAGATCTTTCAGATATCCCTTGCTTAGAAGATAGCTTATTTCTTTCCTTAGAGCAATGCAATCCTCAGTTACATGTCCGAAATCTTCGTGGAAAGCACACCATTTTGACTTATCTTTCCAATCAGCCTTTTGTTGATTCTTTCGAGGCCACCTAGCCTTGTTTCCTAAACTCTGCATGGCATACATTAATTCAGGAATGTTAACAGAAAAGCAATATTCAGATAGTTCAGGATATTCTTCAGGATCCTCGTCTTCAATAGCATTCACTTTCTTGTTTTCATTTCTACCATATGGCTTAGAGCGATATGGCTTAAATGAGGATTCTGACTTCCAGTTAGTTGACTCATAAGTGTTAGATGAGTTCATCCTTTCTTGCATCTTTCTGTCATCCTCCAATCGAATATATCTCAGGGCCCTGTTCCGAGCTTCATCCAAGTTCCTGCATGGGTTCATTACTAGGTCTTGGTAAAATTGAGAATCCTTTTGCAGCCCCATCTTGAAAGCTTTCACAGCTGTTGCAACATCAAGATGCGGAATGTCTAAGGATTCCCGGCTAAACTTGTTCACATAATCCCTTAGGGATTCTTGATGCCCTTGTGTTATCCTGTAAAGGTCACTTGTTAGTTTCTCAAAGCTTCTACTACAAGTAAACTGACTATTAAACAAATTTACTAAGTGAGCAAAAGATGTAATCGAATGCGGAGGAACATTTAAGAGCCATTTCAAGGCTGATCCTGTTAAGGTAGAACCAAAACCCTTGCACAAGCATGCTTCCTTGAGATCCGGAGGGATAGGGTTAATCTCCATTCTTTCCCTATACTGAGCAATATGCTCCTCAGGATCTATAGTTCCGTCGTAAAGCTTCATGTTGGGGGTTTGAAATCTCTTTGGGATCTCAGCATCACAGATAGGATATGCAAAACGAGATATCTTGTGGCTGTCTTGGGAAACTTCCGGGATCGGCTGGACCACTCCAGGTACACTAGATATCATGTCCTTCAATTTCTGAAGTTCCCTAGTAAGTGCTGATGTTACACCTGTATCCTGCAAAGATCCACTATTGTTAGTAGCATGAGTATTATTATTATTTGACACGTTACCCGTCAGAGGATTTTGCCCATATCCTGAAGAATATCCTAAGCTCCTCATGGTTGACATCCTGACCGAGGAGGGTATTTCAGGAGTGTGATTCTGAGGAAGGCTGGGGACAATATTCCCCCTGTTATCCTCAGTATACACAGCTGAACTGAAGTTCAAAGTTCTGGGTTGTAATGGAGTGACAATATCCTCAGCAGATCTGCTCGAACCAGACTTCAAGAGTTGTATTTCCCGCAACAGCATTTGGTTTGTTTCCTGTTGCTGCCTCATTTGTTCCTGCACACTTCCAAATAAGGTAAGAATTTCATCATTAGAAGCTAAAACGGGAGCAGATTCCTGAACACTGCGAGTAGGGATAATATCTTGAGGTCGTGAAGAGGCTGGCATCCTTGGAGGAGGTGGTGGAAGCACCGAACCGGTAGTGGCAGAAGTCATAGCAGACACAGTGGAGGAACTCATGTTTGATCTTGAGGCCATCGTAAACAATGCGGTCAAAAGTTTTGAAAATAGAAAACCGATTAACGATTTCACAAAGATTTTTAGTAAAGAGATCACCACTTGCCCCACGGTGGGCGCCAAATTGTTTTGGTAAAAAATTACCGAAGCAATTAAGTGATCAAATTAGTAAAGTGAGGTAGTGTGCTAGAAAGTGTGTTGAAAATATGCCGGTTAAGTTATATGGAAAATCAGTATTCAGGATACGGCTCAGGATATTGAGCTGTATCTACGATCAAACAATGAGTAAAAAGTAAAGTAAATGACACGAGATGTACGAGGAAAGCCCTTGATCAATCTAGATCGCCGGCATAAAACCTCAGGAGCTGACAATCGCCGCTGCCTTGTTCTTCTTATTGCTTCAAACTTCAGGATACAGTGCAGGATATAGACCAGATCGCTAAGTGTTACAATGCTTTTGTATGAAAGTGTAAATTTCTAGAGAGCGAGTGTTAGAGTGTATGCAGTGAAAATGTGATGTCCAATTCGATCTGGTATACCCACCTATTTATAGTTACAAAATAGAAACTAAAATTCCTATAAATATGGGATGCTCCCGAATATTCCATAAATAGCCGTTTGGAACCAAATAAAGCGGGCTTAACGTCTTTCATTGAACAACTTGGACCGAGTCTTCCGCGGAATAAGTCTTCGTGAACGTTGATAGCTTCTAACCCACGTACCTGCACACAATCTGTTAGTAATCCTGAGGATACCATTAAGGATGTTACCAATATCCTGAACCAGCATCCCGGATGTAAACAGATACTATATAACCAAGATATAAATCAAGATATTTTCCAGGATATGGGCTCAGAATTTCACCCATAACAACATTCACATACAAACAGTCACACATTCTTCAGACAATATCAATTAACCACATATGATTGTTTGGATGTCTAGGGTTTGCATGAAATCATAGGAACAAAGAATAGCAATGTGTAATATAAACAATACCTTATAATCGATATAGGGTTTGTTCCTGATGAATTAAAAGATCAGAGAGTAGAGTAGATGATTGTATGTGATTTGTGCAGCCTAAAAATGATTAGAGAAACTGATAATTAGAGAAATTGTCGTATGATGGGATTATGAGTGGTTTTAGGGTTGTAGTAGATTATTAAAGTTTCTAATTTAACCATAAAGTACCACTAGTTATGTAACTTTTACACAGTAACATATAATATCTTGCAGTTTGCAATCCAAACATATAATTAACGTATTTGTCATGCACGTATAAGTTTTGTATAAACCGTCCGTTTATATTAATTATTTTGTGTTATTCACCAACGTTAGAGAATTAACTTGTGTGTGTTCCAGTAATTCCCCAAATTACCAAAGTAAACTCATTTAACTAATCCTAGTTAAATGCAGTGCTAAGAATGTATGTCTAAATTAACTGTGGTTAGATTAAAGTGTTAACCTGAAATCACGGGTTGTCACAACCCTAATTTAAAGCTAATGAGAACTAACGAGCTAGACAATCAAACGACTGAGAATACGAGTTTTTAATCTATGACTCGACAATCGACTGAAGATTCAATTTTTAACCCCCGACCAACCTCCCATTAGAGATGATTAAGTCATGTAGTAACTATTTAACTAGGGACGGAACCCCCACTCTCTAGATTCTAAAATCGTGCTATGAAGAACAATCAGAACACATAATGAAGTGCTAAGATGACCGACTCGCCCTAACGACACCGAATCCACAACTATTAGAATATGTAACACCATCGGTATTAACAAACTTCTAATTGTGAAGCTAACTTCAGTTTGATACACCGAATACCTAGGAGGAACTAAACGTGAATAAACAGACGAACCTCGAGTTATCGAGCGTTCGAACTATCAAACAACGCCTACAACAAGACCTAGCAATCTCAACTCACCTTTCGACTTGTTAAGGATTGGATGCGCATTTTAACTAACTGATTTTAATAATTGGTAAACTTGAATTATTTCTAATCTCATGATCTAGACCAAAACCTAACATATTAATGACCTAAGAATGAATTTACCGAATTCAGGGTTGCATGTCTACACTCCAAGACCAAGAAAATCATCAACCAAGCATTAATCACAACCAGAAACAAACACACATGATCATATTTAGCAACAAACTAAAGTTATTTTAAATCAAAATGCGTCATAGTCAAAAAGTCAAAACAGAGCTTCCAAGTTCATCACAACCTAGGCGGCTTAATAGCTTAGCCTCTAAACATATTCAAATCAATCAAAAACAGTTCAAAGGATCAAACATGATGAACATTCAAAGTCTAAAAGAAAAAAAATTCAAAAATAAGAACTCATGGATTGCAAATCCTTCAAAGGTTTGTTCTTTATTTTTAGTATTCAAGCCAAGCCTCTTCTCCATCTGCAATATGCTCCAAAAATAGTCCACCAGTAGTCGTCTGGATGGGAAAAAGTGCAATCTAGGGTGAAAATTTAGGTTTCTTATAGCAAAAACTATGGTTTTTTGAATTTTCTCTCGTTGGCGTGTTGCGATGCAGAGCCTTAAAACCCCGGCAACACGCATAGATCCCGAATAATGACAATGTTGGTGCATGTTTTGTATGTACGCCATTGTGCGAATAGGATAGATAGAGCATGTGTTGAATATTGTATAGATTAGTATGAAATCTGTAACGAACCAAAGGTTTTATGATGTAACAGCAGGTTCGTACGAACGGAGCAGGTTCGTACGAACAGAGCAGGTTCATACGAACGAAGCAGGTTTGTACGAACAGGTTGATAAATGGGTTCATACGGAGCCACATGACCACACCCAGGTTCGTACGAAGACAGTGGTGTAGGCTCGTACGAAGGCACTGCCTAGCTTTGTATGAAGGCAGTGTGCCTATATATATGGGTGTTAGAGTCTTGTGTTGGATAAGCTTTTGGTTCCCTGAGGGGACATGTTGTCCGTCTGGTTTCGTTGTGTTGTAACGTTGAATAATCAATAGAAACCAGTTAAAATTATCCTGCTCGGTGTCTATTCTACTTCTACTCCTTTCTTAGTAATAACACTCCATCGAACGATTATCTCAGGACCAAAACTTTGTCAAACCTCATCGGATCCCAGAATATCAAGTGGTATCAGAGCTACGATACCGATTCAATCGATCTAAAAGTTGGTTGAATCACATACGCTCCTGAATTTTGGATACTTTGGAGGTTTTGACGTTAAATATCAAACAAACTTCAAATTGAAGGTCAATTCACGGATGGAATTTCAAATTGAGGACATCATTCTGTTCGTAATTGATTCCCGCACAATCCTGTGAAGTTTCATCATGAAATTCGCAGAAATAAAGATTCTGGATTGAAAAATGTGATTAGGAGTGTTCTTGAGAAGATCAGCTTCTCTGGTACTAAGGAGCAACTTCGTACGAATCCACTATCCAGTTTCGTACGAAGGGACATTCTAGCTTCGTACGAACCCACAACCTAGGTTCGTATGAACCCACCTGGTGAAATATTTGTCAAGTGATCCAGAATCAGTCTGTTCGTACGAACGGACCTACTCCATTCGTATGGATGAGCGAACCTTCATAAAAAACAAAAAAAAGAGTAGGGGTGTGATGTGATAAAAACATGGTGGATACTGTAAAACCTCGAAAATTCACGTCCTATAATGTATTGGCACGTGTCATAAGCTTTGAGCATATGAAAGAATACTCTGGAAGGACTAAAGTTGACAAACAAGGAAAGTATGAGAATATAAGGGTTCAAAGTGTCAACAATGGATAAATATACTTTACAATAACCCTACATGATGTTTATACCCTTAAACGAATGATTCATGGATCATACGAAGCTAATTGTGAAAGAAAAAGAGAGATTACAAACTACAGGGGTTAATGTGTCAACATGTTTAAAATATACCTCTGAGTGACCTTTTAGCAAAACTCGAAGCTTTGTAACGATTAATTATGCTCACTAGAATGTGTGATAAAAATTTCACCAAGTTTCATTATCGTATGAGAAAGTTATGATAAAATTCGTATACGAGGGGTTAAAAGCGTCAACGCTGAAATTTAAGACTTTTCGGTGATCGTATGAAAAACCGGGGACCTAACAAAGTTGGTTTATGACTAGGAGTCCTTAAAAATCAAGTTTGGGGGTCACAAGTGCAAGAAAGCACCTTAAAAATCAAGTCTAGAAGTTCAGGGGCTAAACGTGTCAACTTTTAAAGATTTATGTTTTGCTGACCAGGTCCTTACGGACCGTAAGGCCGGACCCTTACGGTCCGTAAGCAATGCCCAGATGCAGAAACTCGTTTAAATGGTTGTTCAGCCTTGCAAACGACTTATCTTGCCCTTTTAACATCACCAAAGGCTGCCTAAACTAATTCTTAGGCTTAGGGACATTTGTTAATCATCAGGGAACACCTCATAGGCTTGTTTGTCAAGATCTTGATGGATCAAAGGCACTATATAAGGCCTCATTGTTGCAACTTTGTTCATCCCTTCATTTCCTTCACTTCTGATCATTTCTGGAGCACAAGGACCTTCTCTAAGCATCCCTGGTCGTACATTAGACCTTGGTAAGCACCCTTAACCTTTCCTAATTGAGTTTTACTTAGTTATTAGCTTAAAAGTCAAACCATCGTAATTAACGTTTGACTTAGCGATTAATCATTAATGGTCCAGTGATTAGTCGAATTGAAGGTAGTCATAAGTTGGTAATTATGTGGGCAATAAACCCTTAAAAGGGCACCCACAGATTCCCGTTCTAACTAGGACTTTTGTCGGGTCAAAGTTGTTTATAAAAAGTTAACAGGATCCTAATTTGCGATTTAAAACATAATTAACAATGTAGAAGCTTTGCAACCTGTTTTATTACTCTTATAACTTAGTAATTAATGTAATAACATGTCTAAACATGTTTGATCCATCAATTTTCAGTTTAGGACCGGTTCGGAACCGAAAGTCGCAAAACTTTGACTTTTGCTTTGACTTCAGTTCTAACCCGATGTAGTATGAATTGGAAATGCCTTAGAGATTTCTTAGGACCAGGTTACATGATAGTATAACCCTCTATGGTTGGATCGTTGATTGTTCGATTCGTTTACACGTTTCCGTTAATTGCTTAATGTTGACCATAATGCCCTTTTGACCATAAAACGAGAAATTTAGAAATGTGAAAGGACAATAATCTTTATTACTGATTTATAAACATGTCCCTAAAATTTCATATCAGTTGGAGGTCTAGATTAGGAGTTATGCCAAATAGCGTCATTAGAAAGCTTTTTGTTAATTAAACTGCGTAATTAGCGTAAAGCTTATCTAAACCCAATTTTTTACACCAAACATTTTACCCACTGATGTAATATAATATTTTGGGAATTTTGAAGATTTTTAATTATTTTTAAACTGATCATAACATGGGGTTATCGCTTTGATTCGGTTAATAGCGATTATACCCTTTTGTGTATAAAATGTGTTTTACATAGTATTTTGACACCAATCAAATTGCTACTGATTTTATATAATAAATGAAGTATTCTGAACTTTATACCCTAATCAGAAAACATAGATTTCCTGTATAACCCAGAAATCGCTTAAAACGGCTTTTTACGCGTATTAAACACCTAGTATGGGTTTAAAACCATTTTGGCATATAAGACTTATCACCAACTGATATAACCTATTAAATTAAGTTGTTTTACTGATTATTTCAGACCCGAGTCTCAGAACTTTATTTAATCTCTTTTATAATCTTTAATGTAGGATCGAATTCCGACCTGAACGAGTCGTGTAGAAGAGTTTTTCATCAAAACAAGAGGCGGAAACAAGTGTTTCGATGTAATTCAGCACGTATACACATAAAACTGTCGATATTATTGATCTAGAAGACGTTTACAACCTGTCGACACTTCGGCAGCACTTCGTGGCTCACCGGAAGACAAACACCTAGAACTCTATGTGTGAGGATCGCTTATGATACTATATATAGGAGATCAGGTCCGCTTTTACATACGTGTTCACATAAGCGGACCTCACTTTTGACATATAAGCGGACCTCATCTTGTGACCAAATAAGCGAACCTGACAAAATGACATAAAAGCGAACCTCATCTAGACATATGAGCGGTCCAATTACCATGAAACATTTTGACCGAACTCTAATCTTCACATTCTAAATCTTTGTCTTTTGTGAGATGATGTAATGATGACATCACTAGTATGATGTCATCATTCAAGATGTTGACATCATCATCTTTTAGATCCGTAACGAGACTGAGACTCGATAAAAGATGTAGACGACAGACGGATGCACCAACAAACTCCCCCTCGGATGTTGACGGAGTCTTCAGTGTCGAGTCTTTGCATCTTTAGTCTTTATCAATCCTCTCTAACTCTTTGAAGTGTCTGACATTGTAAGTATCCTCAATCTCTATCTTCTCTTCTCTTTTCATCACCAACATACTCCTTCCTTAAAGAATCTTCAGACTCCCCCTTTCGATATGCTGGGATCGCAGTCTGGCTTGATGAAAACACAGAGTCATCAGGTATCGGAACCTGACACTCTATCTTCAAGTTTAAAATCGAAACCTGGCTATACCTGCACATGCTCTACCCAAAAATAAATTTTCTGATGACCACTTGTTGAGCAAATTTTAAAATGATTCAACATTTATAGTCTCAGATGAACCACTTGCAGGACTTATCATTTTCATTTTCAAAACAACGCACTCTCCCAAACCATCTGTTCATCATGTCTAGCACTCGGAATTTTGAAAATTAGCTCTCCAACACCAGTTGTCAAAAAAAATTTTTAAAATTTTTCAAAATTTATGCTAAAACACACTGAAAATCTTTTTGGAATAGAATGAAATGCAGTAAAGAAATATTTACAAACAATATTTTTGTGAGTTTGTGTAAGAGGATCATATCAGTTTATGAGACAAATCACCAACACCGTTAAGCTTCATTTCATTTTAAGTTCTAAACGATTCACTTAGATTGTCAGTATACTTATCCACTTAAATTCTCACACAAAGTTCAACTGCTTCGAGATACAATATTAATGTCTTAAGCACTTAAACTCAATCGCGTGTCCCACCTCAGAATATACTCCCGTATCCAGATCCCAATAATCAGTCTTACAGGTAATTATGACACAAATGATATCTGTAGGGGTAAATAAATTATGAAGAATCATGAGAGCTCAGGTCAGAACTACCGTTCAGCAGAGAGATCATGACTCATCTTGTGGGTGTGTCCCTTTTAGAGGATCTTTTTTACAACAGCATTGCTAAGCAATTTTATTGTCTTATCATATATGCTGAGGGTGATGCTATGTTTCAAGCATTTGCAGAAAGTATTATTCGAGGACTAGGTCAGAACTACCGTTCAGCAGAAGTCCTGGAATAATACCCCAGACATCATTGAGTATAAAAAACCTAGTATATCAGATTATGAGACCTTTCAAACGAGATTTCGGGGGTTAACCATATATCCGAGAGATGTTTCCCCACGATATAAGCAAGTTTGAAATTTAGATTTATATCTCGTCACAATTTACTAAATGTGCAAAAATCTACTGGCACATCATCAGTGAGACCGTTTATCACTTTTTATCTTACCAATTCTTTAGCATGTTGTGATCGTCCACTGATGTACTATCATTTCCTCTTTTATACAACAAAACTCATTTTCATTTTATCATGTTTTTGGATTTTTCAAATTTTCTAATGTTTTTGGATTTTCTGAAAATTCTTACTCCCCCTAAAATGCAAACACATTTTAGGAAATTTGAAAATAAGCTGTACAATAAAGTGACAACTAATATCGAATCACCTCAATTCGCCATTCACTTGGCATAAACAATCAGAACTCCCCCTTTCAACAAACCATTTTCTCATTAAGATTTCAAAACACTTAAGTTTATTTTAATCAAAATGATTTTTCCGGAATATAAATTTGTTTTTACCACTTGTAAAGTTGGGGATGTGGTTCATCATTATGTCTTCAACCACTTGTAGAAAATCAAGTACAAATTAATGTCCCTGATTTACCACTTGTACTAAAAACACAAACAAATACAAAGAATAATGCCGATTCCTGATCCACGATTACCAACTTGGGATCTCCGGCAAGTCCACAGACTTACTGTTCATAGTATGTACCATCCCAGTCACAAACCAGGGATGGTTCAACTTTATCTTTCTGCATCTTCTTCTCATAGAACTCTTTAACCCCTTTGACTTTTCGATCAATCATTTTACCAAAAATGTGTTTCACCGCGGGGTTAAAAGCCTTTTCAACATCAAATTCCTTTTTGTCATCATAAAATTGATTTGATATCTCAACTTTACCAATTTTCTTTTTATAATTTTCAGCCCTAAGTGATGGAAAATTTTCATCATCCACTGTCAGAACTGATTTTTCACTTTTTACCTCAACCTGTGACTCCTCTGATTTTGTAGAATCAGATTCATCACCAGAAGATAGCTCCTCTGATTTAGACCTATCAGAATCATTGCTAGAGCTTTCAGCAACTTTCTTAACAACCCATTTTTGGTTATCAGATTTAGCTCTTTTCTTGTAAAATCTGTTTGAACATTCACCAATTTCAAAAATAGAATTTTTAAACAATTTTGTTCTATCAATTGGTGGTTCAAACTCAACCACTTTCTCTTTGAGTTTACGAGATACTCCCTGTTTTGATGGTATTGCCTTAAAACAATCTCTGGCAATATGTCCAACATTGCTGCATTTGAAACAGGTTCTCGTTTCTTTCATCTCTTCTTGCTTCTTCGCAAGGAATTCTTTGTTCGATTGTCTCCAGAATTCTTTCTTTTCTTCTTCTTCTGATGAAGTACCTGAAACAAATGTCATCTTTGATTTAAAATCACGAACATATTTTTCATTTTTCTGTTTTTCTGTTGGAATAAATCCAAGACCTTTCTTTTTGAAATTACGGTTAGGGTTTGGTTTCTTATGAAAACCAGAACCAGAACGGTAACCTTTTTTCTTGTTTAATCTTTGTTGTACTCTTGAGGTGTAAGGTTTAGGTTTACCATTAAGATTTAAATCTTTTATTTCAGAAATATTAATTTCTGTTAGTTTGAAAACCTTTTTGATCAATTCAGTTTTGACACCTCTTATTGGAAATTCCTCATCAGAATATAATTTGTCAGAATCATTCAAAGTATATGCAACTTTAAACGTTTCGTCACTCAAATTAGATTTTGATAACAGAAATTCTTTATTATAAACCCTTTTAACCGAAGAATTTTGACTGTTGATTGTCGAACTCAAACTTTCAGAACCAGACTTTGACTCCGACTTTGACTTTGACTCTGAGTTTGACTCCAACTTTGACTCCTCATTTTCATCTTTATCCAACACCTGATCGACGACTTTCTTTATTAACTCAGACTCATGATCAGTGTCAGATGATGTAAACACGACATCAATATTTTCTGGCAAATTGACTGACGACTCCGACTCCCACTGTAAATTTGTTGCTTTTTCGACTCTTTCCTGATTTGGATTCCTGGGCAAATATCCATTTTCTAACGGGGGTGGACACTTGTTGTAACCAACATTTTGTTTCTTACCAGAATCCTTTTTATCAGTCTTTTTCTTTGAGTCACTCTTCTTCTTGTTCTTCTTTTCTGGAGTCTTTTTGTCATTCACTTTTTCAGCATTCTTTTCTTCGGTTACTTCATCCTCTTCAAATGCCTTCATGCCTTCAACAGTTGGATAAATCCTGTCAATGACATAAGAAGTACATGAGTAACTTTTCAACAATCGATTAACTCTTTCAGTTTCAATTCTCTGAGTTTCAAGTTTCTGCTCAAGCACAGCACACTTCTCGATGTAGTTGTTCACCACTTTTTGTTTCATCATAAAAGCACCCTGAAGTGTCTTCATTGCTGTAGCTTGTTCTTCACTTGTCTGATTATACTGATTCATTGCTTTGTTCAATACATCGTAAGATTCCTTCAAACTATTCAAGTTATAGATCAGTGTACTGTTCTGCTTCTTCACAGCTTCACAGTTTTCACACTTCACTGGAATCTTCTTTGCATCAACTTCTTCGTCAACTTTGAACTTTGCAACTTCAACCTTTACTTTCCTTTTGATCACTGGAATTTCTTCGTCATCACTGCTCACTGGAGTCTTGATCTTTTTCTTCTTCTTTTTAACCTTTTCATCTTCACTGTCACTTTCAGCAATCAGTTTCATATCAGCTTTGAATTTTCTCGCCCAATACTCACGATTATCATCACTATCTTCTTCAACTCGAGCTACAAAAGCTGTGTGAGTTTTAGCTTGATCAGGAATATAGTTATCCCAAGTAAAATTCTCCCAGCTAAAACCCTCAGGTAATTTTTCGTCATCTTGATCTATTATCAAGGCACTACCATTAACTCTCTTTAAAGAATCTTGATTCACTGCACAAGCTCTCTTTCCAGAGTCTTCAATAATATGCATTCCATGTGCAGTTTGTGCTTGATGTTGATGTTGTTGAGACGGTTGTTGAGCAACTTGATGGTAGATGGCTTTTCGGTAATAATCATTGTTGTTATTGAAAGGATTCTGAGCTCCACTTGCTTTACGATTGGTGCACTCCCTCTTGAAATGACCTTTCTCCCTGCAACGAAAACAAGTGACTTTAGATTTGTCAAAACCTAAAGTAGAAGTACCAGCCTCACGAAGATCATCTCTTCCAGTGATTTGCTTGAATTTCTCAGCTCTCCTCAACACGCTGGCCAAACACCATTTTATGTCCATCAGTTCCATCTCTTCAGCATCGATCTGGTCGTAATCTTCTTTTGTCAGCATTGGATTCCCGATTCGACCTGCAACAAAACTACCATAAGATTCAAGAACAGTTCCCAATAAAGACATATGACTTTTTGCTAACTCTTCAGAAAATTCCTGATCATTTTCAATGTTCAACACAATGTTGCATTGAATCTTTTTGCCATTTCTTGTTGTTGACACATTTGGATCAAATGATGAAAATGATGTAAAACTTGTTTTGCTGTTTGATCCTGATGATGAACTTTCAGAAGAATTCTTGACATTGTAAGCAGTTTCTATTTTCGGAGATAGATTTGAAGACTTTTCATTCACTCCTGCTTTATAATACAACCCAATATCTTGTTCACCATTGAAATCTTTCATTCGAATAATCTTTCGTTGCTCCATTTCTTGAGCTTCCAACTTCTTAATGAACTTGCTGAGTGTCAAATTGCTAAAACCTTTCTTGTTTCTAAGCATCATGAGATATGTTCCCCAAGTCTCCTGTGGCAATGAATCAGCAAGCTTTTCGATCAACTCTTCATTGTCTTTCTCGATGCTCAATCTCTTCATGTTTGCTAGCAGATTGCAATATCTTTCAATAATCTGCTTTGTGCTTTCATTCTTCAAACCACGAAACAAATCGAACTCTTTCTTCAGAAGTGACTTCTTGTTCTTTATCATTTCTTGACTACCAACAAACTTTGATCTTAACGCTTTCCAAATCGAGTAGGAAGTTCCATTATGTTGTAATAACACCAAGATGTCTTCTTTCACAGCTTGTTGTAGAAGACTCAGCATCATTTTCTCATCTTTGTATTTCTTTCTAGCATCGGCGCTTAGATCTTTAATCGGAACCACTTCTTCATCATCATTCATTGGTCGAATGTATTTTGTCTCAACACATTCCCACGCATCCAAGTAGTTAGCTTGTACCCAATTCTCGAAACGACCTTCCCAACCCTTATATTCTTCGATGTTCATTAATTTGGGCGGTTTTTGCATTGTTCCTGTTTCGTTTTCGAGCATTGTGTTTTGTGCAACACTGATCGAAGTAACCGGTGTAGCGAATGCGTTGTAAAAATCTTCGTCCATTTTTTTAATTTTCAAATGAGCTTTATCTCTTTGTAAAAATTCCTGAAACCTGTCGACAACAAATAACACACAATCAGTTTAAACGTTTATCAATTATCTGAAAGAAACTGTTACTCGAACTGATGACAATTTTGAGCGGATTGAAAGTTGACACACTTGAGCGGACTGATATGACCCGGATCGAATTCAATTGACCTGACCCTTCGAAATTTTTGAACTCCAAATCGTATGAACTGGACTTTATCACGCGATTTAACCACACAAAACGATCTGACTGACAAACGTACTGATAAAACCGTGCGAACCAACTAAACTCCAAACCTTGTGACCTGATTACTCAAACATCTTGAACTCACACAAACACTATGAACTAAATTGCACATAACCTGATCGACTAGCACATATAACCAATATATCACAAACAATTTTTAATCACATAATGCATTCACAGCACAAACAAAGAACTTCATTTGAATATATGCACACCTTGGGCTGCTACAAAAACACATGGGCCGTTTTTTTTATGTATGTCAAAAGATAAGTGGGCCTCTTGATATGTATGAACTAATGTCAAAGACTTATCACATGTATCTGTCAACAACACATGAATATCGAACACACAAATCAACTTTCACTTTTATTGGACCACATTTAGAAATCAACAAAAATCATGTGAATAACTCGATTTAATATTCAGAAAATGTCGAATCAATTTAATATCTTTTAAGTCTCATTTGACTAACACCTATTTAACCGACAACTAATTGAACTGTAAACGTGAACTCCATATTTATAACAAGATCACATAACATGGCAGACAAAGTAAATGCTAATCTCAATTTTTATTGGACCTCTAAAACATTCACATGACTTGTAGTCCCAAGACAATTTATGAATCAGAAATTCACGTGTAACCCATTTGTCACAAATAGACAATATCAACACCTGTTACTCTATAACTCTCAACTGAAACAAAAATGATCACGTGTAATGATGTACCGATATAATCACATGACAAAGCTGACAATTTTCAATTTACTTTTCAAACGGTTCACGTAATTCGATGTACACAAAATTCTAAATGTCACAATAAGCGATACCCTAGTTGTCACAAAAGCAGAACCTCAAGTGACACAAGAGCGGATCAGATGAGCGGACCAGATGAGCGGATCAGATGATGTCCGGATAAGCGGACCAGATGAACGGACCTCTATGAGCGGACCTCAAATGTCACTAAAAGCGGATCTCAAATGTCACTAAGAGCGGACCAGATGATGATGTCACCTTTTCACGAGTCCGTAACAGCGATACCTCAAAAATCCAAGGTTTTAGGTCGATTCAAGCTTTGAAACTTTCAAGGATTTACTTATACATGATTTCGAACACACTGTGTGAATTTAAAGCGATTTCGACCGTAAAAATTTTGTTTTTCGGAAAAGAAAGGTGTAGAAACAGAAATATCGGCTGAATTTACAAGAACTCTTCTTCACTGGCTCTGATACCAATTGTAGGATCGAATTCCGACCTGAACGAGTCGTGTAGAAGAGTTTTTCATCAAAACAAGAGGCGGAAACAAGTGTTTCGATGTAATTCAGCACGTATACACATAAAACTGTCGATATTATTGATCTAGAAGACGTTTACAACCTGTCGACACTTCGGCAGCACTTCGTGGCTCACCGGAAGACAAACACCTAGAACTCTATGTGTGAGGATCGCTTATGATACTATATATAGGAGATCAGGTCCGCTTTTACATACGTGTTCACATAAGCGGACCTCACTTTTGACATATAAGCGGACCTCATCTTGTGACCAAATAAGCGAACCTGACAAAATGACATAAAAGCGAACCTCATCTAGACATATGAGCGGTCCAATTACCATGAAACATTTTGACCGAACTCTAATCTTCACATTCTAAATCTTTGTCTTTTGTGAGATGATGTAATGATGACATCACTAGTATGATGTCATCATTCAAGATGTTGACATCATCATCTTTCAGATCCGTAACGAGACTGAGACTCGATAAAAGACGTAGACGACAGACGGATGCACCAACATTTAAAATGACCAAAATACCCCTACGGGGCTTAAATTGAGATTAAACTCGTTTTGGGCATAATGGAAGGTATCCTACCGATATCACAACATATTTAAGGCATATTAACTTAGGAAACCTGTGTATGATTCTTTTGGTTACTCGTTACGCACTTTTCGCGTTCGGATCGGCTTATGTAACTAGTTTGCATATATTAGCCAAAACGGGTCAAACCATATCATTTTGTCTCAAAATCCAGAATGTGTTTAAGTTACCCATATTAAACAAGCATACAAGCTTGTCGGGTCAAAACCACATTCTAATCCGGTCTTCGCTTTATCGTGCGTTTGAAACGTATCTTCCTTTGAAAACTAATCGGTCTAAGTCAAGGCTTAATTAAAGACCCGTTAGGATTCTAATAGGTTATTAAAAAACCTTCGTTCCAGATTTAGGAGCCCAGTAAAAGCTATCTGTACTTGCTGATTTGATACGGCTGGGATTGAATTTATATTTAGCTCAGGTAAATACTTTTAACTTATTTTCCCTATACGGGCTTGGGGTATGGTATATAAAATACCGCTTGGTCGGGCATTAAATCTTTAATCGTATGGTGGTTAATTGATATTAATCGGCCCGTTTAAATTGTTTTGTTTGCTTAAAGCCTTTGGGAGGTTAATGACCATGTCCCGGATATCCTTGGCATCATTTTACGAAATGGCCACGACCTAAGCGCGGGGTGTAGGCGTACACTCGTCAGTGCATAAATAAATAATGTGGTGTGTCTATTGATCTTTAACCCGGCACGAACCGGGCTACTGAACGCATAAGAAATATGTAATTCTCTTACAAGATTATATTCAAATAATTATCCCAAGTTACAAAATGTTTGTGCCACGTGCATTCAAATCAATTTTTAACCTTTTCAAAATGAGTCAGTTAAATTGTATTTACCAGTGTAAACTGACGTATTTTTCAGAAAGGCTAAGTGCAGGTACTAATCGGAATGGGCTGGCTACTCCTAGCATCAATAAAGAGTCTCGCAAGCTTAGATGCCTAAAGTCTGTTGAACAATGTTTCATTTTAATTTCGATCCGCCTGTGGATCCTTTACTTTCCATTGTAATACTTGATATTACTTTATATTCGGATTGTAATATATTTATCTTTTGCTTCCGCTGTGCATTTATATATTGTGTTGTTTGACTATGACGACATCAACTACGTCATGATACTCCCTTACCGGGCCCACCGGTGAAACGTGGAATTTTAGGGGTGTGACAGGTTGGTATCAGAGCCAACACTGAGTGAATTAAACACTAGCCTTTTGTGTTTAATCTCAGTTACACGATTGCTTATTATATTCTTGAGTCTAGACAAAGAACTTAGGACTATTCCTGATTTGTTTTGTCCTTTATTTGTTTCCTTTGTTATTTTTTTTTCTGATTAGCCCCTACATGGGCGAGTCATTGCTGTTAGAAGTCCCGTTTAGGGCAACCCTGTACCTATTTAAATTTTAATGGGACGGTTAGATTTAAAATAACGTTCCTATTATGAGATCTAACTTTATAATAAGATGGCAAAATCTAAAAAGGGACAAGACCTAGCTCATGTGTCGTTTTAAGACAGGGCCAAGACGGTAGTTCCACAATTAGATTCAGATCCTTGTTTACCTCTCAATTTAGGATTGTTCTGAGTTAAATATTAAAAGAATCTTAAAGGTAAAACCTAGCCTACATGTCATTGCAGACATGGCCAAGACGGTGAAACCTATCCAAAAGATTCCAATCCCTGTTAACATCTGTAAGTATGTTAACATTTTTGGCAAACTGTGAATCGTTAAAGTCACACAGGCCATCGGGGTTAATCTAAATTCCCTTATTTGAAATAATCGTCCCTTAAGTATGAAGTGCCTACGGGCTATAATTAACGTCCTCTGAGACTAAAGACAGTAGTAGCCTATAACTCCACGTCAAGAAAGGCAATGAACAACGTTCAAAGCCTAAATACCTTATTGTGCAAAATCATGGTTTATAATTTAAAGCTGCCCTTGTGACTTGGCCTCTTGTGCCATAGTTATATGTTAAATAAATTAGGATAATTATAAACCCTGAATAAAATAAGTATCATTCCTTTCCTGCCAGTATAAATATTAAAAGAAAATCTTAAAAGGTATAACCTAGCTTGAATGTCATTAAAGACCTGGCTACGATGGTAAAACCTGTTTAAAAGAGATTCAGATCTTTGTTAACATCAGAAAACATGTTACCACTGTTGACAAAGGTGATGCAATAAAATCACACTTGTCATCTTTATATTAGGAACTTCCAAACCCCTTATTTAGCGTAAATGATCAAGAGGGATCATGGCTAATAAACGTCGAACATGATGAACACATCAAAACACCCATTAGGATGAATACCTTTGGGCAAAGATGTATACATGAAAAAGATAGTTTTATTTCATAATCTCTTGTTAAGACAATGAACTATGAAATTTTCCGATCCAAAGGAATCATCGATTATGTTTTAAAATTTTCCCTAGTGACAAGGCTCCTGTGCCATCAAGAGTCCTTTGGAACAAGCCATAGTGCTATATAAAATGTCGGTGCGACATTGACAGTCGTGATTTATGTCCCCTGTCTAAGAAATATGAAGGATTATATTCCGTTTAAACACCAAAGATGGTTTATTTAAAAACCTAGGCAAAACATAATCAAATAAATTTAATACTATCTATTGGCCTACATGGTTTATTTTCACCATGGCTATTTAGTCATCAATTCGACAATCCAATATAATTAAGCAAATTATTACTACATGATTTGTAGCCTTCAAAGCTTCACCATGGCTGACTCCTCTGAAGCTCACAATCATCCAGTTGATCAGAATGATGATGCAAGACTGAACTTAACAAGCACCGAGTTTCAGGCTATGATAAATACAGCCGTAAACAACGCTGTGGACCGTGTGTTGAAGGATCATAAGCGAAAGTGCGATAAAACCCCAAATAGGGGTTACAAAAAGGGTAAGACCGGTTCAAGCTATAACCAGTCCAAGCCAAAGGAGGCAAAGCCCAAATGCAATAACTGCAGGAAGCAACATTCTGGAAAATGCACAATCGACCCACGTGCTAAATTATGTGGAATTTGCAAAACCAAGGGTCACAAGACCTTGGATTACAAGAAATTGGAAGATAAGAACTGTCTCAGCTGCGGCGAAAAGGGTCACATCAGTACTAATTGCCCTAAGGCTGCCAAGGAAGGAGCAACTAAGTCTGGGAAGGATTTGACGGATGTCACACCCCCAAAATCCACTCGCGGAGTATCACCGCTTGGAGGCGTGACTGACTAGGATCAAGCCACCAATCCTATTGAACCGGTAGATAAGTAAACATAATTCAACAAACCAATATGAAAGGTGTTCAAAACCAAAGCATAGTTAAGTGTTTAGCGGAAGCATAATTTGTAAAACCCATAGCAAGTATTAAATATGAAATAAGGTAATGTCTAAAGCATGGCACACATCGCTATGTCCCAAAACGACCGTTCCTCCCTGTGCAAGCTCCATGGGTACCTAATGACCTGTAAGGCATGTAGCAACGAATCAACAACAAAGTTGAGCGAGTTCACAGATAGTTGTTTGGTTTAAGTATTCGTTTCATAGATCGTATATATTCGTTTTGTAAACCATGTATCGCGTTAATCCTTGCTGCCAGTCCAGGCATGCGTACGATGATTAGTGGGGGCTTCCCATGTGTTACAAGACCACGCGTATCGACTCCTACGAAAATATAAGAGGTGCCCTAAGTCAATGTCTATCAGCATTGACCCTTTGCCCATAGTCCATTAGTACACGCCCGTCCGACTGGCACGGTGTGAGGTTTGTTAAACCTAATAGCGCTATTAACTAATGACCCGCTCGCCCTAAGCCTCGGCGATTAAGTCGATAATTGAGGGACTTCCTTTGATAGAGGTGATGGTCTTAAGATCGTGTACGTAGGCTTTACGTACGTGCCCTTCAATCCGAGGACAGTAGTAAGTATAACTGTGAGTAGGTTTTACGTACGTGCCCTTCAACCGAGGACAGTAATAATTTGTTTAATAGTAATAGTTGTATGAGTAGTTATTCAATCCCATTCCCAACCCCTGGGAATCCCATGCCTTGGCTAGTGTGAACTCACCTTGGTTTGCTCGGCAGATTACACAGAAAGGTCAAGTCTAGCAGCTAGTGGTCAACCACGTCCTAACATGGTTACCAATACAAGTTAGGTTTTGGTTTCAAGTAGTGCATACAAGCATCACGTAGATAGCACATAGGTAACACATACGGATCATGGCAAACACACTTTATCACGTTAACATTCATAACATAACCGACTTGTGCGATTCACAAAATGACGCCCAAAAGAATAACCCGGCCCAATAAATAACCATAAGTCTTGTGCGATCCTACACATACTCGGCCCAGTTTACAAATAAGCCCAACATTAATATTCATTTACCTATAGACGGCCCAAAATTCTTAAACCGATAACTCCTCTTGTGCGATCAGATGATCTTATGCGACTGATCACTATTGTGCGTCTGAGATTGGGCTTTGAGGCCCAACAGTTAAACAACATTACATCTTGTACGATTTAGCAAGCCTTGTGCGACTGAAGATATCTTGTGCGACCAAAGTGTCTTGTACGATTGGTTTTTATTATCCGAATATTTTGCTATTTAGTTAAATTGTTTCCATATTAGATTTAGTCAACAAGCAAACAGTTACACCTTTGATTTTCAGCAATCAATATCAACAGTTACCATATTGCATTAAATCGATCAAATCAAGGAATTTATCAATTTCTTCTCACGATCCCCAACTAATCATCTAATCATAACAAATAACTTATCATTCGGTCTTACAATCATCATTAAAATAATCCATCATGGCCGACAATTGTAGATAGATTTCATGTGGCTATATGACCAAACATCAATCCTATTACAATTCTATAGAATGCAACAACATAATTGGGCCAATTAAAGTCTGATTACATGCACATGCACATGACTGATTTCATATCATCATTGTTTTTCTAATATCATCACATGGCCACAATAGCATGTTATATCTAATTTATAGGCACATAATAATTACCTGTTTATTTGACAATCACATGCACATGAGACAAACACAATCATGATTTAATCACAACAGTCGATGCTACACATGTATGACAGGAGGTTCAATACTATATTCATGTTATTTGCACAAAAGCCATCCCTAGATCACATCATCAAACATATAATCGAACAACAATTTAACACTAACCGGTTAATAGAATACAGCAAGTATGATCCGAATAGGAGGATGATCCGAACCCTAAGATCTTCGATGAAGAGGGAGTGGGTTGCCGTCAAGTTAGAGAGAGAGGATGAGAGAAAGCTAGGGTTTGTGTGTTTAGAATGTTTAGCAAAACAATTGAGGAGTATACCCTCTCCTAGTGTTATGCGACAAAGAGAAAGAGTGGGCCGAACCCTCACTGGGCTGCCCATTGATCCGAATACAAAGTGTAGCCCAAATGGGCTTGTGCGATCGGGTGAGTGTTGTGCGTTTGGGTCGTTCATATACATACATACATACAACACAACATATAATCACATAACATTCAATAACATAATATTCCATTAAATCATCCAATTTACATAGTCACACAAAGTTTACGTTACATCAAGGTACAAAGATAGGTTCGAAATACGAGTTGTCACAACGGACAAACAGCAGACCGGTGAAAAGACCAGATGCAAAACCTGTAGGAAATACCACCTCGGGAAATGCAGATATGAATCTCAGCCTCTACCCTGTGGAATCTGCAAGTCCAAGGAGCATAAGACCTTGGATTGCAAGAGATTGGGAGACGCAACCTGCTATGGTTGCAATCAAAAAGGGCACATTAAGACCAACTACCCTAAATACGCTAAAAAGCTTGAGGAAGTTAAGAAGACCAAAGCTGGAAGCCCTCAGATGAATGCTCAAGAGGCTATTCAGGATGACGATGTCACAACAGGTACTTTCTTTATCAATAACGCTCATACTAGAATATGATTTGATTCAGGTTCAGATAAGTCTTTCATAGACAATAGATTTTGTAAATCATTAAATCTGCCTGTTAAAATTCTAAGTGTTAAGTATAAAGTAAAATTGGTCGATAGTACCTCAGAGACTGCTTCAGCAACATTAGATGGATGTTTATATCCATTAAGAACCATTCTCTTTCCGCTATCCTTACTTTCATTAATATAAGGACTCGATATAGTCATAGGAATGGATTGGTCGTCGTGTGACCAAGCCCATATTGTGGGTGTAATAAGAAGTATGTAGTTATCCAAACTCCTTATGGTGAGCCTTTGACCATTCAAGGAGACACTGGGTATGGATTGCCTAAACACTTGTTGAATATAGTATTTAATACCAAAGATTCGAGCATGGAAACTCAGATAAGACAAACAACAGTCGCAATGCTGAGGATGCGACAAATGTTAATGTTGCATCCAATGTGAACCTCAATGTTAATAGAGTTAATCTCCAAAACGGTAATTAACGCAGCTGCTAGAAAGGCTATGAGAAAAGTCATGAAAAGGTTTGAGAAGCCGAATGATGTTCGCTTTAAAACACATGTCGCTGCTCATGAGAAAGAGCTTTATTCATGCTTCAAATGCGAAGAATAACCCAAACAAAATCATATGTGGCAAGAAGCCCCTTTCCTTTTAGGATGTACTTAAAAGTACTTCGTCTCTTAGAAGTCAAGAGACTTCAATAGTAAAAAGGGGCCATCGATTTCAGGAAATTGATGGATGAAGTAGAAACCATTAGGTATATCAGCGGTTATGCTGGAAAGGACATGGTAAGGTATACATCACAGTCATCCGATGGCAATACCCTTAATTAGTGAGGACATTAATGACATCCTCAGGAAGGATCCTCTTATACATTGTGGGATGGTCCAAGTTTTAAGGACCTTATTAGAAAACCTATTATCCGCATCGCGAAATGGAAAAAGATGGAATAAGAATTTTTCCAACTCCCCCATAAGAGCTATAAACTATTGGCAGTATGATGCAAACCTTGGTTCATTGGTTGAAATAGTGCTCTTACTCAGTTAACCTAGAATCTAAGCATAATGCACTATATATATATTGATGATTTAGCATCGGCTAAGAAGGGGCACATTAAGGTTTCAAAGCTAGTTCATTATAAATCCATTATGGATCTACCTCAGCTACTCACGTTGCATAGATTAAGAAATAACCAGTCAAAGCTAAGACTGCCCTAAAGTTGTCTAAGATTTTACAGCTAAGTTTAAAAAGGGTTAAGAATGGAGGCGTTTAACCCTCCTGATGAATAATTAGGGGTAGTTCACATTAATAATGACACCAGATAAATCCCTTATTGTGATTTGATTGCTAGGAGACACGTTCAGGTTCAGGTGTTGCTAAGTCTCTCATAAGAACCTAAGCTTAGCAAACTTTTAGAAATTTTCCCGTAATAACTCCAGATATTAAGTGTAAGATAAAACTTACCTGCAAAATCATAAGAACCATTTCTTCTGTTCTTGTCAGAAACCTCCAGTCATAGAATTTTTTTTTAGTATCCTCTCTCGAGAGGAAGTGCGTCAGCACACATAGTTGATGTGACACATGGGTCACTGCGACCATCAAACAAATACCAAACCAAAGAAATATTGTATTTCCTACTTGGGATTTGTACAAATATGTGTATCATCTGCACATATCAATTTTTGTTCGATTTCAAGCTTTAAATCACTTTCTGGAAGGTTATACGCGCACTGATGCGTAAATATAACCAGTTTAATGCAACGAACACTCCGGAATAGTGAAATAGGCTTAACATACCCTAAATAACCTTTACATAACTTAGAAATAAGTTTTGAAGGCTTTGGTATGGCAAAATTAAGTTAATTCGCTTACAGGGACTAAATTTGACAAACTGCGAAAGTATGCCAATTTGAACTGTAACAGACATTCCGGAACATGACCATAAGTTAAACATACCATAAATATCCTTTACATAGCTTAGAAATAGGCTTTGAGGGGTTCGGTGTGCTAAAATAAACTTTTGGGTCATTCAGGGACTAAAAGCGTCAAAAAGGGCACAAGTTTGCACTTTTGCGCATATCTTGCGTTCTGAATACATCCGGACATCCAAAAATTTATGTAAGCACTAAAATAATTTTATTTTAGTGTTTGGCATGAGAAAAATCCATTCGTCACGTCATTTGGACCGTTTTTCGCGCTTATGCGCATGTCGTCGTAATTAAGCAAACATCGCGATCGTACTACCAAACGAACCGACATCCGGGATATTTTTGAGCATGTTTCATGTCCACAATGTTTAGGCATCATTTTAGGGCCTTAAAGTTGACTTAACGAGCCTTAAACATGTCGGAAATGGCCTTAATACACAACGGGGACTGAAATGGAAACTTTGGAAACTGGTTGCTGATCAGAAGGACCTAGGCGTGACACCTAGCCCCCTAGGCGTCACGCGAGGCCCCTTCAGAACAGCAAAAGCTGTTTTAACAGCTGTTAACAGCTCTTATGCACTCCAAAGGCCAATGCCACATGTCAATCCCTGATGTTGGGGGCCATTTTGAGTTACCACAAGTTTGCAACAAGTGTAGGGATGTGATCAAAGCTCGGTATTCGAGAAACGATCCTAACGGTGGTCCTTTTACTATAAATATCCACCTCAATTCCTTGCAAAACCCACAAATCTGATCTAAGAAGCTCTAAGTTGAAGCCATTTGCTTCATACCTGAACTACTTGGATAGAGATTAGCTTGCGGGACCCTTTGTAAGTGTTCTTTCGTTCTTTCATTCGTTTTAGCGTTAAAGTCAAACTTTGTTTGACTTTCTGCATTGACCAGTTTATGGTCAATGCGAAGTTCGTTTGAACTTCATAACGTGAGCGTGATCACGATGGTTATAGTCCCTAGTGACTATACCTACTGATTACCACGTTATCTAGGCTCAGTGACGAGTCGTAGTTTCGGCCAAAATGCGTGTTATTGCGTATTTTGTAACCAAACTACTTTTAGGTATCAAAACCGTTTGTTTTGATACAAAACATGTTTTCTAAACTTAGTTAAGCATGTTTTAACATGCTTAGCTCGTCACTTTTAGTTTAGTGCTTATATAGGGTCGTAAGGTAAGCGATCTAAACAATCGCTTATACTTTCGAACCCGACCCGTTTGGTCGATCATTAGGATCCGACCAAACACATTAGGTGACCATAGTATATAGGGAATAACCTTCTGAGGTTATAGCTTATGGTCGCTTCGTTTAAGTAGTTGTATGATAGGTAGTTTATATGCCTTAGGTAAATTACCAAAATGCCCTTTTTACGCCAAAATTCATTTTAAGCATATGTAACATAACTTTTAACATCTAAACTAATTTGGCAACAATATTAGACATGTTAAGGCATACTTTACTTATCATAGGGCTAGTTAGGCATTCCGAACGCGTTTTACGCGAACGACGCGTTAAAGTAGCATAAGCTACCTAAACGGGTCGTAATGGGTCGTAAGCACTTAGGTTAGGTTTCATTTTAGTATGTGGGCTTTGTTAAACCATATTACATGAGTTCCCATACTCATTTGGTTTACGAACCCTCATTCTATCAAATCCTCCGATTTAGGTCCGGTATATTAACATAGTTACCTATATTAGGTGCCGTTTGATATCCGTGATCTCTAGCATTGTTTGGTTGTTACTCAAGGACTACTAAGCAATCTCAAGTGAGTACATAGACCCCTCTTTTACTGTTTTCCAAACATTTTGGGGTGAAACACATGTGCCTACTTGTTATTTTCATGCTTTCCTGCTTTCACATCATATACTTGCTATGTTCATTAGTACATTTATAGTACATGATTTCATTGTGTTTTGCTATGTATGCCCATTGTGTGCATACTTAGTACATCGTTTTACATTACATTTCATGCTATGTATGCCCATTGTGTGCATACTTAGTACATCGTTTTACATTACATTTCATGCTATGTATACCCATTGTGTGCATACTTAGTACATCGTTTTACATTACATTTCATGCTATGTATGCCCATTGTGCGCATACTTAGTACATTGTTTTACATTACATTCTATGCTATGTATGTCCATTGTGTGCATACTTAGTACATTTATTATTCATCACATGCTTACATTTTGGTATGACATTTGGTTTGTTTAAATGGGACAATGTACATTCATTAACACCGATCATGCCGCTCGGTAGTAGGTAGTGGTACCATAGGACTTGACAACTCCCATTCCTGAAATCCCGGGTTTGTTTGGATTGGAAGGAATGACCGAATCCGAAAACATTTCTTTTGATAACTTTGACTTAGGGTTATCCGACTGTCTCAAGGCTTGGAGTATGATTTTTTACAATACCGCATAGATATTTATATCAGTATAGCATGCATTTGTTCCACAAAACATAACTTTGATTTAAACCATGTTTTACTTCAATACCTTGTTTTTTGTGCATTTTTACATATGGATGAGTTGATATATTTCACTTACCATACATGATATTTTGGATACACATTTCATGATTTACATTAGCCATAGACATTTGACATGGTTTTCACACAAACATTTTGACATTTGATTATACATAAACATTCTACTTTGATGGTTTGGTTTGAGTAAGTGATTTAAGTAACGAGGCGTGTGTAATATGATACAAGCATGGTGGATATGCCGCTGGTACTTCCTATATATAAGTGCTTGTATGGTATTACATATCGTAGCGTTATTCGAATCATTTCAATTTAAGACATAAACATTTTATACAAATAACATACTTTTCACAAGACATTGTTTTACAAAACAACTTATCTTATACAAACTCATTTTACTTGGTTATTCATTTAACCATACATTATTCTCTTATTTATACATATCATCTGATCTTATTGCTTTTCAAATGATTTACAAAACAAAGCAAATTACAAGGTTCATGACTAAACATTTTCTTAAACATAAGTCATGAAATCTATTTTCACAAAACCTATGTATCTCATAGGCATTTTTATGCTGACGTACCTATTTTCACATGTGTTTCAGGATATGATGCATAGGATTTATCAAGACACACTTAGGCGGACTTGGGCCTTAGTGACAATAAAAGATGCAAGACTAGTTATTTATGTTATATTTCTTTGATTGTCAAGACATTGTAACTCTTTTAATCAATAAAACAATATTTCAATTTCCATGTGTTATGAAACAATGATTCTGTTACAACACTCCCCGACGTTTCTGCCACGTTTTGTTGTTTTACGTGGTCGGGGTGTGACAGTTGATATCTCTTTAATCTCTATCGATTCCGAATACCAGATGGTATGATGAAAGCATCATATGAGGATTGGTGTATCTTAATAAATTCCATAGATTGCTTCCATGCCTGATCAGTATGGAGGTTTAATGCATGGGACCACAAAGATATTCCGATGGTCATAGAGTACTAAAATCAGCTAATGGTATTCAATGGAGATATCCAGAATGGAATTGTCCAAGTAAATGTTCCAGATCAAGGAATTCGTGGACTCGTAACGTAAATGTGTCACTTAATTGACACAAGCAATGATGGATGAATTGGAGCTTGAGATTTGTAAAATCTCTGTAACCTCCTTGTATCTTGATTATCTTCTCCTAAGATTACCCTGTTTACCCCTGAGAGGCAGGTAGAGTTAAGGTTTATATCCCATTTATGGTTGTATTATCATGAAATCTCCAAGACGGCTAGTACCATCATTGGAAGAATCGAAACCCTGATTAACTAAGTTTTAAAATAGAGGGTTCATACAGCCTAACTCAATATCCTGAGAATTCGGTATAGTTAATTATGAAAGACGGGCCATTTTACTTATGCATTATTACCGCAACCCTAATTAGGCAACGATTAAGAATTTCCATCAGCTGCCCTGGATCGTCGATCTGTTCGACTAACAAAAAGGATTAGCTATTCCTTAAAATTAGTTAAGCAGTGGTTGGAATAACCATCTCACCTTAAGATAAGCTTTTCTATAATAGTTGATATATATAAGCATCAAGGCTACTCCCTTGGAGACCTTGTATAGATGGAATATTAAACATCTACTGTTAGGACAATAGATTGGTAAGTCCAAATTATCAGGATCTGAAAGTTGCATTGGAAACAACAAATGAGATCACGCAAACTCATAATCATCTGTATGATGCCAGTATTCGGCAGAAAATCAAGGATTAATGGAAATAGCAAACCTTCTAAATTCTTGTTAAGGAATAAGGTTCAACAAAAGATATCACCCAGGAAGGGTGTGCCAAAATCATTAAATTATCAGGATAGTTAAGCTCTGAATATATAGAATCATTTGAAGGAAATCGAATGTATCAAGATCAAGTAGCTTATAAGCTAAAACCTATTTAAGGAGCTTGGCGGAGCTCGCAATACATTGCACACTAGTGACTGAAGGATGTGTTTCGCAAATAAGTCAAGAAGCACTATCCCATAATGATATGCAGATTATTGATGTGATGATCATCCTGTATCGATTGAGGATCGACAGGTTAAGAAGCTCCAAAAGGATACATGTACCTAATATAGGGGTCACTTTGAGAGCTTGGAAAGGTTCCAGATATACTATAGAAGTCAAGTCCATTATACGACAAAAAGTACTTCCATAATTTTAGTAAATCTCGAGGTCGAGATTTCTTTTAAGGGGGTGAGGATGTAACACCTCGAAAATTCACGTCCTATAATGTATTGGCACGTGTCATAAGCTTTGAGCATATGAAAGAATACTCTGGAAGGACTAAAGTTGACAAACAAGGAAAGTATGAGAATATAAGGGTTCAAAGTGTCAACAATGGATAAATATACTTTACAATAACCCTACATGATGTTTATACCCTTAAACGAATGATTCATGGATCATACGAAGCTAATTGTGAAAGAAAAAGATAGATTACAAACTACAGGGGTTAAATGTGTCAACATGTTTAAAATATACCTCTGAGTGACCTTTTAGCAAACCCGAAGCTTTGTAACGATTAATTATGTTCACTAGAATGTGTGATAAAAATTTCACCAAGTTTCGTTATCGTATGAGAAAGTTATGATAAAATTCGTATACGAGGGGTTAAAAGCGTCAACGCTGAAATTTAAGACTTTTCGGTGATCGTATGAAAAACCGGGGACCTAACAAAGTTGGTTTATGACTAGGAGTCCTTAAAAGTCAAGTTTGGGGATCACAAGTACAAGAAAGCACCTTAAAATCAAGTCTAGAAGTTCAGGGGCTAAACGTGTCAACTTTTAAAGATTTCTGTTTTGCTGACCAGGTCCTTACGGACCGTAAGGCTGGACCCTTACGGTCCGTAAGCAATGCCCAGATACAGAAATGGCTATTCAGCCTTGCAAACGACTTATCTTGCCCTTTTAACATCACCAAAGGCTGCCTAAACAAATTCCTAGGCTTAGGGACACTTGTTAATCATCAGGGAACACCTCATTGGCTTGTTTGTCAAGATCTTGATGGATCAAAGGCACTATATAAGGCCTCATTGTTGCAACTTTGTTCATCCCTTCATTTCCTTCACTTCCGATCATTTCTGGAGCACAAGGACCTTCTCTAAGCATCCCTGGTCGTACATTAGACCTTGGTAAGCACCCTTAACCTTTCCTAATTGAGTTTTACTTAGTTATTAGCTTAAAAGTCAAACCGTCGTAATTAACGTTTGACTTAGCGATTAATCATTAATGGTCCAGTGATTAGTCGAATTGAAGGTAGTTATAAGTTGGTAATTATGTGGGCAATAAACCCTTAAAAGGGCACCCACTGATTCCCGTTCTAACTAGGACTTTTGTCGGGTCAAAGTTGTTTATAAAAAGTCAACAGGATCCTAATTTGCGATTTAAAACATAATTAACAATGTAGAAGCTTTGCAACCTGTTTTATTACTCTTATAACTTAGTAATTAATGTAATAACATGTCTAAACATGTTTGATCCGGCAATTTTCAGTTTAGGACCGGTTAGGAACCGAAAGTCGCAAAACTTTGACTTTTGCTTTGACTTCAGTTCTGACCCGATGTAGTATGAATTGGAAATTCCTTAGAGCTTCCTTAGGACCAGGTTACATGATTGTATAACCCTCTGTGGTTGGATCGTTGATTGTCCGATTCGTTTGCACGTTTCCGTTAATTGCTTAATGTTGACCATAATGCCCTTTTGACCATAAAACGAGAAATTTAGAAATGTGAAAGGACAATAATATTTATTAATGATTTATAAATATGTCCCTAAAATTTCATATCAGTTGGAGGTCTAGATTAGGAGTTATGCCAAATAGCGTAATTAGAAAGCTTTTTGTTAATTAAACAGCGTAATTAGCGTAAAGCCTATCTAAACCCAATTTTTGACACCAAACCTTTTACCCACTGATGTAATATAATATTTTGGGATTTTTGAAGATTTTTAATTATTTTTAAATTGATCATAACATGGGGTTATCGCTTTGATTCAGTTAATACCGATTATACCCTTTTTGTGTATAAAATGAGTTTTACATAGTATTTTGACACCAATCAAATTGCTACTGATTTTATATAATAAATGAAGTATTCTAAACTTTATACCCTGATCAGAAAACTCAGATTTCCTGTATAACCCGGAAATCGCTTAAAACGGCTTTTTACGCGTATTAAACACCTAGTATGGGTTTAAAACCATTTTGTCATATAAGACTTATCACCAACTGATATAACCTATTAAATTAAATTGTTTTACCGATTATTTTAGACCCGAGTCTCAGAACTTTATTTAATCTCTTTTATAATCTTTAAAATGACCAAAATACCCCTACGGGACTTAAATTGAGATTAAACTCGTTTTGGGCATAATGGAAGGTATCCTACTGATATCACAACATATTTAAGGTATATTAACTTAGGAAACTTGTGTATGATTCTTTTGGTTACTCGTTACGCACTTTTCGCGTTCGGATCGGCTTATGTAACTAGTTTGCATGTATTAGCCGAAACGGGTCAAACCATATCATTTTGTCTCAAAATCCAGAATGTGTTTAAGTTACTCATATTATACAAGCATACAAGATTGTCGGGTCAAAACCACATTCTAATCCGGTCTTCGCTTTATCATGCGTTTGAACTGTATCTTCCTTTGAAAACTAACCGGTCTAAGTCAAGGCTTAATTAAAGACCCGTTAGGATTCTAATAGGTTATTAAAAAACCTTCGTTCCAAATTTAGGAGCCCAGTAAAAGCTATCTGTACTTGCTGATTTGATACGACTGGGATTGAATTTATATTTAGCTCAGGTAAATACTTTTAACTTATTTTCCCTATACGGGCTTGGGGTACGGTATATAAAATACCGCTTGGTCGGTCATTAAATCTTTAATCGTATGGTGGTTAATTGATATTAATCGGCCCCGTTTAAATTGTTTTGTTTTCTTAAAGCCTTTGGGAGGTTAATGACCATGTCCCGGATATCCTTGGCATCATTTTACGAAATGGCCACGACCTAAGCGCGGGGTGTAGGCGTACACTCGTCAGTGCATAAATAAATAATGTGGTGTGTCTATTGATCTTTAACCCAGCACGAACTGGGCTACTGAAAGCATAAGAAACATGTAATTCTCTTACAAGATTATATTCAAATAATTATCCCAAGTTACAAAATGTTTGTGCCACGTGCATTCAAATCAATTTTTAACCTTTTTAAAATGAGTCAGTTAAATTGTATTTACCAGTGTAAACTGACGTATTTTTCAAAAAGGCTAAGTGCAGGTACTAATCGGAATGGGCTGGCTACTCCTAGCATCAATAAAGAGTCTCCCAAGCTTAGATGCCTAAAGTCTGTTGAACAATGTTTCATTTTAATTTCGATCCGCCTGTGGATCCTTTACTTTCCGTTGTAATACTTGATATTACTTTATATTCGGATTGTAATATATTTATCTTTTGCTTCCGCTATGCATTTATATATTGTGTTGTTTGACTATGACGACATCAACTACGTCACGATACTCCCTTACCGGGCCCACCGGTGAAACGTGGAATTTTAGGGGTGTGACAGATACGCCGCTGGTACTTCCTATGTATAAGTGTTTTTATCATATTACATTTCAAAATAATATTGGATTTGATCGTGACGATGAGCTGAGTCTTCAAAATATGGATTGTTAGGAGACACCATCTGATTAAATATGATGATGCGATCACATATTGTGGAAAATAGTGGGGTAATCATGATACTGGTGTTGAACTGTTATATTCTGGGTTATCTGACTATTTATGGGTCGCAAAGTAAAAATCCGCAACAATGAAAAACTGACGTTTGGGACTGATATTGTCATATTCTCAGTATAGTCGAGTTTTTCAAAGATGAGAGAAGACCGAATTGCTCTTTTTACACATTTAGTAATATGATTTCGAGATATAAACCTAAATATCAATAGCTTTCTTATCTCATGGGGAATATCTCTCAGATATATGGATAACCTCCGAAATCTCGTCTGAGAGGTTGCCTGATTCTAAGATACTAGGTCTTTATACTTACAGATATCTGAGGTATTATACTTGGTCTTCTGATTTTGCGTCAGCAATGGCCTAGACCACGTTTAATACTTTGTGCGCTTATTAAAAGCTTACCCTCTGCATAAAAATTGAGAAAATATCGAAAGATATAAATCTAGTGCAGTTGTAAAGAAGATCCCTAAGTGGGACACACCTTAAAGTCGAGCCTTCATCTCTTTGACTGAACGGTAGTTCGTACCTGAGCTCTTATGGTCTCGCATTAACCCAGAATACAGATATCAATATAGTATATTCACATATAAGACTGAATCTAGGGAAACTTGATACGAGAGTATATTCTGAGGTGAGACACGCGAATAAGTTATGTTCCTAAAACATTAAATCTCATATCTTGAATCAATTGAAGTTTTTGTGAAAATTTAAGTCGACCAGTATACTGACAATCTAGGTGAATCATTTAAAACTTAACGTCAATATAAAAGGTCAACGGTGCTAGTGTTTTGCCATAAACTGATACAATCCTCTGACACGAACTCAAACAAAAATATGTTTGTAAATATTTTTTATTGTTTTTCTTTAAAAGAAAAATCTTAGAAAAATTCAAAAAGACAGTGTTTTAGCATAAACTTTGAAAAATTCAAAAAGATTTTGTTTCTGCTTTATTTTCGATAACCGATGTCTGAATGCTAAGTTTCAAAGTCTAAGGATGTTGAAAATGTCTCTGAAAATAAACAAGTTCATTAAATTGAAACTTGAAGTTTTAATTGAAAAATCGAAAACAGTTTGTGAAAATCTTCAAGGTCATTAATTTGAACTTCGATGATTAATTGTAAGATTTTTTGATACTTAAATGTCAGATATATAGTTATTTGATAGGGGGAGAGAGTTAGTATGCAATCCTTGACTCTTAAAACTGTCAAAAGGTTGTTATAGAGCCAGATTTCGCTACTGGGATATAATAAACTTTTATTATTCATATTTGTGTTTAGAGCTAGGTTTTCAATCTTAGATTTAAATTGTCAAATATTTTACAAATGGTTTGAATTTGTTAGAGTTTCAGATGATGTACCAGATTAGGATCCTGATAGCGGAGGCTAAGGGGGAGTCTGAAGACAGGCTCAAAGCAATGGGGAGCTTATAATCGAAGAGCCAGGTGTCAATCCTAGAAGCCGAAAGTACGGAAGCATAAAAGCAAGGGGGAGCCTGAAGATCAAGTTAGCTGAAAGGGGGAGCAGTTGAAGTTGTAAGCAGATTCAAGGGGAGTCTGTTAGAGTAAAAGAGAGAGTCTATGGTGTTGAAGATGTCAACACTTCAGGAAGACTCAGAGAGAGAGATAGAAAGCTACGAGATTGACTGTAGTAATATCCAAGTGGAGTCTGTGAGTGCATTATGTCTATCACTTCCGTCAATCACGTATCGTAGCTTAATCAGATAAGCAAGACATGATTTGAACTGAAGTTTATATGAGAAGGAATGCAGGTTCGTACGAAGGAGCCATAACAGGTTCGTACGAACCTACATAAGACCAAGATGTTGGTTTGTATAAGCAGGTTAGTATGAGGGGTGGGTTCGTACGAACCCAGGCCGGTTCGTACTTAGCTTTGTGCGAACCCACCAATTCTATATATAGGGGTGTTCTCTTGTTCATTGGAAGAACTTTGCTGATTTAGAGGGGAAACTCTTGTCAGTTGATTTCGTGGTTCTGTACTTGTTATATCAGTGATAGAAATAAGTGTTAATTACATCTTTGTGTTCAATTCACACATGAACTTGGATTCCGCATAAGATTCGTGTTCTACGCATTCATCGGTTGAAGATTCGATCCTCGGAGCGAATCCACAGACAAAATAGTCGATAAAAAACTTTCGTAAATAAACTGTACATGATCTTCACGTGTCGCGATGCAAACACATATCCAGCTCATGACACGCCAAGTAATATTTTCTTTAGAATTTTCATTGTTGGCCCCTGCAATTCCTTGTGTGCTCCCGGGTGCTCGTTTCTTCACCGTTTTTTCTCCCATTAGGCAACGGAACCTGCAATAACATAAACTAATCTAATACAAGCTAAAACTACTAAAATGACACCTAACTTATACAAAATTGTATAAAATACTTAGGATCAGGGCCGGCTCAACCATTTTGGTGGCCTAAGGCGAAGTAAAATCTTGTGGCCTTTTTCCCAAAAAAATGTATGTAATTGAAAGTTAAACTTGAAGGGCCCAAGTGTAATTATTTGAAAGATTGTGCTAAAATTTAAAAACAAGAAAAAAAATGGTGAACCAGGGATTCGAACCCAGGTCTCACCAACATCCATGCATACACAAAACCACTACACTACCAACCATCAATCTATTGATAACCCACACCTTAAATATTTTATAAATGAACTGTGGTTTCATCAAATTGTAGAGGCCCTATAGTTTTGGTGGCCCAAGGCCGAAGCCTCATTAGGCTTACCCTTGGGCCGGCCCTGCTTAGGATAAATGGATGTGGTTTGCAGCACATCATCAGATATAGGGATGTGCATTTGGTATCGATATTGAATTTCCCGTACCAAATTATTTTTGGTACAGATTCAGTACCCACTTGATGTTTCAGTAAATGTATTTTACTGAACTTTACCTTGAAATACGGTACCGTACCGAACATTTTCAGTAGCATTACCCATATTTGGTGATTTTAGGTACCGATACTGATACCGAGCTCATCTCTAATTAGGTACATCTACTTGTCTTATTATACTCTTCAAATAAACAATTTTCATTATTCAATCAGTGTAATACATATCATTATAACCTAGCTATGTAAATAGAAGTATACTTTCCAAATTGGTATACCAAGGGTTTAAGAGTACTCAGAGTAGGCTTCCAATCTCCAATACTATAATTTAACTAAAAATTATTAATTTTTCTTTCTAAATTTAACTCTCACTTTTAAAAACCTCCCACATCTCATTTCTCATTCGTATCTTTATATTTTTTTTCTTTATTATTTCTTTCTCTTTCTTTCAATTACAATCTTTACTACTTTTATAGATAAATAAAAATTAATAAGAATTTGAATTATATTCTATAAATTTCAACACATCATTATGTCATGTTTATTTCTATCTACATTTTAATATAAAATTTATAAAAATTTGAGTCGTTATCTATAAATATTTTTATAAACTAAACACGTCTTAGTTTTTATAAGTGTGTATTTAAATTTGTATAAAAGTTAAAAAATAATAAAATAATAAAGTAGAGCCCTAAATTTAGGGGATTGCACTATATTTTTTACAATTGACATGTGTTACATCTTCCACTTGCGGTCGCCACCTCCTAGGGGACGGTCCATGGTTCTAGAATGTTTGTGAGTAGACATGCCATTGTTTTAAGACTATAAGGTACCTTGATGTATAATTGACATGGCAACGTGTGATCGAGGCTAGGGTGCCACTTCCCAGAATAAGACTCAATTTATATTCTTTTAGGGCTTTAGTTAATTAGTCCATCTAGCTACACTAGATTTTCTATATTTATTGTCTAGCCTTTCTTGGTTTTCTGCAACCTTTCCTTTTCTCAAATTTTTTTTTTTTTGAATGGCGATATTCTACAACAGGCGATAGGTATCGCACCTGCTTAGCAGGCCATCCACCCCACTCTGGCACAAGACTATGTTGTCTTAACCGGGTCCACGCTTGGCATCAGAGTTTGGCTTGGCGCTCCCCGAGAAAATTTCCAGCCCACCGGCATCCTCGGCAGTTTTTCGAATATTAGATAATTGAACTTAGAACTTAGTGAAAAACATGTTTAATTAAAAAATAATATATTGTATGCTATTGTATACATTATAGACGTACTACTTCGAGGTTCACTTACGGATGATATTACCGACATAATTTACGATACAGTTCACATGTCAGTGATACTGACGAAAACTTGCCAACAGATTACTGACGACTGTTTCCGACAGATGATATGCCATGAGATCCCCGACATAAACGAACCGTAACCGAAAACCGAACCGTTAATCGAAATTAACTAGAACCGACAAAATCAATCGATTATGGTTAAGTGAAATTAATCAACCGACCATTAGGTTATGATTACCATGGCCGGCCCTGGAGGTGGGCGGGGAGGACCACTAGCCAGGGCTCGATATTTCGAGTGACACATTTTTTTATGAAAAAAACCTGATACATATATGTAAAATATTTTTTTTAATAGGGTACACTCATATAAACACCAACATAGGCCCCCTTACAAAATTCGGTAAAGGATCAAATAAAAATAATATTAACGTACGAAACGTACGCATTGAGGGAAAAAGCCAAAACTGGCGGTGTCATTTTGGTAATTATCAGCAACTTCGAAATTACTGGGGAAAAAGCAAAAAGTGTCTTGTAGAGTAATTTTGGGAAATGTAGGGTAATTATCAAATTACTCTAGTAGAGTAATTGTGACTTCTGTAGAGTAATTTTGGAAAATGTCTTGTAGAGTAATTTTGTTAGCATTTAGTTATGGGGTTTAGCTTTATGGTTTAGCTTTTAGCTTTTAGTTGGGGGGGGGGGGGGTTAGGTTTTTTTTTTTTGGGCGGGGGGTGGTTTAGGTTTTTTTAGGTTTTTGGGGGGTGGGGGGGGGGGGGGGGGGCGTTACTGTAATTTTGATAATTACCCTACAATTTTGATAATTACCCTACACGACCAAAATTACTCTACATGAACATTTACAATGGTTTAGGTTTTTTTTTTTTTTGGGGGGGGGGGGGGGGTTAGTGTAATTTTACAATTTTGATAATTACCCTACACGACCAAAATTACTCTATATGAACATTTACAAAATTACTCTTCAAAATTACTCTACTAGAGTAATTTTGAAGTTGCTGATAATTACCAAAATGACACCGCCACTTTTTTTACTTTTCTTTCAATTCGTACGTTTCGTACGTTTATTTTATTTTTACGGGAACTTAACTCTACAAAATTATTCTTATGGTTTAGATAGGTTATTAACCTTTTTGGCATTAGGTTTAGACCTTTTGTGAGCCCAATACCCAATTTCGTTAAGGCTTAAGGACGCATTTTTTCAAACTCGAACAAGGTACATGAATTCTCAGGGCCGGCCCTGATGATTACGATTAAGGTGTCTTCGTTAACCGACTTTAACTGAACCTAACCTTGCATGTCTGTGAATTTCTAGCTTTTATGCATGTATTTTCAGCTTTTATATTGTCCATAACCGAGCTTGATTGGAACACTACAGTTGAGCTTAGAACCTACTTATTTCAGTTTGGAACCTACATAACCTAGTTTGGAACACCGTAGGCGACCCATTTTTAGTTGAAAAACGCAAAAAAAAAAAAAAAAAAAAAAAAAAGTACAATGGACAAATAATCAAACTTTAATCTAAACTGAAATATAATTGACGGTTAACCAACCATCGGTTATGGTTAATCCTTCATAACCAAATTTAATGAATTTTGCACACCCCTTGTCTATGTGTCATGTTTATTCTTTAAAAAAACTTCCCTAATATATTTTTTCTATGTGTCATTTTTATTCTTTAAAAAAACCTTCCCTAATGTATTTTTTCTAAGAAATCTTTTTCAATTGAAAAAATAACTTTCTTGTGACATTATATGCTTTTAAGCAATTAATAATTTTAAAGTTATAACTAAACATATGAAAATATAATTAAACATTTCGGGTTTTAACCGATTACAATGTGTAATGAACAATTAGGTAATTGAACTTAGTGAAAAACTTTTTTTAGGTAATTGAACTTGGTGAAAAACATTTTTATTTTGTAAATGGATTGTAATAGAATAACACAAACTGAAACCGGACTTAAATTGTGTAGTTATAAAATAACTTAATAAACTTTATGAATAAAATTGCTTTAAATTAAGTCAATACTTTTTTTATCTACTTTTAGTACGAAATTTGATAAAACAATATTTTATTAATCTCTTTTTTTTAATAGCCATCAACTACTCCATTGCCTTAAAAAAATTATATGGTCCCGTTTATCGATTAATGCTCCCCGCCAAATTAAACGGACTTTTATTAATTTTTTATTTCCATTCACGTTTATGTATAGTGTTACACCTTGACAAATCTGTTGATACTTGATCATAAGATTTAACTCATCTCAAATATGACCAACCTATTTGAGTGCAATGACTACCAATTCTTAACTAAACACCAACAGACTTTAATCGGACTACCACAACGACAACAACCATACCTGGGTAAATCCCACAAATAGCAAACATAATGGTAGGTTCTGGAAGGGTTAGATGTAGATAAACCTTACCTCTATCCTTGAGGATAATAAAGAGGCTGATTCTAGAGAGACCTTTAGGTCCACAACAAACAACCGATAAACAAACACTATTTAGCTTAGTTATTGACTCATTAATACATACATATAAATTATGATATTGTTTCCTTTGGATGTAAAGTTTAAATCCGACAAGTGTAGATGATGAGTGGGATTAATCATTAACGGGTAACCTCCTAGTAAGGTTTCACTCGAGCTAGTGATGGATCTAAGATTTTTTTCCACCGAATTCCTTTTGGTAGATTCTCACAAATTCCTTCCAAATGATACAAAGTTTTCACTATTTTTCCGCCATTTTTTTCTAAAACGGGGGGGGGGGGGGGGGGGGGTCTCGGAAACCTTAAAAAACCCTTGATTAGCCCCTGACTCAAGCAACCAAAAGAAATAAATAAGTTTATGGTAGGAAAAACAGACAATATTGACTGCTATGGGAAGACTGATATTACATGTATACAATGGTGAATAATGGTAAATAACTTGATTTTAGGGTGTGACTGATAACAGGACTTGCTTAATTTCAAGCCTAAAATATATCCATACAGATCAAGTCGTCCCTCCAGCAATCATCAAACTTCACAATTGAACAAAGAAAACTGATGAATTGGAGATAAATAGTGCGTTCAACATCCTTAATTTAAACATGGTTTGAAAAATCGGTGTATAATTAAAAACATTGTTTGGAAAATGGTACCTAATTAAACAATGTATGCTACAAGTGAATGAATTCGTGAAAACACTGAAGTTAATGAATTTAAACATTGTTTGGAATATTCGCTTAGAATTAAACATTGTATGTGTTGAAATATATAATCATTTTCAATCTTTTTGAATAAATGTTAATGAAACTTGTTAAAAGTTTTGGTGTAATTTTGTCAAGTTTAAATTATTTTATGTGTTCTTATATTTTGTTTATTGGTGTTTTTGTATGTTATTTTATGTGTTCTTATATATTGTTTATTGGTGTTTTTGTATGGTTGAAGATGGGCTAAAAGCTGGTTAATTGAGGAGATGGGTCAATAGTTGTAGCTGGGCCATTGCTGAGGAGTGTAGTTAGAGATGGGCATAATAACTGGTTCTAAACTCGACTAGGCAGACCCGACCTGGAACCGGTTCCACTCTCTACCCGCCTAATAGAAGAACCGGTTCCGGGTAGAAAAAACCCATAGGTTCCTACCCGGGTCCACTATTTATAAAAACATTGATACGTAGCCGATTCCTACCCGGAACCGGTTCCTCCGTACCCAACTCAGACCCGATGCATTAACTTGTAGACAATGTTACGGTGGAATCGATTCCTAGCCGATTCATTTTAACCAAGCATTACATTACACTAAATTACAACCGGTTACATAAGTTAAAACCAAATATTACCAAATACTAAACATTACATTAACATAAAACACACTAAATCAAACATTACATAACATAAAACACACTAAACCCAACATTACCTAAACACACTAAACCCAACATTACCTAAACACACTAAACCTTCAAAGAACCGGTTCCGGATGATTACCGGCTTCACTTTTCTTCGTCGTAACCTCTGTAACCGTACAATGACGGTCGGTGTGTTTTTTAAGCGTAGAGTTCGCCGTAGCCTTCATGAAATTCCCGCAACCTTTGCACCGTGCCATCTCATGGCTATCGGACATCAAGCACAAATCAAAGTGCTTCCAATCTTGGGGGTTTCTTTTGGTTTCCAAAACCATGACTACTTCCTCGTTGCACGCCATAACGAGCTTTGAAAGTGATTAGAATGTCACACCCTGACTTTTGCGGAAACCTTAAAAAACCCTTGATTAGCCCCTGACTCAAGCAACCAAAAGAAATAAATAAGTTTATGGTAGGAAAAACAGACAATATTGACTGCTATGGGAAGACTGATATTACATGTATACAATGGTGAATAATGGTAAATAACTTGATTTTAGGGTGTGACTGATAACAGGACTTGCTTAATTTCAAGCCTAAAATATATCCATACAGATCAAGTCGTCCCTCCAGCAATCATCAAACTTCACAATTGAACAAAGAAAACTGATGAATTGGAGATAAATAGTGCGTTCAACATCCTTAATTTAAACATGGTTTGAAAAATCGGTGTATAATTAAAAACATTGTTTGGAAAATGGTACCTAATTAAACAATGTATGCTACAAGTGAATGAATTCGTGAAAACACTGAAGTTAATGAATTTAAACATTGTTTGGAATATTCGCTTAGAATTAAACATTGTATGTGTTGAAATATATAATCATTTTCAATCTTTTTGAATAAATGTTAATGAAACTTGTTAAAAGTTTTGGTGTAATTTTGTCAAGTTTAAATTATTTTATGTGTTCTTATATTTTGTTTATTGGTGTTTTTGTATGTTATTTTATGTGTTCTTATATATTGTTTATTGGTGTTTTTGTATGGTTGAAGATGGGCTAAAAGCTGGTTAATTGAGGAGATGGGTCAATAGTTGTAGCTGGGCCATTGCTGAGGAGTGTAGTTAGAGATGGGCATAATAACTGGTTCTAAACTCGACTAGGCAGACCCGACCTGGAACCGGTTCCACTCTCTACCCGCCTAATAGAAGAACCGGTTCCGGGTAGAAAAAACCCATAGGTTCCTACCCGGGTCCACTATTTATAAAAACATTGATACGTAGCCGATTCCTACCCGGAACCGGTTCCTCCGTACCCAACTCAGACCCGATGCATTAACTTGTAGACAATGTTACGGTGGAATCGATTCCTAGCCGATTCATTTTAACCAAGCATTACATTACACTAAATTACAACCGGTTACATAAGTTAAAACCAAATATTACCAAATACTAAACATTACATTAACATAAAACACACTAAATCAAACATTACATAACATAAAACACACTAAACCCAACATTACCTAAACACACTAAACCCAACATTACCTAAACACACTAAACCTTCAAAGAACCGGTTCCGGATGATTACCGGCTTCACTTTTCTTCGTCGTAACCTCTGTAACCGTACAATGACGGTCGGTGTGTTTTTTAAGCGTAGAGTTCGCCGTAGCCTTCATGAAATTCCCGCAACCTTTGCACCGTGCCATCTCATGGCTATCGGACATCAAGCACAAATCAAAGTGCTTCCAATCTTGGGGGTTTCTTTTGGTTTCCAAAACCATGACTACTTCCTCGTTGCACGCCATAACGAGCTTTGAAAGTGATTAGAATGTCACACCCTGACTTTTGCGGAAGCGCATTCGTGTGACTTGTTCAGTTTTCATTGCATTCGATTATAATAAACAACTATATAATTAAAATGATGTTCATCCATTCATAAAGTTTAAAACATTACAAACACCAGTCATTTAAGTTTCAAACAACACAACCTCTGTTTAAGTTGCAAACCAACAAAAGTGGATGACATCTAAACTTGAAATTTATATCCGGAAAACAACACCATCTCCCAAGATCCAACTTGTTTCCTGGAATACATGTAATTTTGAAAACATCAACAAAAGTTGAGCGAGTTCATGCGTTTTGTATGAATACTGATAAACTTGTAAACATTTGAGAGATTCCTTTGAAAACAGGTATGTAAAGCGTCTATGAACATATCAATTAATGTTTTGCAAGGACATTAATGTATGTGACGACATAGAGAGTACTCAACCCGAGTAGACTATTGTTAGTGTCGAATCCCCTCGACTGTGTCGAATCCCCTCAACTGTGTCAAATCCTCTTGACCGTATCAAATCACCTTGACTGTGTCAAATCCCCTTGACCGTTGCCGAATCACCTCGACTGGGACACAACAGCACTCTAAGTGGTCACATAGGGACCATGAGTGGGGCTCGGCCGTACCCGTTATCTAACCCTTGTCCATGATTCATATGAGAGTTATTGGCATTTCAGTTTCAGCCTATGCTCACATGATCTAATAGTTCATTTCATAGCCAAATCATACAATTTGAACATTCGTAACATGTATTTCACCCCCGAGAGTTATAAATCCGAAAACAGTTAAGAGAAAATGAGGACATGAACTCACAATTTTGCGTCCTGCTGTCTCGTATACTCAAATGTCCTTCTATGAGTCGTACAACTACCTACACACGTGCCATGTTTTATTAGACATTTTAGGTCGTGTAACGACTCTAAGTCTTAGTTGTTTTTTAAGACTTATTTTGGAATTGGTATTCTTTGAGTTACATCTTTGATATACATTATATAATTCCAAAGTATAAAATTATTAGTTAAAATAATAATATTTTAATTTAAATTTTATTTATCTAATTATTTGGAATATTGTTAAAATAATATATTTTAACTTGGTTTATTATGCATTTCCACATATGTATTTTCCCAAGTATGGGTATACTTGTACTTGTGTATTTTCATACTTGTGTATTTCCATACTTGTGTATTTTTCCAAGTATTGGTGGCGTATTCAGGTGTGTAATTATACGTATGAGGATACGTATTTTCTTGTATTCATTAAGTATCTTATACTTAATTTTGTATTTAACTTTCCAGAATATTATTTTTAGGTAATTAAAAATAACCGAACTTATATTCTCAATATATATATATATATATAGGGAGAAGATCATGCGAGAACCACCTCTTATTGTGAGAACCGCGAGAACCAATGTGAACACACCAAAAATGCTTAAAAATAGCTAAAAATCACACAAAATTTTTTTTTTGAATTTTTTAATATTTTTTATAAAAAAATCGCTACTTTTCGAAGCCAAAAAAAAAAAAAAAAAATTTTTAAATTTTTTTTTTTTGCTTCGAAAAGTAGCGATTTTAACCTAAAAAATATTAAAAAAATCAAAAAAAAAAATTTTAGATTTTTTTAGATTTTTTTTAGATTTTTTTAGGTATTTTGGGGGTTTAGTTTTTAGCATTTTAGCTTGGGGGGGGGAGGTGGGGGAGGGGGGCTTAGGTTTTTTGGGGGTGGGGGAGGGGAGTTTAGGTTTTTTTTTGGGGGGGGGGGGGGGGTTAGGTTTTTGGGGGGTGGGGGTTAGGTTTTTTTAGGTTTTTTTAGCTATTTTAGGTTGTGTTCACATTGGTTCTCAAGGTTCTCACAATAAGGGTGGTTCTCGCATGAGCCCCTCCCTATATATATATATATATATATATATATATATGGGGCCGCTAGAATGAGAACCACCACGAGTTATGAGAACCACGAGAACCAAGTGCCACGGAGGGGCGTTGACCACGAAATTTTTTTTACACCTAGATCCGTATATTTTAAGACCGGGTGTAAAAAAAAATTTTCAAACGGCGCGCCCGATGGGGTAGTTTTTTACACCCAAAGTTTGGTGTTTTTAATTTTTTTTTCTTTTTTCTTTTTTTTTTTACAAACTTTGGGTGTAAAAAACTACACCCTCGGGCGCGCCGTTTGAAAATTTTTTTTACACCCGGTCTTAAAATATACGGATCTAGGGGTAAAAAAAATTTCGTGGTCAACGCCCCTCCGTGGCACTTGGTTCTCGTGGTTCTCATAACTCGTGGTGGTTCTCATTCTAGCGGCTCCCTATATATATATATATATATATATATATATATATTAAGAGAATTTTTATAGAAAAATATCTATAAATCTTACTTGGCAAAAATAAGTATACTTCCATATAAATATCAAAAATATTATATTTTTAAGATTAAACTTAGAAAATATATATTTCTATTTCCACCCAAAATAATATATTTTTAACTTGTTTAAGAAAATATATATATTCTCCACTCACAAATAATATATTTTCTATTTGACAAAACATGATATACTTTCTAATACTTGTAAAAATCCATAATTTCCGTTTCTTTGGTTTTCAAAATACCGTTTGTCATTCTTGTCGACTTACGAATTTTATTTCCGGAATATATATATTTATAGTCCTTATGTCCGTTTGTCCGATATTCGGGATAATTTATATATTTATTTTCTTGGGATTTTTGTAGTATTTTCATATTACAATTTTGGTATTTTGGTGAGTTATATTATTTTCAAGTTCCTAAAATAATATAACTAATACACGTAATATACAAATAACACACAATTTGTGACATCTAATTATATATCTTTCTAAATATATACTTAGCCTTTTTATTTATCAAAAATCAACCTCCAATATTTGTAATTTTTGTAATAAAAATTATGGCAAGTTTTTATATGAAAACAATGATCAAAATTTACTTGTAAACACTTGTTTAAAAATGTTTTTTTTTTTCTAAGTGTTTAATTTCTACAAAAAATTTGCCATAGTTTCCCCTTAAAAATGGAGGTTTCCATGCTCAAAGGTATATCATTTTCTTTTAAAAATCATCACTAATCATCAACAATATAAACAAGACTTACCATGAGCCAAAAATATGCAATTTACACTATATAATGAACTTGAAAGTTTGTAAAAATTTGTAGTAACTTCACATGTTGTTTAGTGAGTTTAATTACCCCTAAAAACATGGTTATTAGTTTATAAATCTCATTTCTTGTAAATTTTAGTTCTTTACAACTTGTGTGAATATTTTCTAAAAATAATTCTTCTTGTATTCTTCTTGTTACCAACATCTTTCTAGCTTTGATTTAACACTTAAAACATGATTAACTTCTTTAAAAACCATGATCATGTTAATCTTGTAATAAACTTTGTTCTCTTGAAAATATTATCTTTGAAATCTTTCATTTTCAAGACTTATAACATGTATAAAAAATCATCATACACTAAAACAAGCTTATATTCAAGTTCATATTTATCATAAAGGATGATCATTATGATTTTCTCAAGATCCATCCTTATACTTGCTAGATCATGTGTTTAATCATCACCTAGCAAGCTTCTTATGATGATCAACATCATAATCACAAGAAATCAACAAACAAGTTTCATACATACACTAAAACAACTTAGATTTTCATGTTATTAAGCTTTATGTTCAAGATCATCTTCATGTTTCTTTGAGATTCTATAGATTAACATGTTACATATAACAACCCTAAAGAAACTGACACCTTTATAATTTTTCCAACACCCTAATATATTTTAAAATACCCTTATATGTCTTTAAATACACCCCGTATGTGAAAACGGAGCCCGAAATACAATATAGCATTAAAAATAAATAAAAAACAAGGAAATATACGTTTAGGCGGGCCGCGACAACCCTCGCCTTTCGTTTACGCGGGCGGTTTAAGGGTAAAAGGTAAAAACCTGATTTTTTAGTTAAGGCGGGCCGCGTAAACCTTAGTTAACATCTACGCGGGCCGCGTGAACTTAAAATCTAGCGCGACCCTGGGCCGCCACGTGGCCCAACAGCGAGTTGACTGGGTTTGACGCGGGCCGCGTAAACCCTTGTCTTCTCTTACGCGGGCCGCGTAAAACTCCTGATGAGGCACTATAAATAGAACGCATCGGCCTTCAGTCTATTTCGTTCATTTCTTTCTTAACGTGATTCTCTTATAGTAGGCATAATATTCAAGTATTATACCCCCTAATTAGCGAGGTTCTGCTCCGTTGTAAGTATTATAACCCCAGTTTCGTATTAGATACGCTGCCCAATTGATTTAGGGTTCTGTAACAACTATCGTGGTTCTGCCCGACGTAGTTGTTGGAATACCGTCTCGGGGAGGGTATCATTAATATAATAAAAGGGTTATTATACTAACCTATGTATATTTGTGTAAATTATAGATTAATCCCAGGAAACCCTTACGCGAAGTCTAAGATAGCAATGTGAGTTTATCCGATTTTTGTTAAACTTTTTGTAATATTTACAAAACCTTAAATGCTTTACAATATGATTAAGTGATTATTGAGTCTTTGTAGTTCTTCAATTACTGCCAGTATGTTGGGGTTTTGTATACAAAATGTGGAACACGTTACCATTGGAAGACGAGTTAGCCAATGTGTAATATGACCCACCAGTCAGGATTGACAGTACTGAATGAGTAATTGTGTAGAAATAAACAATGTGATCGCTCTCAATACTGTGTTAATTGATAAAATATTTCTTGATTAAATTGGGATTCACTCACCAGTATTTCCCATTGAAAAATGTTTTTAAAACGCGTTTCAGGTAACACAATGTGACAGCCAATTAGTAAAAAGCCAGCTGGAGAGCACTGAAGGCTTGGGAAAAATGTGGCTATAAAAGTTACCTAAAAGACGATGTTTTAAATTCAATAAAATATGGTTTATCCCTATAAACATGTTGTAATAAGAAACTTGGGATTTACCCATGTGATTATTAATATCAAATATGGTGGTTTTACTCTGATAAACATTTCCTAACTACGGTCCTGATGTAATTTCCGCTGCCAAATTAACAAACTGATACCACCAAAATTCTGAGTTCGCGTCCGCCCGTTCCCGGGACAGATAAGGGATCGGGGGTTGCGACAGGAGGTGGTATCAGAGCCTAGCCACTGGTCTAAGCCAAAGAAGTGTTCTGCTGACACTTAAACTTTAAATTTTGTGTTAGGAAATAATTTATGTGATTATGTGTTTTGTGTTATTTGACTATTTGTTAGTTTACAGTATGAGTGATCAAGGACCCTCAGACATGTGTCGTCAGTTGTCTGATTCACCTAGGAGTGAAGGTACCTCTTCCCAGCCTACCCTCTCGGGGTATTCTGCTGATCAGGAAGAAGGGATGTTTGCCTTTAAAGCTCAGTCGGAAGAGCCATTCCCTCATAAAAAGAGAGGATGGTTCAGTAAGGAAGCATTTGCGCGTAGGAAAAGAATGCGAAAGTTGCAACAACAAAGAGTTCTAGCGGCTGCTAAGAGAGAGTCAGATGCCCACACACAGGATATGCTTAATAGAAGCCTAGCCAATTTCCATATCCTAGCTACAACTGCTGCTGACCCAAGTCTGGAACAACTAGTAGCCCCACAACCCTTACCTTTGATTCCTACTCAACCAATGGAGGTAGAAATGCATGATTTTAAACCTGAGGAGATACCTAGGATACCAGCCCCTAATCCTTTAGATCCAAATTATGATCCCTGGTTTGATGATCTTAGGGATTATGTGCCACGCTATCACTTAAACGAAGAAACCTTGCCGAACTTAGCAGCATATCCAGGTCTGGACCTTCTAGATCCCTATTATGACAACAATGAATACATTAGGGAGATTTTGGAGAATCCATACCCTCAGGAGAATCCAGTACCTCAGTACCCAGAGCCAATACCAGTACCTGCACCCTCAATGAGTGCAGAGAGATTGCAAGAACTCCGAAATTTCAGAGAAGAAATCATAGAAAGTAGTGAAAGGATGAGGTATGTGGGAGAGCAACTCGTATGGAAATACGATGAGCGTCAGATGGATTTCGGGGGAAATCCATATCCGTGAAGGTGATGGTAAAGTTGGTAATAATAATAAAATAAATAAAGTATATGTAATAATAATAAATCTATCGTAGTATAGACCACTTTGTGGTTAACGAGGCATAATAGTATTGTAATTTTTAATTTCTGTTTTAGTGTGTATTTGACGCATACTATATAGAAAAGAGTAAAGTCGCAATGCACGACGTTTTTGACCAATATGTGTATTATGTGGTTGTTACTTAAACTATTTAATTATTCTATTAATGATTGGTAAATGTTTAAAATTCGGATGGCCGATGAAGGAAATCTGAATAATGATAACCAGAGTAACATTAACTTGGTTAATGAGAATCCAAGCATCAATAACAATGGAAATCAAGTGGATAATAGTGCTATCCAACACATAGTCGCACAAGGAATAATAGATGCAATGCCATATATTATTCAAACGGTTAAGGAAGCCGATAACAAAAGTAAACATGATAGCAAGCGACCCTCTGAACCCGAAAACAGTGTAAACAATGGACCTGTACTTCAAATGCCCATTCCCAAAAGAAGAAGAACCGTGTCTTACGGTTGCTCTTATAAAGAATTCTGGTCTTGTAAACCAATGGAATTCTCGGGCAACGAAGAGGCCATTGCAACCCTACGCTGGATAGAAAAGACTGAGGCAGTCTTAAGAATAAGCAAGTGTGCTAAAGAAGATAAGATAATGTTTGCTTCTAATCTGTTTAAAAATTCAGCACTAGAATGGTGGAACACTATCCTCCAATCAAGAGGAAGTGATAGAACTTACAATATGGAATGGGAAGAATTTAAGAACAAGGTAGAAAGGAAATTCTGCCCACCCAATGAGAAGGAACAAATAGCAAACAAATTCCTAAACCTTAGAATGACCGGTGTGGATAGTAAGGGATACACTAAATTATTCTTTGAATATGCTAGGATAGTGCCAACCCTTGCTTCACCTGAACCAATGTTAATCTCCCGTTATATCTGGGGATTAATTGGAGAGATAAGACACATAGTCAAGGCAGCTAGACCTCAAACCATAGAAGAAGCTGTAGAACTAGCAAATACCTTGACAGATGAATTAGTCCGTACCCGAGAAGAGGATCAAAGGAGAAACCTAACCCAGAAGCTCACACAAGAATTTCGTTCTGGAAATTTTAATCATGGGAAAAATATAGGTTCTACCTCTACACCTTACTGTAAGAATTGCAAAAGGAAGCATTCAGGAAGATGCTCTATATACTGTAACTTTTGCAAAATATCGGGACATAAGGAAGAAGACTACAGGAAGAAAGCTAATAACAGGATATGTTATAACTGCGGAGAACAAGGTCATATCAAGCCTAACTGTCCGAAATTAGCTCCAGCTACAAACAACAAGAATACCAAAAATGCTAGAGCATTTGTTCTAATGGCAAAAGAAGCAAAGATGATCCCGGATGTGATCACTGGTACGTTTTTAGTTAATGATATTTTTGCTAAAGTATTATTTGACTCTGGTGCAAACCAAAGTTTTATTAATACTTCATTTTGCAAATTACTTAAGCAATCATTAACTAAACTTCCACAAGAGTATCTAGTAGAAACAGCTAATGGAGAAACCGTTAGAATTTCTGAAATCTTGCAGGGAGCAAGAGTAGAAATTTTAAACCAAAAGTATTTTGCAAACCTTTACCCCATGAATCTGGCAGGATTCGATGTTGTTCTAGGAATGGATTAGTTAATAGCCAATAAAGCCAGTATTTTATGTGATCAAAAGACGATACAAGTAAATTCACCAAAAGGTGAAAAGATCACAATTAAAGGATATAAAACTCCCAAATCTACTAAATCCATCTCTGTAATGAAAACGGCAACTTACATAAGAAAAGGATCATTAGTTTATTTGATTTCTATAATCACTAACACTAAGGGAAATGATTTAAAAGATATTCCAGTAGTATCCCAGTTTTCAGATGTATTTCCAGAAGAATTGCCAGGGCAACCTTCAGATAGAGAAGTTGAATTCAGAATCCATTTAATACCAGGAACAGCACCGATTGCCAAAGCACCTTACCGTTTGGCACCTGTAGAAATGCAAGAATTGAAGAAACAATTAGACGAATTGTTGGAGAAAGGATTTATACAGCCAAGTTCATCATCCTGGGGAGCACCGATTTTATTCGTTAAAAAGAAGGACGGATCAATGCGTATGTGTATTGACTACCGTGAATTAAACAAGGTCACGATTAAGAACCGGTGCCCATTACCAAGAATCGACGATCTGTTCGATCAGTTGCAAGGAGCTCGATTTTTCTCTAAAATCGATTTAAGGTCAGGATATCATCAATTAAAGGTACAGGAAGAGGACATTCCTAAGACCGCATTTAGAACGAGGTGTGGCCATTATGAATTTACTGTCATGCCATTTGGTTTAACCAATGCCCCAACTGCATTTATGGACATGATGAACCGAATATGTAAGCCATATTTGGATAAATTCATAATTGTTTTTATAGATGATATTCTCATTTACTCTAAAAGTAAAGAGGAACATGCAAAGCATTTGCATGCACTTTTAAGTTTATTAAGAAAGGAAAAGTTTTACGCTAAATTTTCAAAGTGCGAGTTTTGTTTAGAACAGATACAGTTTCTCGGACACCTAGTCAATCATGAAGTAATTCATGTGGATCCAACAAAAATCGAGGCGATTACTAAATGGAAAACCCCTGAATCACCAACCGAGGTTAGAAGTTGTGACAACTCGAGTTTCCAAGATTCCATCTTCGCACGATCGCACGTTAATTTTTAGATTGTTTGTTGACACGAATTGTTTTGTTCACAACTGTACACGTGTGTATTATGACAAATCGTATTGTGATTTATATGATGTGTGGATTAAATGTGTTCGTAGTGTATGTTAATGAGGGATCTTGTGTTAATTGGTATCTTATAATTAAATAAGGATTTTTGGGCTGGAAACCCCACCCACGAAATCACCCCAATTTAATAAATGGGCTTTGGCCCAGTTGTGATGTGATAAATATCTGATTGAATAAATATCTGTTTAACCTTTATGTGAACATTATTTGACAAACCCTATCACAACTCACACACTCTCTCTCTCTCTACCCTTGGAACTTGACGGCAGCCCCCTCTCGGTCGAAGCCAAACCTTCCTTGTTCGATCTCTGGTTAGTGATATACATGTTCTGTTGACTTAGGATGCTTATCGTATGATCATGATATAATCTGTTTTAGATGATTTGGCACTTATGGATGTTTATGTGGTTGTTAAATTGAATACTGATCCTGTATGATAGAACAAGGATCCACGAATTGATATCAGGAATTTGATTTATGTATCTGTGGAGAAGATGAAGTCTGGCCAACGAAATCACATCAGTGGACGAAAACACTTGTGTGTTTTCGTCACACTAGCAGCTAACGAAAACACCCCCCTACAATTGAAACTGGACGAAATCACTTATGTGATTTCGGCCCAATGTGTTAAGCCCAAAAGTGTTTTCGGCCCTTAAGGGGATTTCGGCCAAACAAGGGATTTCGCCACTTTGGTGATTTCATTTTATTGTTTGCTGTTAACTTGTTAAGTTTGTTAGTTAGTTAACTCTGTTTAGTGAGTAACTCTGTTAAGTAAATAACTCAGTTTAATTACTCAGTCTATTACTTCTGTTAAGTATGTTAAGTGGATTAACTAGTTCAGGCATATTAAATCTATTAACCTCAGTTAGTTAATAGTTCCGATTTATGTCAACTCTATTAACTGTGTAACCCTGATATATGTATTAATCCAGCTAAACTGTTAACTCTGTTAAGTGTATGATTGTACAGTCATATTAGAATGAACTACAAAAGACCTTTATGTGTAACATGGATTGTTTAAGCATGATTAACTGTTGTGTGTTATATGATATTACTGTGGCACTAGTTTCATGTGAAACATTACGAATGTGAACTGATTGAGTATACGTGCACTATAGGACTTGACTGATTTATTGTGAGCACCTAACTTAGCATACCGAGCAAACCAAGGTGAGTTCACACTAGCCAAGGCATGGGATTCCCAGGGGTTGGGAATGGGATTGAATAACTACTCATACAACTATTACTACTAAACTAATTATTTTTGTCCTCGGATTGAAGGGCACGTACGTAAAACCTACGTACAGTTATACTCACTACTGTCCTCGGATTGAAGGGCACGTACGTAAAACCTACGTACACGATCATAAGACCATCAACTCTATCATTGGAAGTCCCTCATTTATCGACTTAATCGCCGAGGCCTATGGCGAGCGGGTCATTAGTAAATAGCGCTATTAGGTTTAACAAACCTCACACCGTGTCGTCCGAACGGGCGTGTACTAATGGACTATGGGCAAAGGGTCAATGTTGATAGACATTGACTTAGGGCACCTTTTAAATTTTCGTAGCAGTCGATACGCGTGGTCTAGTAACACATGGGAAGCCCCCACTAATCATCGCACGGATGCCTGGATTGGCCGCGATAAGGATTAATACGATACTTGGTTTACAAAACGAACATACGATTTACGAAATGAATACTATAACCTAATAACCAACTGTGAACTCGCTCAACATTGTTGTTGATTCGTTGTTACATGCCTTGCAGGCCTATAGGTGCATATCAAAGGGACTTGCTGTCTGAGAAGCTGGAGTGGTCATGGGTCGAGACACATGGAAACGCAATATAAGACTAAGAGCTTACATATGGTTTTATAAACACTTAACGAGTTAAATATGCTTCCGCTGTAAACTGTGAAATATTGTAACATTGTAACACTTGTTGTTTATAAATGAAAGTATTATTTATCTATGCTTATGAGTTCAATGTGATTGATGGTTAAGATCCTGGTCAGTCACGCCTCCAAGCGGTGATACTCCGCGTGTGGATTTTGGGGGTGTAACAGATTGGTATCAGAGCCATTGGTTATAGTGAACTTGGTTTTAAAAAGGGGAAACTGTTTTTGTAAAACCAGACTATAACCGGACAGATTCTGAAAACGGGAATACGACCATGACACTCAGCTCCAGATTGCAGGGTTCGTCCCTCTTATACTCATTGTACTACATAGCTAGTGAACACCTACATACGATAATGCATGTGATAGCACGTTTAGCACACCGACATGAATTCATGAACACTTTCACGTAATAAGTGACCGATAGGGTGGTCTTTCCCAAAACCTTCATAACCTACGCTATGTGATACTCTTTGATTCCTACTTGAGTGTGGAGAACCATTTGACATGAGTTAAGAGGAGCTGAGATGAACATGCAAATCACAATATTATTGTGGGTGCACACATAATAATAATGTGGGGTGCATGTGAGTCCCAGTAAGGCTTAACAAGTGGAAAAAGGGGTTCTGTCCCGTTAATTGATCAATATGAAACATGACCAACCTATAGGGGCCATAGCAGTAATTGTCCCCCTACTCAAACATAAACGTGAACTTCTCAATTACAGTTGGATCCCTTCGAAACTCGGTGTTGACGAGTATTACCTGAGCACCCATTAGAACGTCTAGCAAACCGCGTAGAATGTTAGGTGCTTACTCTCTTCTGTCACCGCACTATTCGCGAACCTCTCTCACTTATGTTGCATTTGCTATGAAGATCATGAGCGGACACGTTAATCGAACTCAAGCCCAGTTGGCGGCTTCGATCACTGAACAGCTTACCGCAGCACTCGCAGCTGCCCAGGCAGGAGGTGTAACCTGCCATCACAACTCACTCTAGGATCCTTAGATCCTACTTTCGTAAACCGACACTTGTGCTTAATTTTGTTTACTTTTACACACACGACAAGTCAACACGCTCAGCCACATGTATGCACATTCAAGACGTTCAGGGACTGTCGCCCTAATACTTTCAGTGGCACTGAAGGAGCCGTTGGACTCCTCCATTGGTTTAAAAAGCTCGAATCGGTCTTCGAGATGTGTGAATTCCCTGAGGCTCGTAGGGTGAAGTACGCCACTGGTACTCTCGAAGGCACTGCGCTAACTTGGTGGAACGCGCAAGTTCAGATGCTGGGGCTGGCGGCTGCTAATGCCACCCCATGGAATGATTTTAGGGAACTGATCAAACGTGAATACTATAATCGTGATGACATCCACAAGCTGGAAGTGGAGTTCTTTAACCTGAAGATGACGGGGTCAGAAATAGAAGCGTATACGAAACGATCCAACGAATTGGCAGTATTGTGTCTAACTATGGTGGATCCTCCCATCAAGCGCATTGAGATGGACCTCAAAGGCTTAGTACCAGAGATTCAAAGTCATGTAACTGCTGCTAACCATGCTACTATTCAAGATGTTACTCGTCTTGCTCATCGTCTCACAGACCAGGCTGTGGAACAGAACAAGCAGCCTAAACGTATCAGCGCTACTACTACCGCTACCACTCCAGTTACTCCTGCTACTCCCAGTGACAACAAGCGGAAATGGGAAGGGGATTTCAGTAGGGGTTCAGCTACCGTACAGTCTCAAGCACAGCAGCAGCGCAAGACTAGTGATTACCAGAGTCCGAGTCAGCAATCGTCTGGTGGTCAGGGGCAGAGTGGATATCGGGGAATTCACCCACTGTATAACAGGTGCAACAGACACCACAGTGGTCAGTGTCGTAAAGGCCGCTGTCAGAGGTGTCTCAAAATTGATCATGAAGCCAAAGATTTCAGGAGTTCACAACCTGCACATCAGAATCGTCAGCAGCAACAACAATACTCAGGGTAACGGGAATAACAATGGGGGTAATAACGACGGCAATGGTGCCAGGGGTCGAGTGTTCATGGTTGGTCAGGGTGATGCTAGAAATGACCCCAACGTTGTGTTGGTTTCGACATCGTCATTGGGATGAATTGGTTATCCCAACAGCAAGCAGAGATCCTATGCAAGGAGAAGGTAATTCATATTCCCCGTACTGGCAAAGAACCTCTTGAAGTTCAAGGCGACAAGAGTGGTGTCGTGAGTGGCATCATCTACTTCTTGAAGGCTCAGAAGTGTTTGCGAAAGGGCCACACAGCTGTTCTAGCACTTGTTACAGATACATCGAGGACAGAGAAGAAGTTAGAGGATATTTCTGTTGTACGCGACTTTCTTCAAGTGTTTCCTGAAGAGTTACCTGGGTTACCGCCCCATCGCCAGGTCGAATTTCAGATCGAGCTAGCTCCTGGAGCAGCACCCATAGCTCGAGCGCCTTATCGCTTAGCTCCAACTGAACTGGAAGAACTGTCTAAGCAATTGCAAGAACTCTTGGAAAAGGGTTTCTTACGTCCTAGCTCTTCGCCCTGGGGAGCTCCAGTATTATTTGTGAAGAAGAAAGACGGTACCTTTCGTATGTGCATAGATTACCGCGAACTGAACAAGGTGACCGTGAAAAATCGCTATCCACTTCCACGCATCGACGACTTATTCGACCAGTTGCAAGGGTCGAGCTATTACTCGAAGATTGACCTAAGGTCAGGCTATCATCAATTGAGAGTCCGGGACGAGGACGTCTCCAAAACAGCATTCAGAACTCGCTACGGCCATTACGAGTTTCTGGTCGTGCCACTCGGGCTAATGAACGCGCCTGCGGTTTTCATGGATCTTATGAACAGGGTGTGCAAACCTTATCTTGACAAGTTCGTCATTGTATTTATCGACAACATTTTGATTTACTCCAAGAGTCAGGAGGAACACGAGCATCATTTACGACTTATTTTGGAACTTCTTCGAACGGAGCAACTGTACGCCAAGTTTTCGAAATGCGACTTCTGGCTTCGTGAAGTCCACTTTCTAGGCCATGTGTTGAACAAGGATGGGATTCATGTCGATCCATCCAAGGTAGATTCGATCAAGAACTGGCCTACACCTTGTACACCAACCGAAATACGCCAATTCTTGGGTTTGGCGGGTTATTACAGACGGTTCATCAAAGACTTCTCAAAGATTGCACAGCCGCTTACATTACTGACACAGAAAGGTGTTGCTTATCGTTGGAGTAATACACAGGAAACAGCATTTCAGCACTTAAAGGATAGACTTTGTAGTGCACCTATCCTCTCATTGCCTGAAGGCACGGACGATTTTATAGTCTACTGCGACGCATCTATCCAAGGTCTTGGATGTGTGTTGATACAACGAGATAAAGTCATTGCTTATGCTTCGCGCCAACTTAAGATTCACGAACGAAATTACACTACACATGATTTAGAGCTGGGAGCTGTTGTTTTTGCGCTCAAGATATGGCGGCATTAGCTGTATGGCACTAAGTGCACCATCTACACCGATCACAGGAGTCTTGAGTATATTTTCAAGCAGAAAGAATTGAACATGCGATAACGTAGATGGGTTGAACTACTGAACGATTACGAATGTGCCATAAAGTACCATCCGGGCAAAGCCAATGTGGTGGCCGACGCCCTCAGTCGAAAGGATACTACACCTAGGCGTGTACGAGCATTGCAACTCACTATTCAGTCTAGTCTTCCTTCTCAGATACGAGATGCTCAGGTAGAAGCATTGAAACCAGAAAACGTCAGGGCTGAAGCCCTACGCAGCTCAAGACAACGGTTAGAACAAAAGGCAGACGGAGCCTACTATGTAACAGGACGCATCTGGGTCCCACTCTATGGCAACTTACGAGAGCTTGTAATGGAAGAAGCTCATAAGTCTCGCTACTCAGTACATCCTGGTTCGGATAAGATGTACCACGACCTCAGAACTGCATACTGGTGGCCTAGCATGAAAGCTCACATAGCAACTTACATCAGCAAGTGCTTGACTTGTGCAAGAGTCAAGACTGAATATCAGAAACCATCAGGCCTACTCCAACAACCAGAGATACCACAATGGAAATGGGAGCAAATTTCCATGGATTTTATTACTGGCCTGCCTAGATCCCAACGTGGGAATGATACTATTTGGGTGATCGTGGATCGACTCACTAAGTCTACACACTTCCTGGCTATTAAGGAAACAGATAAGTTCTCTACCTTAGCAGACACCTACTTAAAAGAAGTGGTTTCAAGGCACGGGGTGCCAACCTCGATTATCTCTGATCGTGACGCACGTTTTACTTCAGAACTGTGGCAAGCAATGCACAATTCTTTTGGCTCTCGTTTAGACATGAGCACAGCTTATCATCCTCAGACAGATGGGCAGTCTGAGCGCACTATTCAAACTTTAGAAGACATGCTTCGGGCATGCGTAATTGACTTTGGCAATGGTTGGGAAAAACATCTGCCACTTGTGGAATTTTCATACAATAACAGCCACCACACCAGCATTCAAGCCGCTCCATTCGAGGCATGGTACGGACGTAAATGCCGGTCACCTCTCTGTTGGGAAGAGGTGGGGGATAGTTAAATCACAGGTCCAGAACTTGTAGTTGATGCTGCTGAACGAATTGCACAGATACGACAACGCATGGCGGCAGCTCGCGACCGTCAGAAAGTATACGCCAATAAGGGCAGGAAACCACTCGAGCTCCAGGTTGGGGAGCGGGTACTACTCAAAGTCTCACCCTGGAAGGGTGTTGTTCGTTTTGCCAAACGAGGCAAACTTAATCCACGATATGTTGGACCATCCGAAATCATAGAGAAAATAGGCAAAGTGGCCTACAGACTGAACTTACCAGCTGAACTCAGTGCAGTTCACAACGTCTTTCACGTGTCGAATCTGAAGAAGTGTCTGTCAGATGAGACCCTCATAGTTCCTTTGAAGGAGCTCACTATCGACGAACGGTTGCATTTCGTCGAAAAACCAGTTGAAATCACGGACCGGGATGTTAAGGTCCTCAAGAACACCAGAATACCTCTTGTTCGAGTTCGTTGGAACTCCCGTCGTGGCTCAGAGTATACCTGGGAACGAGAAGACCAAATGGAACTCAAATATCCCCAGTTGTTCGAAAACAATGCAACTACTACTGAGGCTGAAGCTACTACAGAATTTCGGGACGAAATTCCAAATCAACGGGGGGATGATGTGACACCCCAGGAAAACCAGTAAACGATAACTTACCTAGCTTCCTCAGTAACCGCATGCTAAATTTCGGGACGAAATTTCTTTCAAGTTGGGGATAATGTGACAACTCGAGTTTCCAAGATTCCATCTTCGCACGATCGCACGTTAATTTTTAGATTGTTTGTTGACACGAATTGTTTTGTTCACAACTGTACACGTGTGTATTATGACAAATCGTATTGTGATTTATATGATGTGTGGATTAAATGTGTTCGTAGTGTATGTTAATGAGGGATCTTGTGTTAATTGGTATCTTATAATTAAATAAGGATTTTTGGGCTGGAAACCCCACCCACGAAATCACCCCAATTTAATAAATGGGCTTTGGCCCAGTTGTGATGTGATAAATATCTGATTGAATAAATATCTGTTTAACCTTTATGTGAACATTATTTGACAAACCCTATCACAACTCACACTCTCTCTCTCTCTCTACCCTTGGAACTTGACGGCAGCCCCCTCTCGGTCGAAGCCAAACCTTCCTTGTTCGATCTCTGGTTAGTGATATACATGTTCTGTTGACTTAGGATGCTTATCGTATGATCATGATATAATCTGTTTTAGATGATTTGGCACTTATGGATGTTTATGTGGTTGTTAAATTGAATACTGATCCTGTATGATAGAACAAGGATCCACGAATTGATATCAGGAATTTGATTTATGTATCTGTGGAGAAGATGAAGTCTGGCCAACGAAATCACATCAGTGGACGAAAACACTTGTGTGTTTTCGTCACACTAGCAGCTAACGAAAACACCCCCCTACAATTGAAACTGGACGAAATCACTTATGTGATTTCGGCCCAATGTGTTAAGCCCAAAAGTGTTTTCGGCCCTTAAGGGGATTTCGGCCAAACAAGGGATTTCGCCACTTTGGTGATTTCATTTTATTGTTTGCTGTTAACTTGTTAAGTTTGTTAGTTAGTTAACTCTGTTTAGTGAGTAACTCTGTTAAGTAAATAACTCAGTTTAATTACTCAGTCTATTACTTCTGTTAAGTATGTTAAGTGGATTAACTAGTTCAGGCATATTAAATCTATTAACCTCAGTTAGTTAATAGTTCCGATTTATGTCAACTCTATTAACTGTGTAACCCTGATATATGTATTAATCCAGCTAAACTGTTAACTCTGTTAAGTGTATGATTGTACAGTCATATTAGAATGAACTACAAAAGACCTTTATGTGTAACATGGATTGTTTAAGCATGATTAACTGTTGTGTGTTATATGATATTACTGTGGCACTAGTTTCATGTGAAACATTACGAATGTGAACTGATTGAGTATACGTGCACTATAGGACTTGACTGATTTATTGTGAGCACCTAACTTAGCATACCGAGCAAACCAAGGTGAGTTCACACTAGCCAAGGCATGGGATTCCCAGGGGTTGGGAATGGGATTGAATAACTACTCATACAACTATTACTACTAAACTAATTATTTTTGTCCTCGGATTGAAGGGCACGTACGTAAAACCTACGTACAGTTATACTTACTACTGTCCTCGGATTGAAGGGCACGTACGTAAAACCTACGTACACAATCATAAGACCATCAACTCTATCATTGGAAGTCCCTCATTTATCGACTTAATCGCCGAGGCCTATGGCGAGCGGGTCATTAGTAAATAGCGCTATTAGGTTTAACAAACCTCACACCGTGTCGTCCGAACGGGCGTGTACTAATGGACTATGGGCAAAGGGTCAATGTTGATAGACATTGACTTAGGGCACCTTTTAAATTTTCGTAGCAGTCGATACGCGTGGTCTAGTAACACATGGGAAGCCCCCACTAATCATCGCACGGATGCCTGGATTGGCCGCGATAAGGATTAATACGATACTTGGTTTACAAAACGAACATACGATTTACGAAATGAATACTATAACCTAATAACCAACTGTGAACTCGCTCAACATTGTTGTTGATTCGTTGTTACATGCCTTGCAGGCCTATAGGTGCATATCAAAGGGACTTGCTGTCTGAGAAGCTGGAGTGGTCATGGGTCGAGACACATGGAAACACAATATAAGACTAAGAGCTTACATATGGTTTTATAAACACTTAACGAGTTAAATATGCTTCCGCTGTAAACTGTGAAATATTGTAACACTTGTTGTTTATAAATGAAAGTATTATTTATCTATGCTTATGAGTTCAATGTGATTGATGGTTAAGATCCTGGTCAGTCACGCCTCCAAGCGGTGATACTCCGCGTGTGGATTTTGGGGGTGTGACATAAGTTTCTTAGGATTGGTCGGTTATTATAGAAGATTTATTCAAGATTTTTCTAGAATAGCCATTCCTTTAACTAAGTTAACCTGTAAATCTGTTAAGTTTGAATGGGGATTAAAACAAGAAGAAGCCTTTAGAATTCTTAAGCAAAGATTAACCCATGCACCCATACTAGCGTTACCAGAAGGAACTGAAGACTTTGTAGTCTATTGTGACGCTTCCAAATTAGGTTATGGATGTGTATTAATGCAACGACAAAAGGTTATAGCCTATGCATCCAGACAACTTAAGAATCATGAAGAGAATTATTCAACCCATGATTTAGAATTAGGAGCTATAATTTTTGCCCTTAAAATTTGGAGACATTACCTGTACGGTAGTAAGTTTACTGTATTCACTGATCATAAGAGTTTAAGGTATGTTTTCAAGCAAAAGGAGTTGAATATGAGACAAAGACGCTGGATTGAGATGCTTAGTGATTATGACTGTGATATTCAGTATCACGCAGGAAAAGCTAATGTAGTTGCTGATGCTTTAAGTCAAAAATATCACGAAAAGCCAAAAAGGGTACGTTCTCTTAAATTAAATCTTCAAGTAGATTTAAATGATCAGATAAGAGAAGCACAAGAATCAGTAATCAAGGATGATACTGAAAAATTAAAAGGTATGATTAAGGATATAGAACAAGGAACAGATGGAATTTGGAGATTCCATAAGAAGAGAATGTGGATACCTAAATTAGGAAACCTACATCATCGTATATTAGAAGAAGCCCATAAGTCTAAGTATACGATGCATCCAGGAAATGATAAAATGTATCAAGATTTAAGAAAGAATTTCTGGTGGATAGGAATGAAAAAGGACATAGCAGCCTATGTTTCTAAATGTTTAACCTGTTTACAAGTCAAAGCTGAACATGTAACAACCCTCGGTAAAACCAACACCCTTATAATATTTCCGATCCTCTATTATATCTTAAAATGTCCTAATATGTCTTATATTATATTCCGTATGTGAAAATCGAGCCCTAGTTATGTTATATATATATATATATATATATATTAAATCAAAAACATGAAATATAGGGTTAAGGCTGGCCGCGACATACTCTACCCTTAGTTTACGCGGGCCGTATCAAGGCTGGACTTGACTGCGCTGATTTCTTAAGTTGAAGCGGGCCGCGTAAGGGTGTATAGGTCTTTGACGCGGGCCGCGACAGATCATGAAACGCGGAGATATCCGGTGCTGACACGTGTCGACATCGTGTCGAGTCTGGTAGCTGACCCAGCTAAGCTAGTATGTTGACCGGTGTTGACGCGGGCCGCGTAAGGGTCCCTTGTCTTTTACGCGGGCCGCGACAGGACTAGAATCAGCAACTATATAAGAAGGCCATCAGTCTACGTTTTTCGTCGCTCATTCTCAAATCTCGAATCACAAATTCTGTAGGAAAGTTATTATAGCCAAGTATTATACCCCTAATTATTGAGGTTCTGCTCCGTTGTAAGTATTATAACCCCAGTTTCGTAACAGTTACGCTGCCCGATTGATTTAGGGTTCCGTAACAACTGTCGTGGTTCTGCCCGACGTAGTTGTTGGAATGCCGTCTCGGGGAGGGTATTATTAATAATTTCAAAGGGTTATGGTATTAATCAATGTACATTTGTATAAATTATAGATTATATCTAGGAAACCCTTACGAAAAGCCTAAGACAGTAATGTGAGTTTATCCTCTTTTTGTTAATGTTTTTGGTAATGTTTTACCAAACCTTAAATGTTTTACTATGAAAATTAGCAGTAATTGAGTCTTTGTAGTTATTCAATTACTGCCGGTATGTTGGGGTTTTGTATACAAAATTTGTACTACTTGCGAGTAGTAAGTCGGGATGACAATACGTTACCATTGGACAATGAGTTAGCCAATGGGTAATATGACCCACAAGTCAGGATTGATAATACCAAATGGAGTAATTGTGTAGACATAAACAAAGTGATCACTCTCAATACTGTTCATTGTGACTTTAAACTTGATTAAATTGGGATTCACTCACCAGTATTTCCCGCTGACAAATATTTTTAAAACATGTTTCAGGTAACCCAATGTGACAGCCAATTAGTAAAAAGCCAGCTGGAGAGCACTGAAGGCTTGGGAAAATGTGGCTATAAAAGTTACCTAATAAAGGATGTTTTAAATTCAATAAAATAGGGTTTGTTCCTATAAATATATTGTAATAAGAAACTTGGGTTTTGCCCTTGTTATTTATTAATATAAAAGAAGGTGGTTTTACTCTGATAAACATTTCCTAACTACGATCCTGATGTAAATTCCGCTGCGAGACTAAACAAACTGATACCACCAAACTCTGTGATCACGTACGCCCGTTCCTGGGGAACAGGGATCGGGGGTTGTGACAGAAGGTGGTATCAGAGCCTAGCCACTGGTCTGAGCCAAAGAAGTGTTCTGCTGACACTTAAATTTTGAATTAGTGTTAGGAAATAAAATAAGGAAATACATGCATAACTATAATTATGTGTTATGTGTTATTTGACTATTTGTTAGTTTTCAGTATGAGTGATCAAGGACCATCAGATCTGAACCGTCAGTTATCTGATTCCCCTAAGAGTGAAAGTACATCAATACAGCCTGCCCTCTCAGGGTATGTTGCTGATCAGGAAGACGGAATATTTGCTTTTAGAGCTAAATCTGAAGAGCCATTTCCTAATAAGAAACGAGGATGGTTCAGTAAAGAAGCTTTTGCTTGTAGGAAGAGAATGAGGAAATTGCAACAGCAAAGGGCTTTAGCAGCTATTAAGCGAGAAACAGATGCCCATACTCAAGAAATACTTAATAGAAGCCTAGCTAATTTCCATATCTTAGCTACAACTGCTGCTGACCCGAGTCTGGAACAATTAGTAGCCCCACAACCACAAAACCCAGAACAGCCCATGGAGATAGAAAATCAGGAAAACCAAGTGGAGATGCACGACTTTAACCCAGAAGAAATCCCTAGGGTGCCTGCACCGAATCCCCTAGACCCGAATTACGACCCCTGGTGGGACAACAATAGGGACTTTGTGCAACGTTACCCTATTCAGGATTATCCACCCATATAGAACATAGAAGCCTACCCAGGTATGGACCCTTTAGATCCCTATTACCAAGATGATTATATTAGGGAAATATTAGAGGATCCTTACCAATTTCATGAACTGTCACCCCCATATCAGGAAAACGCACCCCAGATTCCAAACCCAGTCCGAGAACCTACACCCCCAATGAGTGCAGAAAACGTTCAAGAACTTAGGACTTTTGGGGAGGAAATTCTGGAGAGCAGTGAAAGAATGCGTCAGGTAGGAGAGCGTCTCGTATGGAAATACGATGAGCGCAATATGGATTTTTGGATGAATCCATATCCATGAATGTGAGAATGGAGGAAGTGGTAGTAATAATAATATAATAAAATAAAATAAGATATGTGTGTACGGATGCATATTATTATTTTATTTTTGTTGGTATTGTAATCTTTAATTCTGTACTAGTGTGTAATAGACGCATAGTATATGAAAAAGAGTATAGTCGCAATGATCGACGGTTTTGGTTAAATTGCGTGTCATGTGAATTATAATATTACTTATTATCTTGTGATATTAATATGGGATAAATGTTTAAAATTCAGATGGCCGACGAAGGAAATCAAGGAAATCTGAATAATGATAACCAGAGTAACATTAACGTGGTTAATGATAACCCGAGCATCCATAACAACGAAAACCAAATGGATAATAGTGTCGTTCAACATATAGTGGCACAAGGAATCATAGATGCTATGCCATTTATACTTCATATTGTTAAAGATGCTGAAAATAAAAGTAAACATAGCAGTAAGCGACCAAGTGAACCAGAAAACAACGTGAACAATGGACCTGTACTTCAAATGCCTATTCCCAAAAGAAGAAGAACCGTGCCTAACGGTTGTTCTTATAAAGAATTCTGGTCTTGTAAACCAATGGAATTCTCGGGCAATGAAGGGGCCATTGCAACCCTACGCTGGATAGAAAAGACTGAGGCAGTCTTAAGGATAAGTAAATGTGCTGAAGAAGATAAGATAATGTTTGCTTCTAATCTGTTTAAGAATGCAGCACTAGAATGGTGGAACACTATCCTCCAGACAAGAGGAAGTGATCAAACCTATAATATGGAATGGGAAGAATTTAAAAACAAGGTAGAAAGGAAGTTCTGCCCACCCAATGAGAAAGAACAGATAGCAAACAAATTCCTAAACCTTAGAATGACTGGTGTGGATAGTAAGGGATACACTAAAATATTCTTTGAATATACTAGGATAGTGCCAACTCTTGCTTCACCAGAACCAGTGTTAATCTCTCGTTATATTTGGGGATTAATAGGGGAGATAAGACACATAGTCAAGGCAGCTAGACCTCAAACCATAGAAGAAGCTGTAGAATTAACAAATACCTTGACTGATGAGTTAGTCCGTACTAGAGAAGAGGATCAGAGGAGGAACTTAACTCAAAGGCTTACACAAGAATTTCGTTCCAGAAATTTTAATCGTAAGAATATGGGTTCTACCTCTACAACATACTGCAAGGTCTGCAAGAAAAAGTATTCGGGAAAATGCTCCATTCTCTGCAATCATTGTAAGATGTCAGGACACAAGGAAGAAAATTGCAGGAAGAAAACCAGTAATGGATTATGCTACAACTGTGGAGAAAAAGGTCATATCAGGCCAAATTGTCCAAAATTAGCTCCAGCCACAGACAACGAGAATACAAAAAATGCTAGAGCGTTTGTTCTGACGGTAGAAGAAGCCAAGATGATTCCAGACGTTATAGCTGGTACGTTTTTAGTTAATGATACATTTGCTAAGGTATTATTTGACTCTGGTGCGAACCAAAGTTTTATTAATACTTCGTTTTGCAAAATTTTAAATCAATCATTAACTAAACTACCACAAGAATGCTTAGTAGACACTGCTAATGGGGAAACCCGTTAGAATTTCTGAAATCTTGCAGGGTGCAAGTATAGAAATTTCAAATCAGAAATTTATTGCAAATCTTTATCCCATGAATCTGGTAGGATTTGATGTTGTTTTAGGAATGGATTGGTTAATAGCCAATAAAGCTAGTATTTTATGTGATCAAAAGTTAATTCAATTAAATTCACCAAAAGGTAAAATGATCACAATTAAAGGAGATAAGCCCTCTAGATCCACAAAATTCATATCTGTGATGAAAACTGCAAGTTGTATAAGAAAAGGTTCTATAGTGTATTTGATTTCCATAATCACTAACACTAAAGGAAAGGATTTAAAAGATATTCCAGTAGTATCTCAGTTTTCAGATGTCTTTCCAGAAGAATTACCAGGGCAACCTCCAGACAGAGAAGTTGAATTCAGAATTCACCTGCTACCAGGAACATCACCAATTGCCAAAGCACCTTACCGTTTGGCACCTGCCGAAATGCAAGAATTGAAGAAACAATTAGATGAATTTTTGGAAAAAGGATTTATACAACCAAGTTCATCGCCTTGGGGAGCGCCGATATTGTTTGTTAAAAAGAAGGATGGATCAATGCGTATGTGCATTGACTACCGTGAATTAAACAAAGTCACGATTAAGAATCGGTACCCATTACCGAGAATCGATGATTTGTTTGATCAATTGCAAGGAGCTTGATATTTCTCTAAGATCGACTTAAGGTCAGGATATCATCAATTAAAGGTACAGGAAGAGGATATTCCTAAAACTGCATTTAGAACAAGGTATGGTCATTATGAATTTACTGTCATGCCATTTGGTTTAACCAATGCCCGAGCTGCATTTATGGACATGATGAACCGAATATGTAAGCCATATTTGGATAAATTCATAATTGTATTCATAGATGATATTCTAATTTACTCTAAGAATAAAGAGGATCATGCAAGACATTTGCACACACTTCTAAGTCTGTTAAGAAAGGAAAAACTTTATGCTAAGTTTTCAAAGTGCGAGTTTTGGTTAGAACAGGTACAATTCCTTGGACATTTAGTCAATCATGAAGGAATTCATGTAGATCCAACAAAGATTGAAGCAATTACTAAATGGAAAACCCCTGAGTCACCAACCGAGGTTAGAAGTTTCTTAGGATTGGCTGGTTATTATAGAAGATTTATTAAAGATTTCTCTAGAATAGCCATTCCCTTAACTAAGTTAACCTGTAAATCTGTTAAGTTTGAATGGGGAGTAAAACAAGAAGAAGCCTTTAGAATCCTTAAGCAAAGATTAACCCATACACCTATACTAGCATTACCAGAAGGAACTGAAGACTTTGTAGTCTATTGTGATGCTTCTAGATTAGGTTATGGATGTGTATTGATGCAACGCCAAAAGGTTATAGCTTATGCATCTAGACAACTTAAGAATCATGAAGAGAATTATTCAACCCATGATTTAGAGTTAGGAGTTATAATTTTTGCTCTTAAAATTTAGAGACATTATCTTTATGGTAGTAAGTTTACCATATTCACTGATCATAAGAGTTTAAGGTATGTTTTCGGACAGAAGGAGTTGAATATGAGACAAAGACGCTGGATGGAATTTCTTAGTGACTATGACTGTGATATCCAGTATCATGAAGGAAGAGCAAATATAGTGGCAGATGCTTTAAGCCGAAAATGTCATGAAAAGCCAAGAAGGGTACGTTCTCTTAAATTAAATCTGTAAATAGATTTAAATGAACAAATAAGAGAAGCACAAGAATCAGTAATCAAGGATGATACTGAAAAATTAAAAGGTATGCTAATAGAATTGGAACAAGGAACAGATGGAATTTGGAGGTTCCATAAAAAGAGAATGTGGATACCTAAATTAGGAAACGTGCGTTACCGTATATTAGAAGAAGCCCATAAGTCTAAGTATACAATGCATCCAGGAAGTGATAAAATGTACCAGGATTTAAGAAAAAATTTCTGGTGGATAGGAATGAAAAAGGACATAGCAACCTATGTTTCTAAATGTTTAACTTGTTCACAAGTTAAAGCTGAACATCAGAAACCCTCAGGTTTATTACAGCAATTAGAGATGCCAGTTTGGAAATGGGAATTAATAACAATGGATTTTGTTACTAAATTACCCAAAACTAGGAAAGGAAATGATACAATCTGGGTGATTGTAGATAGGCTAACCAAGTCAGCTCATTTTCTACCAATGAAGGAAACAATTAGTATGGAACAATTATCTAAATTGTATGTAAATGAAATTGTTTCTTTACATGGCATTCCTTTATCAATTGTTTCTGATAGAGATAGTCGATTTACATCTCATTTTTGATCAAGTTTCCAAAAAGCAATGGGAACCAAGTTAAAGCTAAGTACGGCTTATCATCCACAAACGGATGGACAAAGCGAATGGACAATTCAAACAATGGAGGACATGCTTAGAGCTTGTGTAATTGACTTTGGAGGTAATTGGGATGATCACTTACCTTTAATAGAATTTTCCTATAATAATAGTTATCACACAAGTATCAATGCTGCACCATTCGAAGCACTTTATGGACGACAGTGTCGAACCCCAGTCTGTTGGGCAGAAATTGGGGAAAAACAATTATCTGGACCTGAAATAGTACAGGAAACAACTGACAAGATTATTCAAGTCAAGGAACGACTGAAAGCAGCACGTGATCGACAAAAGAGTTATGCTGATAACCGATGCAAACCCTTGGAATTTCAAATAGGAGATAAAGTATTGTTAAAGGTCTCTCCTTGGAAAGGAGTGGTAAGATTCATCAAACGAGGAAAACTAAGTCCCAGGTATGTTGGACCTTTTAAGATTATTAGAAGAATAGGACCTGTAGCCTATCAGCTACAATTGCCAGGGGAAATGGCAGGAATACATGATGTGTTTCATGTATCTAATCTTAAAAAGTGTTTAGCTGATGAATCATTGATAGTGCCTCTTAAGGATATAGAGGTAAATGAACAACTCAAGTTTGTAGAAAGACCTCTACAAATTGAAGACAGGAAAGTCAAGAATCTCAAACATAAAAGATTAGTTCTGGTCAAAGTGAAATGGGACTCCAAAAGAGGACCTGAGTACACATGGGAACTCGAGTCAGAAATGAAAAGGAAATATCCGCACTTGTTTCAGCAGATCTCGAGGACGAGCTCTAAAACAAGGTGGGGAGACTGTAACAACCCTCGGTAAAACCAACACCCTTATAATATTTCCGATCCTCTATTATATCTTAAAATGTCCTAATATGTCTTATATTATATTCCGTATGTGAAAACCGAGCTCTAGTTATGTTATATATATATATATATATTAAATCAAAAACATGAAATATAGAGTTAAGGCGGGCCGCGACATACTCTACCCTTAGTTTACGCGGGTCGTATCAAGGCTGGACTTGACTGCGCTGATTTCTTAAGTTGAAGCGGGCCGCGTAAGGGTGTATAGGTCTTTGACGCGGGCCGCGACAGATTATGAAACGCGGAGACATCCGGTGCTGACACGTGTCGACATCGTGTCGAGTCTAGTAGCTGACCCAGCTAAGCTAGTATGTTGACCGGTGTTGACGCGGGCCGCGTAAGGGTCCCTTGTCTTTTACGCGGGCCGCGACAGGACTAGAATCAGCAACTATATAAGAAGGCCATCAGTCTACGTTTTTCGTCGCTCATTCTCAAATCTCGAATCACAAATTCTGTAGGAAAGTTATTATAGCCAAGTATTATACCCCTAATTATTGAGGTTCTGCTCCGTTGTAAGTATTATAACCCCAGTTTCGTAACAGTTACGCTGCCCGATTGATTTAGGGTTCCGTAACAACTGTCGTGGTTCTGCCCGACGTAGTTGTTGGAATGCCGTCTCGGGGAGGGTATTATTAATAATTTCAAAGGGTTATGGTATTAATCAATGTACATTTGTATAAATTATAGATTATATCCAGGAAACCCTTACGAAAAGCCTAAGACAACAATGTGAGTTTATCCTCTTTTTGTTAATGTTTTTGGTAATGTTTTACCAAACCTTAAATGTTTTACTATGAAAATTAGCAGTAATTGAGTCTTTGTAGTTATTCAATTACTGCCGGTATGTTGGGGTTTTGTATACAAAATTTGTACTACTTGCGAGTAGTAAGTCGGGATGACAATACGTTACCATTGGACAATGAGTTAGCCAATGGGTAATATGACCCACAAGTCAGGATTGATAATACCAAATGGAGTAATTGTGTAGACATAAACAAAGTGATCACTCTCAATACTGTTCACTGTGACTTTAAACTTGATTAAATTGGGATTCACTCACCAGTATTTCCCGCTGACAAATATTTTTAAAACATGTTTCAGGTAACCCAATGTGACAGCCAATTAGTAAAAAGCCAGCTGGAGAGCACTGAAGGCTTGGGAAAATGTGGCTATAAAAGTTACCTAATAAACGATGTTTTAAATTCAATAAAATAGGGTTTGTTCCTATAAATATATTGTAATAAGAAACTTGGGTTTTGCCCTTGTTATTTATTAATATAAAAGAAGGTGGTTTTACTCTGATAAACATTTCCTAACTACGATCCTGATGTAAATTCCGCTGCGAGACTAAACAAACTGATACCACCAAACTCTGTGATCACGTCCGCCCGTTCCCGGGGAACAGGGATCGGGGGTTGTGACAGAACACCAGAAACCCTCAGGTTTATTACAACAGTTAGAAATGCCAGTATGGAAATGGGAATTAATAACAATGGATTTTGTTACTAAATTACCCAAAACAAAGAAAGGAGATGATACAATCTGGGTGATTGTAGATAGACTAACCAAGTCAGCTCATTTCCTACCAATGAAAGAAACTTTCAGTATGGAACAGTTAGCTAAATTATATGTAAATTAAATTGTTTCTTTACATGGAATACCTTTATCAATTGTTTTTGATAGAGATAGCCGTTTTACCTCTCATTTTTGGTCAAGTTTCCAAAAAGCCATGGGAACCAAGTTAAATCTAAGCACAGCTTATCATTCTCAAACGGACGGACAAAGCGAAAGGACAATTCAGACAATGGAAGACATGCTTAGAGCTTGTGTAATTGATTTTGGAGGTAATTGGGACGATCACTTACCATTGATAGAATTTTCTTACAATAATAGTTATCATACAAGTATCAATGCTGCACCATTCGAAGCACTTTATGGACGAAAGTGCCGAACCCCAGTCTGTTGGGCAGAAATTGGGGAAAAGCAACTATCTGGACCTGAGATAGTGCAAGAAACAACTGACAAGATTATTCAAGTCAAGGAACGACTGAAAGCAGCACGTGATCGACAAAAGAGCTATGCTGACAACCGACGCAAACCATTGGAATTTCAAGTAAGAGATAAAGTATTATTAAAGGTCTCTCCTTGGAAAGGAATGGTAAGATTCATCAAACGGGGAAAGCTAAGTCCCAGGTATGTTGGACCTTTTGAGATTATTAGAATAATAGGACCTGTAGCCTACAGCTACAACTGCCAGAGGAAATGCAGGAATACATGATGTATTTCATGTATCAAATCTCAAGAAATGCTTAGCTGATGAATCGCTAATGGTACCTCTTAAAGATATCGAGGTAAATGAACAACTCAAATTTATAGAGAGGCCTCTACAGATTGAAGACAGGAAAGTCAAGAATATCAAACACAAGAGACTAGTTATGGTCAAAGTGAAATGGGACTCCAAAAGAGGACCTGAGTACACATGGGAGCTTGAATCAGAAATGCAAAGGAAATATCCACACTTGTTCCAGTAGATCTCGAGGACGAGCTCTAAAACAAGGTGGGGAGGATATAACAACCCTAAAGAAACCGTCACCTTTATAATTTTTCCAACACCCTAATATATTTTATAAATACCCTTATATGTCTTTAAATACACCCCGTATGTGAAAACCGAGCCCGAAATACAATATAGCATTAAAAATAAATAAAAAACAAGGAAATATAAGTTTAGGCGGGCCGCGACAACCCTCGCCCTTCGTTTACGCGGGCGGTTTAAGGGTAAAAGGTAAAAACCTGATTTTTTTTAGATAAGGCGGGCCGCGTAAACCTTAGTTAACATCTACGCGGGCCGCGTGAACTTAAAATCTAGCGCGACCCTGGGCCGCCACGTGGCCCAACACTTGGCGGGCCTACCTGATGACCCGGACAAGCTAGCGAGTTGACTGGGATTGACGCGGGCCGCGTAAACCCTTGTCTTCTCTTACGCGGGCCGCGTAAAAGTCCTGATGAGGCACTATAAATAGAACGCATCGGCCTTCAGTCTATTTCGTTCATTTCTTTCTTTCTTAACGTGATTCTCTTATAGTAGGCATAATATTCGAGTATTATACCCCCTAATTAGCGAGGTTCTGCTCCGCTGTAAGCATTATAACCCCAGTTTAGTATTAGATACGCTGCCCTATTGATTTAGGGTTCCATAACAACTGTCGTGGTTCTGCCCGACGTAGTTGTTGGAATACCGTCTCGGGGGGTATCATTAATATAATCAAAGGATTATTATACTAACCAATGTATATTTTTGTAAATTATAGATTAATCCCAGGAAACCCTTACGCGAAGTGTAAGATAACAATGTGAGTTTATCCGATTTTTGTTAAACTTTTTGTAATATTTACAAAACCTTAAATGCTTTACAATATGATTAAGCGGTGATTGAGTCTTTGTAGTTCTTCAATTACTGCCGGTATGTTGGGGTTTTGTATACAAAATGTGGAACACGTTACCATTGGACGACGAGTTAGCCAATGTGTAATATGACCCACTTGTTAGGATTGACAGTACATCGAACCAGTTTCTCTTCATCTCGTTTGGGTTAAGATAGATGTTAATGATGGCGGTCACCAGAGAACAAGACCTGGTGATTGCAGGTTGTGAGAGATACGGTGACCAGAGGTGTGACAGGAGATGTCAGAGTTACAGGTTTTCACGGTGATAGAGAACGATAGGTGGTGGTGAGCGGTGTCATATCTTGTTCCGGAGAAATCAACGACAGTAGCAGGTGGATTGTGGTGACTCATGGCAGTGATGTTGGTTCTTGTGGTGAAAACGGAGGTGCAGGATGAATGGTGGATGAACGATGAGTAGAGGTGTGGACGGTATTGTAGGAGATTGAATGACGGTGTCTGAAATACGTCTGAGGTGATGACCGGTGGTCGCAGGAGAGTGCGGTGACTGTCGGAGATGATTCAGCCGACGTCAGCAGGTAAGAGAATGTTGTGATGTGGCGGCTGTCATAGGATGTCACATCATTCTCTCAAAAACCCTAAGGAATGTGAGCCACTAGATGGAAATGATCAATGGTAGCGATGGAGAGGTCAAAAGTAAGAAGATCGATTTGTTATTGGTGCAGATAGAATGTTCTGAGGTGGGGCCCAATCAGGAGACAATTACAGATGTGGGAATTGGTGCAAAGATGGGTCCAACTGAGATGTCTCAGAACAATGTGAAAATCGGGTATCAAGCCCAAATGTTATTGGGCCTTCATCAGTGGTGGGTTTAAATTTGGAATTGGATAGAAATTGAATCCAGTTAATCGGAGCCTGGGTATGAGATTTGACTCTATGTCGGACGAGAATTGACTCATCTGAGATATATATTCAAGTCCGAAATCAAGCTTATTTTTTTGGGATTATCCTATTTCATTCAAGATCATTTCGTCTTCATCCGTGATCATAATCTTCCATCCGAGACGCATCTGAAATCCTCTGTCTTTGAGTCCGACATCATCCATTATTATCATAGCTCATCCGCAATCCATCCGAGATCAAGCCTCATCCGAGATACGTTGATGTTCATTGCTGGGCCACTAAAAGGAGAAGACCCAAAACTGGAGAACATCTAAACCGCAATAAAGATAGCATAAAACTAGGGGGAGATTGTTAGGTCCAGAAGTTTTACGCTTATCTTTATTGTATTAATTTATGTATTAATTGGGTTTAGATTAGGTTTTGGGCTTGGGCTAGGCCATGTGGGCCAATAGGGTAGAGGCTCCTATATATAGTCTTATCTAGATTATTAGAGTAGAGCTCTCCCATTGTAATGATGTAGCCCCAAATAGAGAGCCTTGTACCAGACAATCCTAGGGATTGTGTGCAAGGTTCTCGGAGATCGTACCAGACAGTCTTCGAGACTGTGTGCGATCTAAGCAGCGACACTGAGTTCTTTAATAAAATATTTCTTTTTGTTCTTGCCGGTTTGATCTTATATTCCGCGTTCGATCGAACCGTTGAGTGATATCACGGGTTATTCGGGACTAACACTCTCAATACTGTGTTAATTGATAAAATATTTCTTGATTAAATTGGGATTCACTCACTAGTATTTCCCACTGACAAATGTTTTTAAAACGCGTTTCAGGTAACACAATGTGACAGTCAATTAGTAAAAAGCCAGCTGGAGAGCACTGAAGGCTTGGGAAAAATGTGGCTATAAAAGTTACCTAAAAGACGATGTTTTAAATTCAATAAAATAGGGTTTATCCCTATAAACATGTTGTAATAAGAAACTTTGGATTTACCCATGTGATTATTAATATCAAATATGGTGGTTTTACTCTGATAAACATTTCCTAACTACGGTCCTGATGTAATTTCCGCTGCCAAATTAACAAACTGATACCACCAAAATTCTGAGTTCGCGTCCGCCCGTTCCCGGGACAGATAAGGGATCGGGGGTTGCGGCATTACATAACACTTTAACCACCAAAATTAGATGTAAGAACAAGATGTAAGGAGCTTACTACAAGCTCTAAGGCTAGGGAAGAACAAGCATGAAGATGATGAAGATTTGAAGTGGTTAATAACTCCTAGAGAAGGTCCTTCAACTTCCAAAGCTTTCCACCTTCTTAGATATGCTTCTTACACCTTTGTTAATGCTTAGAATACTTAGGAATGGATTGAAGATAATGGGATTATGGTGAGGGTGTTGGGCCATAGCTTAAGGGAAGAAGGAGAAGAAGAGATGTTGCTTGAATGGTGATGATGAATGTGAAACATGAACTTGTGGTTTTATAAATTAACTTCCAACAACATCTTTGCACATAGGTTATAATGTCTCAAATCTTTCAAGCATATCATATAAAATATGGAAAAGAAATCATGTGTGGGGCCCCATGTTGGAACCGTCCGCATGTGGGGGGGGGGGGTCTTGTTGTATTTCAAATATTAGTTAAGAAAGATAGTTAGATTTCAAGTGTATTGGTTAGTATTAGATGTGTTTAGGGTTTATAGGATATGTTATGATGTTCAGTGACCATAACTAGCTTTGTAACACTAAAACAGTGCTTCTAGTGAAAATTTGGTGTTTCGGGTAGTGTCCGGTTGTTCGGTTGGTTACCGGTTCGTTAAGGTGCTAAATTACGCAGTAGGGTGTGCTTTATGTTCCCTTTTATGACAGTTTTGATTCCCGACACTTAGGAAGGTATTCTGGACCATTAAACCATAATTCTGCATTATATTTTGGAGTTAAAATGCTGAAAATTGCTGAATTTGTTTGTTTTCTGCAGAATTCTGCAGTTTTAGTGTGTTTCTGGCACTTTCCGGCACCTAAATCATCACTAGGAAGGCAGTTTTAAGATCCCTACTTTGCTACACCTATTCTAGTGTAACTCTTGGTTTCATGGCTCATTATGTGTCTTAACATCATGTCTGTCTGAGTACTGAACTCCCGTCAGTACTTCTGGTTTATCTGATAACTGTGCTAGTTTTGTTCTGTGCACTAATTGAACCATATTGTGTTGCATGTAATAATGATGAACAATCTTGCAACATGAAATGCCATTGTATGTATATGATAGTAATCAGAAATTCATTCGTCTTGTTAATTCAATCAGGCACAGTCATTAAAGCACATATTACTGTTTATTATTGTACGGAATACATGGAAAAGTGCCAGTTGTCACATTCTCCCCCCGTTAAAAGAATTTCGTCCCGAAATTCAAGCTGTGTTATCAGTTGCAGGGGAGTTTTGAAATAGATGTGAATACTAGACTTGATTTGGCCTTCATGTGCCCAAGTAAATTCTGGGCCATGATGTGACTTCCAATGAACTTTAACAAATTTAAATATGACTTCTCCGTGTTTTGTGGACCTTCCAGTCCGTAACCTTAAGAGGTTCTCCGGTAAATTGGAGTTTGTCGTGGATGTGAATCTCGTTTGCGGGAATGACGACTGTTTCTTGAGTCAGACTCTTCTTAAGTTTAGACACGTGAAACGTGTCATGAACACTGCCAGGTTCTTCTGGAAGTCTTAGTTTATATGCAACAGTTCCGATCCTTTCCAGGATTTTGAAGGGTCCAATGCACCGTGGGTTCAACCTCCGACGCTTTTCCAAATCGTGTTATGCCTTTCCAAGGCGAGACTTTCAATAAAACCATATCTCCATATTCAAATTCCAACGGTTTTTGCCGCTAGTCGGCGTAGCTTTTCTGTATGTCACGTGCTGACTTGATACGATCACGTATCTTGAACGATCTTGACTGTAATTTCCTGAATCAACATGGGGCCAATAAATCGTTTATCTCCGGTCTCCGTCCAACACAACGGGGGCTGACACTTACGTCGATGTAAAGCTTCAAATGGGGTGGCTTGAATGCTGGTGTGATACCTATTATTGTAGGGAGACTCCACTAAAGACAAGTGAGTATCCCAACTCCCACCAAAGTCCATCACACAAGCACGTAGCATGTCTCCCAAGGTCTGTATCGTCCGTTTGAGGGTGAAAGGTTGTGCTAAGATCCATCTGTGATCCAAATGCCTTCTGAAACGTTTGCCAAATCCTTGGCACAAAACCACCATCTCGGTCGGATATGATGAAAACAGGCACTCCATGACGTGCCACAATCTCCTCGAGATATATCTCTGCTAACTTCTTCGTGCTATATTCCTCACGGTTCGGTAGGGAGTGCGCAGACTTTGTGAGTCGATCAACAATTATTCGAATCATATCATGACCTCTTTGGGTTCTTGGTAACTTGGTAATGAAATCCATTGATATATGTTCCCACTTTCACAAGGGAATCTCAGGTTGCTGCAGCAGCCCTGATAGTCTCTGGTATTATGTCTTAACTTTGGCACAAGTAAGATAGTTACCCACATATGTAGCAATATCGGCTTTCATCTTGGGCTGCTAATAAAAGTATTGGTACATCCTATCGGATCCAGGATGGATAGAGTACCTTGAATTATGAGTTTTATTCAAAATAAGTGCCCGTAGATTGCCGAAAAAAATGGAACCAAAATTCGCTCCAGGAAGTACAATGTTCCATCTTCATTAGGCAACGATTCCGCTTCCATTCCACGTAGCGCTTCAGCTCGTAGGTCCTCCGGTTTGAGCGCCTCTTGCTCAGCTTCATGAATCCAAGTAGCGAGATTTGTCCATTTGGTCATTTCTAAGGCTCGCATCCTTAGAGGTTTTGCGCACTCCTAGCGACACAAGGAGTATGCTATAACGCTCGCCTTTCCTGGGTGATACTTAATCTCACAATTGTAATCATTTAGCAGTTTAACCCATCTACGCTGCCTCATGTTTAAATCCTTCTGACCATAAATGTGCTGCAAGCTTCCATGTTTGTAAAGATCGCGCAACGAGTGCCATACGAGTAATGACGCCAAATCTTCAACGCGAATATCACAGTTCCTAGCTCATGGTCGTGTGTCATATGGTTCTTCTCATGATCCTTTAATCGACGTGACGCGTACGCGATGACTTTATCTCGTTGCATCAACACGCAATCGAGACCTTGTCGAGAAGCGTCACAATAACCGCAAATCCATCGGTACCATCAGGTAAAGACAAGATAGGTACCGTCTAGGTTAGGGTTGTTAGCAGTTGAGCAATCTTTGAAAAGTTCTCTATGAATCGTCTGTAATAGCCCGCTAACTTCAGAAATTGTCGCATCTCAGTTGGTGTCTTTGGGGCTTCCCAGTTCTTGATTGCCTCGACCTTGGCAGGGTTGACATGAATTCCATTCTTATTCACCACGTGACCTAAGAATTGCACCTCGCGAATACAAAATTCACACTTCAACAACTTAGCCTACAATTGTTCTTTCTTCAAACGTTCCAAGATAACTCGCAGATGTTGCTCATGTTCTTCCTTGGTCTTCGAGTATATAGGGATGTCATCAATAAATATAATCACGAACTTATCCAGATAAGGCTTACACACCCGATTCATGAGATCCATGAATACTGCCGGTGTGTTCGTTAAGTCAAACGACATGGCACGAAACTCGTATTGTCCATAACGAGTTCTAAAGGCCGTTTTGGGGATACTTTCCTCTTGTATCCTCAGTTAATGATATTCTGATCTCAAATCGATCTTGGTGTAGTAGCTAGAACCTCGTAGTTGGTCGAACAAGTATCAATCCTCGGCAAAGGATACCGATTCTGGATGGCTAACTTATTCAATTCCCTGAAGTCTATGCACAAACGGAAACTGCCATCTTTCTTCCTAACGAATAGCACTGGAGCTCCCTAAGGCGAGAAGCTCGGTCTGATGAATCCTTTGTTCTAGCAGTTCTTGTAGTTGAGTCGTTAGTTCTTGCATCTCAAATGGAGCTATCCTGTAAGGTGCCTTCGCCACTGGCGCCACTTCGGGCACTAGGTTTACACTAAACTCCACTCGTTGCTGTGGAGGTAACCCAGGCAAGTCTTCGGGAAAGACTTTTGGAAATTCCTTCACAACGGGGATGCCTTCTAGCTCCGGCTCCTTGATCTCTTTATCTACAATATGGGCAAGGAAGGCTATGCAACCCTATTCGGAGGCACTTCTGTGTCTCTATGACTGATGTGGGATGTTGCAATCCACCGCCTTATGGGGCCCAGCGCCCTCGCATCAATTGCATGAAGGTTGTGTACTATAAGTGTTTCATCATTCGTAAGAGGGATGCGAATGATTTTCTCATGACAAACAACCTCAGCTCTATCCTTGAATAGCCAATCCATGCCGACTACAACGCCATAACTTCCCAAATCAACAGGTAGGAGTTCAATAGAAAATTCCCGCTCTCCAAGTTCCAAGGTACAATCTTTAATAATTTCATCCTTTTTGACTAATTTCCCATTTGCTAACTCTATGGAATATGGGACGTCTACTTACTTGAAACTAGGCCAAGTAGGTTCTTAAGTTCTATATATACAAAATGGATGCATAGGGTTGGTTAATATGGAACATACCCGTGACTGCATTTGGATCCTGGTGTGCTTCACGAGCTCCGATTGTGAAGACTTTTCTTTGCTTGCTTCTTCTTAGGGCAATCTTTTCTAAAGTGCCCCACGTCTCCACAGTTAAAGCAACCTGGAACTCTACCATTATCATTTCCGTCTTGGTTACAGTTATCATTTCCTCCTTGTTTGGGATATTTTGCCCAACAGGAATCCTTGTTGTGTCCTTCTTTTCCACATCTGTCGCACTTAGGTCTCAGACATCGACCTTCATGGTGAAACTTGCATTCATCACATCTCGGCTTAGTTCCCAAATAAACCTTACCACCGGCCTTATTAGTGGCTCCATAAGCTTTCATGCCACGAGGTGGGTTTCCTTCCCTCCTTTTTTTTTGCATTAGAGTTGTCATGACTGACTTGGGTGCCTTTCTTCAGGTTTGAAAACTTTCTCTGGTTGTCGCCCGAAGACTCCACGTGACTCTCTTGCTTATATGTCTTAGATTTTGAAAACCTTCCCATTCGAAGAGCTTCTTTAGTCAGTGCAACGCTCAAGTCGATAGCCTCTGCGATGGTTGGAGGCTTTGCGGCAGTAACCATGCTTAGGATTTGAGGTGCAAGTCCCCAAATAAACTGCTCGATTCTCTTGAATTCCGGCTCGACAAGATAGGGAACGACCCTTGATAAATCATGGAAACGCTAAATATACTCAACTATCTTTGGTCCATCCATCTTTAGATTCCAAAATTCGGTTTCCAGTTTCTGGATTTCAGCTCTTGAACAATATTTCTTACGTATTAACTCCTTAAGCTCATCCCAGCTGAGCGCATATGCAGCAGTTTCGCCAAGTGTTTGAACTTGGAGGTTCCACCATGAAAGCGCACCGTCCAAAAATAACCCAGAAATATACGTAACCCTCTATTCAGGAGCACACTTGCTCATCCTCATCACGGAGTCAGTTTTCTCTACCTAGCGAACAAAAACGACAGCACCTCCCGTGCCATCGAAGTTGAGAGGCTTGCAATCCAAGAATTGTTTGTAAGTACAGCCTGTTGGAGGGTTAATTCCGGAAGTGCCACCACTGTGTACTGAGCGGTTGGCCTCGTGCTATGCAATTGCCTGTGAGATGCGTTCTTGAAACTCGGCTTCTGTCCTTGGTAATGTATTAGTGTCTGTGTCACGTCTGGGCGGCATTTTCTTCTAGCAAAAGGTATTGGGTAGGTTAGACAACATTCACCAATAATTGTCTATGAGGTATATATCACCACAAGCAAACATGTAATCACCTAACGTCACATGCATATATAATCAACAATGTAAGTGAGAAAACAACCACTGAGCTTTCGTGTATGTTCGACAACTTGACACATTGTTTTTAACAGAGGAAAACAAAATGGACTTGAGGTTACATCATCTCGGTCATGCAAGTTCCATAATATGAAAGTAGTAGTTATTTTCCTTCTACATTGGTCTTCTTAGGTCTTTAGTTTTTACGAAAACGAGTATACTTCCCAAAAGATGGAGGTGGTGCATCACTACCATGTATAGGAAGTGATAGTGAAAATGCAGAGATAAGGTCATGAGGGTACGTGACTTCTTCCTCGGAACCGAATTGTGCCTTGTAGCAATCGTGGAGCGGTTTTCCAAGGCGCGAATGCACTACCCAAACGATGGGGTGCTTTATGGGATACAGAGTGTAGAGTTACTGAATCTTTCCTGAGTGTTAACCAGCTTCTCTTTCCTGAGTCATCTTCCTTGTCTGGACAAGAGCATCGTCAATCTTGTTTCGCAAAAGCCACAGGAACCTCGTCCCACTGATGAGGGTGTTGTCCAAGGTTGCCTCCTCCTCCTCGCCATCACTACCGTAGTCAGGCACCTTCGCATTCGAGAGGGAAGAACAACCATCTTCTACGGAAACAAGCTCAGGATCTCGTTTGGTAATCACTTCAGCCATGAGCTTCGCAATAAACGCGAGGTCGATAGTCTCATTGTGCGAGTCAAGAACAATAATGAAATTCGAAGTCGAAGGTATCTCGTTCATGTCAATAATTATTCCGTACACTTATACGCATATATATTAATGAATAAATATGTTACTTAGTATAAACAGGCAAATAAATGCATCATGTCACATATAACTCTCGTTTGTCCTTTCGGGGGGTCATTTCGTCTTTGGCAAGTCTATCTCACATAGACTATACGTCAATTGGCACTTTAATTAGGGTATTATCCTCCCTACTAATGTCCTTGCTTTGTCTTTCCTTTAAAAAATGTTTGACTCATGGATCTTGGCGCTTTCGTATATGCAATGAAAAACCTTTTTTGTAATAATGTTTTCGTGAGAGAATCCTAGTGATTGTAGTCTAGACTCGAGAAGGAATCCTAGTTCACTACAATCGAAGCTCTGATACCAAACTGTCACACCCTGACTTTTGCGGAAGCGTATTCGTGTGACTTGTTCAGTTTTCATTGCATTTGATTATAATAAACAACTATATAATTAAAATGATATCCATCCATTCATAAAGTTTAAAACATTACAAAAACCAGTCATTTAAGTTTCAAACAACACAACCTTTGTTTAAGTTACAAACCAACAAAAGTGGATGACATCTAAACTTGAAATTTATATCCGGAAAACAACACCAACGCCCAAGATCCAACTTGTTTCCTGAAATACATGTAATTTTGAAAACATCAACAAAAGTTGAGCGAGTTCATGCGTTTTGTATGAATACTGATAAACTTGTAAACATTTGAGAGATTCCTTGAAAGCAGGTATGTAAAGCGTCTATGAACAGGTCAATTAATGTTTTGCAAGGACATTAATGTATGTGATGACATAGGGAGTACTCAACCCGAGTAGACTATTGTTAGTCTCGAATCCCCTCGACTGTGTCGAATCCCCTTGACTGTGTCAAATCCCCTTGATCGTATCAAATCACCTTGACTGTGTCAAATCCCGTTGATCATTGCCGAATCACCTCGACTGGGACACAACAGCACTCTAAGTGGTCACATAGGGACCATGAGTGGGGCTCGGCCGTACCCGTTACATCTAACCCTTGTCCATGATTCTTATGAGAGTTATTGGCATTTCAGTTTCAGCCTATGCTCACATGATCTAATAGTTCATTTCATAGCCAAATCATACCATTTGAACATTCGTAACATGTATTTCACCCCCGAGAGTTATAAATCCGAAAACAGTTAAGAGAAAAGGGGGACATGAACTCATAATTTTGCGTCCTGCTATCTCGTATACTCAAAGGTTCTTCTATGAGTCGTACAACTACCTAGACACGTGCCATGTTTTATTAGACGTTTTAGGTGGTGTAACAACTCTTAGTCTTAGTTGTTTATTAAGACTTATTTTGGAATTGGTATTCTTTGAGTTACATCTTTGAGTTACATTATATAATTCCAAAGTATAAAATTATTAGTTAAAATAATAATATTTTAATTTAAATTTTATTTATCCAATTATTTGAAATATTGTTAAAATAATATATTTTAACTTGGTTTATTATGCATTTCCACATATGTATTTTCTCAAGTATGGGTATACTTGTACTTGTGTATTTTCATACTTGTGTATTTTCATAATTGTGTATTTCCATACTTGTGTATTTTTCCAAGTATTGGTAGCGTATTTCGGTGTGTAATTATACGTATAAGGATACGTATTTTCTTATATTCATTAAGTATCTTATACTTAATTTTGTATTTAACTTTCCGGAATATTATTTTTAGGCAACTAAAAATCACCAAACTTATATTCTCAATATATATATATATGTGTATATATATATATATATATTAAGAGAATTTTTATAGAAAAATATCTATAAATCTTACTTGGACAAAAAAATAAGTATACTTCCATATAAATCTCAAAAATATTATATTTTTAAGATTAAACTTAGAAAATATATATTTCTATTTCCACACAAAATAATATATTTTTAACTTGTTTAAGAAAATATATATTTTCTCCACTCACAAATAATATATTTTCTATTTGACAAAACATGATATACTTTGTAATACTTGTAAAAATCCATATTTTCCGTTTCTTTGGTTTTCAAAATACTGTTTGTCATTCTTGTCGACTTACGAATTTTATTTCCGGAATATATATATTTATAGTCCTTATGTTCGTTTGTCCGATATTCGGGTATAATTTATATATTTATTTTCTTGGGATTTTGGTAGTATTTTCATATTACAATTTTTGGTATTTTGGTGAGTTATATTATTTTCAAGTTCCTAAAATAATATAACTAATACACGTTATATACAAATAACACACAATTTGTGACATCAAATTATATATCTTTCTAAATATATACTTAGCCATTTTATTTATCAAAAATCAACCTCCAATATTTGTAATTTTTGTAATAAAAATAATGGGAAGTTTTTATATGAAAACAATGATCAAAATTTACTTATAAAAACTTGTTTAAAATTTTTTTTTTCTAAGTGTTTAATTTCTACAAAAATTTTGCCATAGTTTCCCCTTAATAATGGAGGTTTCCATGCTCAAAGGCATATCATTTTCTTTTAAAAATCATCACTAATCATCAACAATATAAACAAGACTTACCATGAGCCAAAAATATGCAATTTACACTATGTCATGAACTTGAAAGTTTGTAAAAATTTGTAGTAACTTTACATGTTGTTTAGTGAGTTTAGTTACCCCTAAAAACATGGTTATTAGTTTATAAATCTCATTTCTTGTAAATTTTAGTTCTTTACAACTTGTGTAAAGATTTTCTAAAAATAAATTTTCTTGTATTCTTCTTGTTACCAACATCTTTCTAGCTTTGATTTAACACTTAAAACGTGATCAACTTCTTTAAAAACCATGATCATGTTAATCTTGTAATAAACTTTGTTCTCTTGAAAATATTATCTTTGAAATCTTTCATTTTCAAAACTTATAACATGTATCAAAAATCATCATACTCTAAAACAAGCTTATATTCAAGTTCATGTTAATCATAAAGGATGATCATTATGATTTTCTCAAGATCCATCCTTATACTTGCTAGATCATGTGTTTAATCATCACCTAGCAAGCTTCTTATGATGATCAACATCATAATCAAAAGAAATCAACAAACAAGTTTCATACATACACTAAAACACCTTAGATTTTCATGTTATTAAGCTTTATGTTCAAGATCATCTTCATGTTTCTTTGAGATTCTATAGATTAACATGTTACATAACACTTTAACCACCAAAATTAGATGTAAGAACAAGATGTAAGGAGCTTACTACTAGCTCTAAGGCTAGGGAAGAACAAGCATGAAGATTTGAAGTGGTTAATAGCTCCTAGAGAAGGTCCTTCAACTTCCAAAGCTTTCCACCTTCTTAGATATGCTTCTTACACCTTTGTTAGTGCTTAGAATACTTGTGAATGGATTGAAGATGATGGGATTATGGTGAGGGTGTTGGGTCGTAGCTTAAGGGAAGAAGGAGAAGAAGAGATGTTGCTTGAATGGTTATGATGAATGTGAAACATGAACTTGTGGTTTTATAAATTAACTTCCAACAACATCTTTGCACATAGGTTATAATGTCTCAAATCTTTCAAGCATATCATATAAAATATGGAAAAGAAATCATGTGTGGGGCCCCATGTTGGAACCGTCCGCATGTGGGGGGGGGGGGTCTTGTTGTATTTCAAATATTAGTTAAGAAAGATAGTTAGATTTCAAGTGTATTGGTTAGTATTAGATGTGTTTAGGGTTTATAGGATATGTTATGATGTTCAGTGACCATAACTAGCTTCGTAACACTAAAACAGTGCTTCTAGTGAAAATTTGGTGTTTCGGGTAGTGTCCGGTTGTTCGGTTGGTTACCGGTTCGTTAAGGTGCTAAATTACGCAGTAGGGTGTGCTTTATGTTCCCTTTTATGACAGTTTTGATTCCCGACACTTAGTAAGATATTCTGGACCATTAAACCATAATTCTGCATTATATTTTGGAGTTAAAATGCTGAAAATTGCAGAATTTGTTTGTTTTCTGCAGAATTCTGCAGTTTTAGTGTGTTTCTGGCACTTTTCGGCATCTAAATCATCACTAGGAAGGCAGTTTTATGATCCCTACTTTCCTACACACTATTCTAGTGTAACTCTTGGTTTTGGGGCTCATTCTATGTCTTAACATCATGTCTGTCTAAGTACTGAACTCCCGTCAGTACTTCTGGTTTGTCTGATAACTGTGCTAGCTTTGTTCTGTGCACTAATTGAACCATATTGTGTTGCATGTAATAATGATGAACAATCTTGCAACATGAAATGCCTTTGTATGTATATGACAGTAATCAGGAATTCATTCGTCTTGTTAATTCAATCATGCAAAGTCATTAAAGCACAGATTACTATTTATTATTGTACGGAATACATGGAAAAGTGCCAGTTGTCACATTTGATTAGAAGGTGTAAGCTTGAAACTGATTTTAGTTGTTTTGGAACTCCTACACTTTTGTTTGATGTTGATGGGTATATATATACTTGAAACCGATTTTAAATGGCCACAAATCGATTCTTAACGACATTATAGCCGTTGGAATCGATTCCTACAAGTTTTGCAGGCTTTTTCAGTAAGTTACCCGGAGGAACCGGTTACAATCTACCTGGAATCGGTTCTGGTATTTTGGGTTTAAAACCGGATAGGAATTGGAACCGGTTCCAACAAGAATCGGTTCAATTGAACCTCAGTCAAGAACCGGGTACGGTTAGGAACCGGTTCCGGGTTGAAAAAAAAACCCGATTTGCCTATCTCTAAGTGTAGTTAGGCTGTTGTTTTGGTTGTGAGTTTAATGCTTTGCCAACTTCTGTCTATTTTTTTAGTTCAGTTTTTTAACGAACAAAACTGACAGCGGGACGGAAAACAGCTTTTAACTTTCAAAAATTTTTTAACAAACTGAACACGCGCAAATGCTCTTTTGGACATATTTTTTAACTTTATTTTTTGTTTGCTATAACGAGTGTGTCGAAGCCGATCGAGTTCCAATCATTTTTGTTTTACTTAGGGATGAGCATCTGAGACTTGGTAATGGTACCGAATTCCCTGTACCAATTTTTTTCGGTACCGATTCGGTACCCACTATTTGGCGTTTTCGGTACCGGTATTTTCGGTACAGTACCGGCATTTTACCGAATTTTACACACAAATACTGATACCGGTACCGTACCGAGCCGAAATTGAGAGGTAATGGTGGTGGCAAAGTTTTTGAGAGGGAGAGAGGGGTGATGAAGAAGATGAGTAGTGGGTTATCTCCTTTATATTTTTTTTTCTTTTAATTGTTCAAGGGTAATATAATAATTTCACACATACTTAACTAAGAAATCTAACAAATATTAATGATAAAGACCACTCGAGTTTAAAAATTGCAACCACTGTGATCAAATTTGTAATTATTAAAGCCTTGGGACCAATTCTGCAAAAATGACAAATCACAGGGACCAACCACACATTTAACTCTTCTTATTATATTGCAAATAGCATTAACACATCTAGATATTATTTTGTTTGATTTTATGAATCTATTCATCGATTATCATGTTGTACGATACGTGACAAATTCCAATTAGGTCCTTATGCAAAGTATAGGCGACTACTAAGGATGAGCTCGGTACTCGTTCTATACCGAACCAGTACCGCTACTAAAAAACGAGATAAGTGGGTACCGGTATCGGTGCAGAATATACCGGTTCGGTACGCTACCGAAAAACAGGAAAAGTGAGTACCGGTATCGAATGTACCCAGTACAGTACCGGTACCCGGTACGAAATGCTCATCCCTAGTAACTACCATCCTACTTTATATAAATATGATTTGGAAAGGGTCTACGTATTCACACACGTAACTCCCTATTTCCACACCCTTCTAGACGCCTCGTATAGGCCTATACGAGGCGTCTAGGGTTACTTTATCCGACCAACCACTGAACCTCGTACAATGTCACATCAGTCACATCAGACGGGGCGTCTAGGCCGGTACGAGGGAGCAATACGAGGGTACTAAGATGCCTCGTATAGCCCTATACGAGGCGTCTTAGAGACTGATGTGACTATGTGTCTGGCATGTGACATAAAGCAATATGGGGCGTATAGGGCTATACGAGGCGTCTATATTTCATATAAAGTGCAACATACAGTGCATTGTTGGTCTACCAGAGCATTCATTCTGTTTCTTCTACTATCTCTTCGAAACAAACTCTTGTTTGCATTCGTAGTCTTATCATCCCGAAGTGTTGAAATGTCATCATACTGGGACGACAACTATGTATTCAGGCAGTATTCTAGCGACAACTGGGTGACAGAAAGCGTTTCGATAACAGTTATTAGCTTAACTGTTTTAATTACTTGTTGTTTTAGTTTATTATTTACTAATGATGATACCGTTTTTTGGAGGAGTCTGGCGTTCCCGATTCTAACGAGCAAGGAGGTTGTGTCTAGTATACAAGGAAAACAAAACAAAACAGACCGTTCCTAGATTTGAACACGCATCCCCCTGTTGATGAAACATCCCCTGTAGATAACTCATACCATGCTGGTCAACCAAGTTATCCGACGCAACAAGGGTATCCGGATTATGGATACGGGTGTGAATATTCTTATGGAGGAGACGGTGGATACGGAGGAGATGGTGGATACGGAGGAGACTGTGGATACGGAGGAGACGGTGGATATGTTAGATATGGTGGATACGGAGGAGACAGTGGTCATCAGCAATTCATTTCCCCGGGCGGTCCTTACGTTCATCAAAACAATCCGGACGTTAGAGGATATGGTGGTTATGGTGGATATGGTGGTGAGGCACCCCCCATCCCGGACAATCCGTACTTAAAAAAACAGGTATCAATTTTATATTATTATTGAAATTTGTATAACAATAATAATAATAATAATAATTATTATTATTATTATTATTATTATTGTTATTAATATTGTAACTATTGTCGATGTTACAGGTTTTCAACTCTTTAGATGAACTAAAGAAACGGATACAAGAAATAGCAAACGCGGATGGTTTCGTTATTGTCACCCGTCGATCAAAGAAAATCGAGCGAAGAACCGGGAGGGTATGGCTTGAATGTGACCGTGGTGGTGAGCACCACACTACAGCAACACTTAGAAAAGCCGGAAGCAAAAAAAACCGGTTGCCCGTTTTACCTGCTGGTTGTGCGAGACCACCCGTATGAAACCTGGGAGTTAAAAGAGGGAAAAATTAAACATAACCACTAACTTTGTGAGGACCTGTCGGCCCACGCATTTGTGAAAAGTTTTACTCCAAGCGAAAAGAAACTGATCGAGCAGCTGATAGCTCAAAACATGGAGCGGCGCAAAATTTTTCAAACGATAAAAGAGGGAAAAATTAAACATAACCACTAACTTTGTGAGGACCTGTCGGCCCACGTATTTGTGCGAAGGTTTACTCCAAGCGAAAAGAAACTGATCGAGCAGCTGATAGCTCAAAGCATGGAGCCGCGCAAAATTTTTCAAACGATAAGGATGCAGGACCCCGACAGGTTTCATGTTCAGAAAGACGTTCAAAACGAAGTCACTAGAAAATGTGCTGATAAACAACGACTTTATTTACAAGACACGGGAAGAACCCGGAACAGAGGTCGTAATAGAGATCTTCTTTCTTCATCGGTACTCGAGAGACATGTTGCGTGCATTCCCCCACGTCTTGCTGATCGATGCGACATACAAGACAAACTTATACAATATGTCATTTGTCCAGATTGTTGGTATGATGCCTACCAACCATTCGTTTTGTATCACGCATGTCGTTGTCAGTAAAGAACGGGGTGATAACTTTGTGTGGGTGCTTGAGAGGATCAAGTCAATGTTGGATGAATGTATGGAGCCACGTGTGATTGTAACGGATAGAGACCCGGCCCTTATGGGCACGTCTGCTAAAGTATTTCCAGACGCCTCCAGGCTTCTTTGCAGGTGGCACATACAACAGAATATTATGAAGCACTACAAGAGTGCCTTCACAGAAGAAGACTGGGTCAAATTTTTGTCATTCTGGGGGTCGTTGATTGAGTCTCCATCCATACCCATCTACGAGTACCACTTGCGCAACCTGCAAAAGCGACTTGTGGAGTGCAAACGTTCTAGTAAGTTTTTTTAATAACATACGACTCACCTATGTACATTTTAATAAATTATTTTTACTTTTTAGGGGTCTTCAATTATGTGTATAATAACTGGCTAAAAGACTATAAGAAGATGTTCGTCTTTGCGTGGACTGATAAGAGACGCAACTTTGGTAATCGTACCACAAATAGAGTTGAGAGCCAACACGCCAACTTAAAGAGATACGTCCTAGATAGGAGCTCGCTGGACCGTGTAGTTGGTTGTGTCCGGGATATAGTTGAGACACAGTTCAGTGAAATAAGGAAGAGTTTTCGAGACTGCATTGAAAAAAGAATAAACCACCACAGACACCCGCTGTTTCAACACCTACTTGGAAAAGTATCCCATATAGCCCTTGACTTGTTGAGTGGAGACGCATTTAGGAAGCTAGATATCTTGGAGCGTTATCATTCATCACGTTGCCAAATGTGGTATAGTTGTGGGTTGTCGTGTGCTTGTAGGCTAGAAAAGTACATGCGTGCAGGTAATAATTGTTAAACGTACAACACTTGTGTGATATATTTCCGTTAATCATGTGACTTAAACAATGTTGTTTTTAACCGTGCAGAGCGTCCGATTCAACTCGAAGACATAGACGTCTTCTGGCGGAAGCTTAACTTCCAAAGTTGTAAATTGATAGACGATGACGTTGACGTGGTCGAAGAGCTAAATATTGTTAGACAACAATTAGAGTCGCACCCCCCAGCTCAGCAAAAAATCTTGATGTCAAAGATTAAAGCGGTGTTGAATCCAAAGAAATCTACCAAGAAACCATTGGTTGTCCAACAAAATACTCGTGGCCGACCAACAACAAAGCAGGTACAACAAAGGTTGGACGAGGCTGCTCGTATAGATGAAGAATTGAGGAGAAGGTCCTTCGGTGATGCAAACACGTGCTTTGAAGGTTCCCGACAAAGTAACTACGATAACCCTCGCCACAGCTCGTACATTCCGTCACAGGCCTCTCAACAGTCGGTTATAAGGTCCCAAAAATCCAAAGCAAGCCTAAGCCGTTCAAAGAGTTCTAAGAAGAAAGAGACACGAGATGATCACGGTTTTCCTTTAATAATTGGGGACGAGAACGTGGGAATCATCAAACAGTTTAAGTCTGCCATTCAGCCAGTGTCTCACCCGCACATCTCGTGCATACGAGATGTGATGCCAGACGATCATTGTGGGTTTCGGTCTGTGGCTGTGAGCTTAGGTATGGATCAGAGTTCATGGAAGCTCATTTGAAGGGACCTTGTCCAAGAAATGGATCAGAACGAATCGATCTGGTTCCCAATATTTGAAGCATGGGATGAAGGATATTTTTACACGCATCGTCAGGGCCTAATTTGGGATTCAGTGTCCGGTTGTCCCTCGGATCACTGGATGGACTTCCCCTTAGCAGGACTTCTTATTGCACAAACGTACGGTATCGGGGTGCACCTGTTAAGCATGGGTGCAAGTTCCACTTTCTTCCCGATACTAAGTCCTCCGGCTAATCAACAACCACTATTCATAACGCTTGCACATGTTAACGAGAACCACTTCATACATGTTAAGCTGGAAGGGGATTATCCAATGCCACCGACACACGGGCTATGGTTGAACCACTGAAGACCCCATACGGAACAATGGGAAAATATGTACTTGCCACGTCTAGAATGGTATACATCGATAATGAATCCGCCACCAAGAGCAAACCCCATTCTTAATTACATCGACAGTGATACGGAAGAATGATTTTTGTAATTAATAGTATTTTTTTGTATCGATAATTATTCTTATTGTAATTAATAAGATTTTTTGTATTAATTTCTATAATTTTTTTTATAATTACAATTGCATAAAAAAAATTAATAAGATTTTTATAAAAATTTCTATCATTTTATATAATTAGAATTGATTAAAACAGTTTAATAAGATTTTTGCTCATATCTTTATCAAATTTTTATAATTACAAAAAAAATACAAATATACGCCTCGTATTGACCTAGACGGGTCGTCTATATATGGTCAAAAGACCATTTTACCCCTGATATACCATCAGTCTAGGCTTAAACGAGGGACAAAAATGTCATTTCACAAAATCCAGACGCCCCGTATAGAGCTAGACGTCCCGTCTATTTTGAGCAGCATTTTGGGTTTTGAATTTTTAAAAAAGAGTTGAATATTTACCATTTTACCCTCGAGTTTCCCATAGTATAGGTCTCAACCAGGGGTGCAAAAGTAAATTTAAGAAACGTGGGCGCCTCGTATAGAGCTGGATGGGTCGTCTATGTTGGGTGGCAAGATTTCTTTTTTTTTTTTAAATTTGAATTTTGAAAAGCTTTTAATTAATTATCATTAAACCCCTGAGAACCCCCCAGTATAGGCCTTAATCAGGGGCATAAAGGTAATTTAAAAATATGGACGACACGTATAGTACTATACGCGTCATATACGATGGGCGGCAAGTCTTTGGGTTTTTTTAATAATTAAAAAATCATTTAATAAATAGTAAATTGCCATTTTAGTCCCTGAGTTTTGTCCAAATTTGCCATTTTGATCCAAATAGTTTTATTTTCTCCCCTAGGTCCCTGACTTTTACATTTGTTGCCATTTTGATCACTTTGCCTAACTCCATCCAAAAACCCAGTTACTCTTTTCAATTTAAACCTTTTCAGTTGCCATTTTAATCCAATTCCAAAAACATCAAAAAAATTCCAAAAAATTCAAAAAAATCTAAAAAATCTAAAAAATTCAAAAAAATCTAAAAAATTCAAAAAAATCTAAAAAATTCTAAAAAATCATAAAAATTCTAAAAAATATAAAAAATTCTAAAAAATCATAAAAATTCTAAAAAATTCAAAAAAATATAAAAATCAAAAGAATTCTAAAAAATCATAAAAATTCTAAAAAATCCAAATAATTCTAAAAAATCCAAAAAATCCGTTTCGGCGCGAACCGTTTCGAACACGAACCGTTTCGAACACGAACCGTTTCGAACACGAACCGTTTCGAACACGAACCGTTTCGAACACGAACCGTTTCGAACACGAACCGTTTCAAGCCGAACCGTTTCGACCCGTACCGTTTCGAACCGAACCGTGCCGTATCGAACCGAACCGTTTCGAGCTGAACCGTTTCGAACCGAACCGTTTCATGCTGAACCGTTTCAACCCGAACCGTTTCGACCCGTACCGTTTCGAGCTGAACCGTTTCGACGCGAACCGTTTCGAAGCCGAAAACACTTCGGTTCGATACGGTACGGGTCGAAACGGTTCGGTTCGAAACGGTACGGTTCGAAACGGTTCGGTTCGAAACGGTACGGTTCGAAACGGTTCGGCTTGAAACGGTTCGGGTTCGAAACGGTACGGTTCGAAATGGGTTCGGGTTCGAAACGGTTCGATTCGATACGGTACGGGTCGAAACGGTACGGTTCGAAACGGTTCGGTTCGATACGGTTCGGTTCGATACGGTACGGGTCGAAACGGTTCGGTTCGAAACGGTTCGCGTCGAAACGGTTCGGTTCGAAACGGTTCGCGTCGAAACGGTTCGGTTCGAAACGGTTCGCGTCGAAACGGTACGGTTCGCGTCGAAACGGTACGGTTCGAAACGGTACGGGTCGAAACGCTTCGCGTCGAAACGGTTCGGCTCGAAACGGTTCGGGTTCGAAACGGTACGGGTCGAAACGGTTCGTGTCGAAACGGTTCGGCTCGAAACGGTTCGCGTCGAAACGGTTCGGTTCGATACGGTACGGTTCGAAACGGTTCGCGTCGAAACGGTACGGTTCGATACGGTACGGGTTTGAAACGGTTCGCGTCGAAACGGTTCGGTTCGATACGGTACGGGTCGAAACGGTTCGGTTCGAAACGGTACGGGTCGAAACGGTTCGTGCCGAAACATTTAATGATTTTTGGATTTTTTAGAATTTTTTTGATTTTTTAGAATTTTTATGATTTTTTAGAATTTTTTTATTTTTATATTTTTTTGAATTTTTTAGAATTTTTATGATTTTTTAGAATTTTTTATATTTTTTTTGAATTTTTTTGATTTTTTAGAATTTTTTATATTTTTTTGAATTTTTTAGATTTTTTTGAATTTTTTAGAATTTTTTAGATTTTTTTGAATATTTTTGAATTTTTGGAATTTTTTTGATTTTTTGGAATTGGATCAAAATGGCAACTGAAAACATTTTTTATGGAAATCCCCAAAATACCCCTGTTACAAACTGGGTTTTTGGATGGAGTTAAACAAAATGATCAAAATGGCAACAGATGGTAAAAGTCAGGGACCCAGGGGAGAAAATAAAACTATTTGGATCAAAATGGCAAATTTGGACAAAACTCAGGGACTAAAATGGCAATTTACTCTTTAATAAATTACCATTTTACCCCTGACTAACCCCCAGTATAGGCTACATTCAGGGGTAAAATGGTAACTAACCATTTCAGAAATATCTTTTTGGATTGGTTAATTACCATTTTACCGCTGACTAAGGCCTATACTGGGGGCTTTACAGGGGTAAAATGGTAATTATACAAAAAGCTTAGACGGGTCGTCTAGCTCTATACGAGGCATTTATGCCTCGTATAACAGGGGGAGACCTAGACGACCCTGCTTATCACCCCCAAAACACAAACAAACACACACATACAGATATACGCCCCGGATCGTATTTGGACCGTATTTTCGAAGATTGAAGCATCCCTGGTACGTATTTCAGCCTGTAGTTTAATATTCTTGCTTCGTTTTTGCCTTTAGACCGTAGGTTTGCCCTAAATTTAGGTTTTTGGTGGGTTTGTGTGTTTTAAGTTGAGGTTGAAGATGATAGACGTAGAACAGGACGCCCCGTCTACCTTTATACGAGGCAGATACGGAGCAGTGTTTTTTTTTTTTTTTGTTATTAATGTTGTTGTTATTATTATTATTATTATTGTTTATTATTATTATTATTATTATTATTATTGTTATTATTATTATTATTGTTATTATTATTATTATTATTATTATTATTATTATTATTATTATTCTAACTAGAGGAAATCAACCCGCGCGTTGCTGCGGGGATGCAACACGTATTTGATCGGTATTGGTTAGATTCGTTATAGTGTTGACACACACTATAGTAACAGAACAAAAACCCAAGATAAAGTCTTCATATGATCAAAACGATATCTCTACACTTGTTCGGTTGGTTGTGGTGACTCGATTTTGCTAATCAAAACGTAAATAAACAAATGCATTTTGCAGCAGCACAACCATACTTAAGGGTATTCATGGTTTGGTTTAGATATTCACGGTTTGGTTTAGAAAAATGAAACCAATCAAACCATTCATCGGTTTGGTTTTGAGGTTTTAAGGTTGGTTTTTTAGATTGACTTTCGATTGGTCGGTTGCGAAAGTTTCTAACCGTAGTGAACGGTTTGGTTTGCGGTTTACATTGAAAACCTTTCGTATAAAACCGGACTAAACCATAAGATTTGATGACATTCTATTTTACATATTTTATATTACACATTTCTTAAAAAATTATATTAGTTTAACTCTAGTTTATTTGCAGTAAACTTGGCTAAGTGGCTAGCCAAATCCTATCGAATCAACACCGGATAATCTCGAGCCACACCGAATTCACTTCGAACGAACTCATATAATACGCACCAAGCATACTTAAACTTAACGAATCACACCAAAATACAACCACTTACACCGAACCAATAGTCTAACAACCATTTCTTTAGACACGAACTTGCACATCCCAATTCAAATTAATAACAATTTGAATTATCAGTAATGATACTTACGATAATGACCCACGTTAACTTTTAAATTAGCATTCCTTCCATGACCCATCGTTGAAGGTGGCTATGTCCTTGTATTTTAGGAAAGCATCCCAGCATGAATTCATTTATGTGAGGAGGCACTCATTCAACACCTTTACGAATCGCAGAAAAAACAAACCCACACTCAAACCAAAGTACCATCATCATCATCATCATCATTTCTCTCCACCTCATATTAATTTCATCATAAACAACAGGGATGTTGAAAAAACAAACCCACACCCAAACCGGGACATGCAATGGAGACCCGGCTCGTCCGAGCTTTAATGGAAGGCCGAAAGGCTCGCCGGAACCCAATCCGCCATTATCAAAGGCCGCCGGTTCTACGCTTTGCAACGCATCCACTAATTGCAGATGATTCATAGGCAGCAGCCATCTTCTTTCTTTCTCACTCTAGATCATCGCCATTAGGTCACCGGAGGTTTGGCTCGGCGGAAGAACCCTGCGCCGCCGTCGTCGGTAACGGCATACCATTACGCTGGACAGCCAGAAGTTCGTCGGAGATGCTAATCCGACCATATGTAAAATGAATTTGAGAAAAAGAGGTTTCATCACTTTATAGGTGTAGTGGTTTTCAAAAACCATTTCCTGGTGTATTAATATAGCAACACGTGGTGAACAGGTGTTTGGATGGTGACTCATGTACTTTCACCTCACGCCGTTAATGTTCTGTTAATGTTACCGTTAATCCCTGTTCATTTCCATTCACTTATTAATAGATATAAATTATTATTGTTATTATTAATATTATTATTACTATTATTTTATAATGTTATTATTATTATTGTTGTTGTTATTATTGTTATTATTATTATTATTATTATTATTATTATTATTATTTTAATATTATTAATATTATTATTATTATTATTATTATTATTATTATTATTATTATTATTGTTGTTGTTGTTGTTGTTGTTATTATTATTGTTATTAATAATATTATTATTTTAACAATGTTATTATTATTATTTTAATATTATTATTGTTATTATTATTATTTTTTTTATAATATTATTATTATTATTATTGTTGTTATTATTATTTTAATATTGTTTTATTATTGTTTTTATACGTATACGATATTTATTTGTAGATTGATTGAGGACGATGAGATTCAGATTGATATTGATGTGGCACCGCCGGGGGATCAGCCAGTGCCGCGGGGTCCGCGACAGAGGCGGCCACCGCCTCCGGATCCGCTGCACGGTCACCCATATCTAGAGTTTCCCGACGGCACCCCCGCCGCCCGTCATTGCCAGAAGCTTAGGAGGATGCACATTGGAGCGCATGCAGCGATCGACTTGGATGCGATAGATGAGATTAGTGAGGCGGCTAGAGTGCGTCGGTTTATACCTGTCGATTCGTCGTGGCATCGTCTTTTTGAGTTGGCGCACACGCCGAGCTACAGGGAGCTGCTGGTCGAGTTCCTTTCGTCATTCACATTTCACCCTCCTGGGGCCGCACAGCCGCCTGCGCAGCCAGATGCTCCTCCCCCTCCGCCTGAGGTTTCTTTCAGGCTTGCTGGCGTTTTGCGTTCGATAACGCTAGCACAATTTGCGGTGCATTGCGGTTTATACAGGCAGGAGGAGATCGAGACTGATGTTTACACAGGGGGGCTAATGGTGGTTGAGAGACCCACTCTTTTAGGGTTTTGGCAGGTGATTGCGGGGGCAAAATACTTGGGAGCATGACAAGTCGAAGGGGAGGGTTTCATTTATTGGTGACCCATTGTACACGTACGTACGTTTATTACAGCAATTATTGTGATTATGTGTATTGTTTATTAATTTATGTTTCTGTATTTTGCTAACACTATCTGCAGGTATATGCACCATATGCTCGCTACTTCTATTGCAGGGCGCGGCTACAGCCGTGAGTGGTGTACGAGCACAAATCTTTTTTTTCTTTTATTGTTTGTTGTACAGGAGGCCGTGCGCACTAGCACACGATCTAGCCCAGTATTACGCGTCCGCCCATCACCGGCAGGAGCGCGGATTTTTTTATGGCGCCGCGTACGTAACCGTCATTTCCCGTTCATTGGGCCTCGTACCGGAGCAATACCCACATTTACAGACGTCGCCCGTCATGCCGATGCGGATGGGTTTTCCGTCGCTGTGGGGGATGGGACTGATCAAGAGGTTCGTCGTTGGCCCGCGGTTTAAAAACCGCGAAGGGGGCATATGGAAAGAGGAGCCCCTACCAGAGCAGTTCGAGCTAGCCTATCCTCCGCCAGATCCTGCTGCAGTGCACTTGCCGGACCCTCCGGTGAATTTAGACGGTGCAGCGATACCACAGCCACCGCCACCTCCCGGGGCGCCTCAGTTTCCACGTCACGTTATTCCAGGTCATGCCCCAGGAGCTGCAGTACATCCGGAGATACGAGCCGAGCTTGACAGGCTCAACGATTTGATAGGTTCGTTGGTTCGGGAGGCGCATGATAGACGAGAGAGGGGGGGTTACCCGCGATACCACTCCCACCACCTCGAGCACCACATCAGTAGCAGCAGCAGCAGTAGCCAGATCCAGATTCGGATCCTAATGCATATACCAGTTGTAGTTTTTATTTTTGTTATGGATGTACAAACTTATCTTACATATTTTTGTTATGGATGTACAAAAGTTATCTTATATATGTCATATTTACGTTTGTTTTCAGTTATTCGATTACTTAATGATTGTTGTCTTAAATTGATATAATACGGAAACAATATATGTTTTGAATATAATACGGAAACAATATATCCCCTGAATATAATACGGAAACAATATTTAAACGAGATAAAATTTTAATCGGAAGAATAATATTTAAAAAAGTAAAATGTTAAAAACATTATAATATTTAATCGATAGAATCTATTTAAAGAGCCGATTTTTAAAACGGTTAAATTTTTTATAGTGTAAAAAACAAAACTTTTTTAAAACCAAAAAATTTTCGCTAAAAAAAACACCTTAAAAAACTATCAAAATAACCACACCAAAACACCCCTTATTTCAACCAAAAAAACACTCAATGCCTGGACGCCTCGTATAGGCCTGTACGAGGCGTCTAGGGTTTCTTAAACTTTGTGCCCGACATCCCCTGAAGACCCCTTTGAATTCAGTGCCTAGACGCATCGTATAGCCCTATACGAGTCGTCTAGCCCTATACGAGTCGTCTAGGGCACCAAAAATGTCCAAATAGTGTCATAGCGTTTCATTTTGAAGTAATTTCTTGGATACTGAGTTAATGTATTAACCCATTTTTAAATGTTATTTGGAAAATTAACATTGGAAAACAGTTAATATATATTAATTGCTTCTAGTGTTAAGACTCATAATCGAATATGTTAGTCCTTAAACATAAATCATAATCTTTAATTCTTTATCATAATTTAAAGATTAAACAACTAGTACATATGACTAATCTTTATAATACATAATTTGGGAATTTAATATAAATGTCGACACGCTTCATTTTGCACCTAACTTTTAAACCACATTTTTCTTAAATATAACTGGAAATTCAAGACATTTGATATATCGTAGTGATTTCTTGAAACGAGCCTTATATAATAGATGATATTTTTAAAACCAATATATATTTCACTCTCTTTATGTCAGTGGATATGTATAGCAATGCAATATGCTAACTAATAGATTTATTTTAGCTTGTAATATAGGTAACATACAATGTCATGTGACACTCGATGTTAACGAAGAAAACCAGAAAAACATACAAAAAAAAAAAAAAACATATAAGAACATTAAGACCCCAAGCAAGAAGTTGATGAGGATGATAAATATGCAAAACACGTCGACTTTAGGCACTAAAAATGTTATCCAGTGCTTCTTCAAAATAAGGGACATCTTTAACATCTAGAAAGACGAATGCTTCCACTCCATTCCCTTCCTCATCGTCGATCAAGTGTGCTGAATTTTTCACAGGCACGGTCCCAGGAACCGCCCAAATGGGCCTTCCGAAACCAAAGTCAGCTTCATAGAAAGAGAACTTACACCAACTATTGGAATTACATTTGTTGATTCAGGAATGTTGGTCATATCTAAGAAAGAATTCAAAACCATTGTTTGACCTTGTTCGCTATCATGGTGTACCTTTGAGTAGTCATTCACTGCTTTCGTGACAGAATCGTTTAAAAGATTAGCTAGTTCTATAGTTGTTTCAAGAATCGTAGGTTTCGTAGCACAAATCCCCCAAATATTTCCACAAGCATGTTTGGATATTGAAGAAGCCATTTTTTCCCTTAGATTTATTGGCTGGAAGAGTATAGACTCTCTTGGATTACCATGTGTCACGCGATCAACACTAATGAGAGCCCTCCAAATGGTCGCGGTTACCAATTGTAACTTCGACAATTGACGTGCGCCAATTCTTCCACTCTTGATGGCCTTTTCTTTCATGTTGGATATGGCACTCTCACTGAATGAAAGTTTCTTGCATGTATATCTACTCAATGTATCATCGTCGGTCAAGAGTTGTAGTGGCATGGGACGGAAACCAAGGGCAGGAAACGAGGATGAGAAAAAAACAGGCATTGTGAATTTGATCTCATTTTCGTCTCGGTTCATGGCAGCCCATTCATTTAGGAATGTGCATAGTGTCGACGCATCCACAACTGTATGTGTAGCGCATACACCAAGTGCTACACCCCCACACTCAAAGGTGGTAAGTTGAATTGTAAGAATGTGTTGTGGTTTTGTTTCCAATGTAAATTCATCTACAGGCCTAACATCCACATGTAGACCAAGAATATCTTCAAGTTTAATGTTAACTTTGGCTTGTATGAACTAAACACCTTCGTCGTTACAGTCAACGATTTGACTTTCTTCAACATATCTACCTGCGAGAGGGTATAATCGCATCAAGACTTTTTCTTGGGATTTTTCTAGTTGGACAACAAACTTCGGGTCTTGGTTGCGATTTTTGGTGAAAAAAAGAACGATAGCTACATGTCTAAGCGGAGCAAGTTCGTCGATGAAGCCTATCTTGTAGTGTTTAAGGTTTGAAGGAGTTGGAACCAATGGTTTTATGAATTTACTTGGTTGTTTGTGAAACTTCATTACCAACGTATTTGCAAGTGAATCAAGAACGAAAAAGTAGTGAAGTGTCTTATCTTCTTATGAATTTACTTGGTTGTTTGTTTTGGCTTGTTTGTTTGAAGTGTCTTATCTTCTTTTTTCTTTACTTAAAAGGTTTGAAAAATTGGTGTATAATTAAATATTGTTTGAAAACTGGTGCATAATTTCTGTTATCAAAAGGTTTGAAAAATTGGTGTATAATTAAATATTGTTTGAAAACTGGTGCATAATTAAACACTGAATGCCACTATGCCACAAACTGTATATGTCTACAAGTGAATGAATTCGTGGAAATAGACAGATAGTTAGGTGAATGAATTTAAACATTGTTTGTGATTGTATACGTGTATAGTGTGTAGCATACAATGTTTAATTATGCACTAATTTTCTAAACAATTTATAAATTCATTTACCTAACTATTTCCATGAATTCGTTCAATCATAAACATCCAATGCTAACAATGTTTATCTACCAAAACTGTATTCTTCAAGGGACATCCTAGAAGTAATGTGTCTATGGGCGGAGGATATGGAGGCCCGGAGGTAATTTTACCGAAATTTTGTTTTTGTAGTGTAAAATATTTGAATTTTAAGAGTTGGCCCCTATCGATTTTGATTTTTAGAGTCCGGCTCCTACCGAGTTTCGTTCAAACTCCGCCTCTGAACGTGCCTCTCTTATATTTTAAAGATGGAGGGTTTAAATCCTAACATGGTGTCGGTATAAGCATGGTTGTAAAGAAAGGTCTCCAACTCTCCAAGGCCGAGTACTCCCCGAGTAGTCACTTTCTTCAACTCTGCCTAGTTACTCGGAATCGATCAAACGCAGGTAACCTCGTCCAGAATCAGATCTAGTAGCTCAACTCGGACCAAGTTTAACTTAAAAAAAAACATTCTATGTCTATCATATTAAAAAATGAATTTCACGTATTTTGTTTTAAAGATTATTAGATTTATGTTATTTAACATATATTAAATTTATCTTGAACCACGTCTTCTTGTACAATAATTTGCTACAAAAAGAACAAACAAGTGTTGACAATTGTGGCTGTTGATTCATGTTCAACACGGGTCCTTTAAAATAGATTTCGCGCCAGTACCTAAGACAACACATCTGTCTCCCAAGACACAATAGCCAAGGCAGTCTATACCGTCGGAAAAGGCCACGCTCCCGAAGTTACTTCGAGTAAAATTCTAGTGTTGAAACTTATGGAAGAAACAAGGATGCGAAGGTGGTGTAGTGTGTAGAGAGTGCCCCACTCTATTTAGTTACCCAACATATGGTCTTCAAATGTTTATAGGTCTTCAAGTAATCACCTCTTCTCTAAGAACTCTTCAAGAATATATAATGTCTTTTTTTTAATATTCTTCTATCTCATTCAAACTAGGAACAGAGCCAACTAGAAAAGGAAGAAGAAGATAAACAAAAGGGAAGCTTCATAGAATAGAAACCAAGTTATACGTTTAGTTAGAGACATATACGCTAATAAAAACTAACTAAATGACATGATAAAAACTCTACTCAAGAGTTTATCACCATATATTGAAGAGTCTCGTTACTAATTTTATTAATTAATTTTCATTCACACTATCCAAATTTTCCAACATGGGAGTGGGGAAAGGTGTTTGGATTTTAATTGTTTGTTTGTTCTAATTTCTAAATAGTTGTTATATTGATACTATCCCTTATCCAAGCCAGCATATTTAAAAGAAAGAAAAGAAATTGAAACGCCAAGTTAGCATGGTAACATGTTAAATAGGTACAAAAAACCTAGGATTAGCACATCTCTTCAAACTTGAGTGATATCATTGGAACAAAAATAAGTTTAAATGACTTAATTGGAACACTATGAAAACTTGGTTTTTATTCTATGAAGTTTCCCCTTTATTTATCATCATCTTCTTCCTTTTCTAGTTGGTTGTAGAGAGCATGTCATTGTTGAAATCACTAATCTCTACACATCCAAAGTGCAAGGGTTTATTAGTATGTAGTTAAAAGTTAGTTATATGGCGGTTACAAAGTACAGGGACTAAAAGTGGCAAAATAGAACTTGGTAACTACCACCCCAAGGGTTACGAAACCCCTTGGGAGACACCTCTTGATTTCAGCAGCCACACAAAGAGAAGGGACGCGACTTTTGGAATCAAGGGACGCACCTCTTCACGTTTAATCACATCCACACAATCCAAGAGACATACTCCTTCATGAAGAGATCCATCTATTCATTCGCACCTTTTAGAAACTATAAATAGGGATAGATTTCATTTGTAGAATTCATTCATGTTCATTCATTCACAATCAATTACACTCATTGTATTTAGATTCATGTTATATTCAAATTAGTTTATCATTTGCGATCTAGAGATCAAAGATCATTCTGGGCAACAATTGGTATCAGAGCATCAGGCTCTAGGCATCGCAGGGATTCACGATCAAGTTTTATTTCTCAATTCGCAAAGTTCAATTCAGTTTTATTTTTCGGTTCAAGGTTATCGAACCAGGGGTTAGGAATCTAGGGTTTTGATTTCGGGGTTTAGTGCGAATTAGATTGATTGATTATTACACCTCGGGTTATACGCGGTTAAGAGTTGAAGGTTCTAGAAAGTCAAAGTTTACCAGTACAGGAGTTCGTATTAGTGGTCAGAAACTTTTTGAAACAAGAAAATAAAGTTTATTAAACGTGAAGATTGTTCGGTCAGAAGACATGTCAGGAGTAACCGGACCAAATCCACAAATTGTAATTCAAAAGGAGGGAAGTTCTCTTTCCCAATTCCAGTGTCCTATTTTGAAACCAACAAACTATACGGTTTGGGCAATTTGCATCAAAACGATTTTGGAAGCGAATAGACTTTGGGAAACGATTGAACCGGCAGAGAATACACAGTCGGATGTTAAGAAAGATAAGTTGGCAGTTGCTTATCTATTCCAAGCAATACCGGAAGATGTTGTATTGCAAGTTGCAAATTGAAAGACTGCAAAAGAAATTTGGGAAAATTTGAAAACAAGACACGTTGGCGTCGATCGGGTACAAAAGGCTCGTTGGCATACACTAATATCAGAATTCGAGTCAATGCAAATGAAAGAAGATGACACTGTGGACTCTTTCTCCGGAAAGATAAACAGTGATGTTACACGTGAAAGTGAATTAGGGACAACACTGAGTTAATCAAATTTGGTACGCAAACTCCTAAATGTCGTGACAGATAAGTTCACTCAGATTGTCACCTCCATGGAACAATACTCCGATCTAGAAACAATTACGCTAGAAGATGCAGTCGGAAGGTTAAAGACTTATGAAGAAAGGCTAAGGTTAAAGAAAGGAAGCCCAGGAGATAGCCAAGATAAATTGATTTTTACACATCATGAAAACAACTCAGGCAGAGGAAGACAGTTCGGAAACGCGGGCGTGGCAGGTTCAACCAACCGCATGGAAATTGGCGAGACAATAAAGACAAGCAAAGCACTAAGAATGATGAATCTTAGTACAGACCTAGAGGTGGAAATTCTAAGAATTGGAGGAAGTTTGGAAGGAACCAAACAGACACAAGTAAGATCCTGTGCTTCAAGTGTCAAAAGTACAGACACTTTAAGAAAGATTGTCCCGAGAAAGAAGTCATACAAGAACACTCAAATCTCATCGAGGAAGATGAAGCACCCATATTGCTAATGACAATACAAGAGGAAAACGTTGTTCAAGAAAGGGTTCTACTAAACAAAGAACACATAGAACCAGCAAGTTACGCCACAGAAGATGAAAGTCTATGGTACTTAGACAACGGGGCAAGCAACCACATGACAGGAGTGCGAAGTCACTTCAGAGAATTAGATGAAAAGGTGATGGGGCAAGTACGTTTCAGTGACAGGTCACACGTAGAGATTAAAGGCATAGGTTCAATAATACTGGAATGTCTGAACCAAGAACAGAAGATTGTTTCTCAAGTATACTACATTCCAAGTCTGAAAAGCAACATATTGAGCCTCGAACAACTCACAGAAATTGGTTGCAAAGTAGTGAGACTTACAAACAGTCCATGACAGAAATAGAAAGTTCTAATACGAGTCAGGAGAATGAGGAACAGGCTGTATAAAGTAAGATTGAAGATTGGAAGGCCAATCTGCCTGCTCTCAAACACAGAAGATTTAGCATGGTTATGGCACGCAAGGTTAGGCCATTTCCACTTCAATGCTATTAAAGAAATGACTCGAAAGAACTTGGTACATGGAGTTCCTCAAATAAGCCATGCCAATCAAGTATGTGATGCATGCTTATTAGGAAAACATAGTAGGACACCATTTCCAAATCAGGCAAAATTCGGATCTTTAAGACCTCTGGATCTAGTCTATGGAGATTTGTGTGGTCCCATATCCCCACTAACACATGCTAGGAGGAAGTACATATTTCTACTTGTATTGCACTCGCTACATGTGGGAATATCTACTAATTTCCAAGGATCAAGCATTCGAGCTTTCAAGCAGTTCAAAGAAAAGGTGGAGATAGAAACTCGAACCAAGTTAAAATGCTAAGGACGGACAGAGGAGGAGAATTCACGTCAACTGAATTCAACAAGTATTGCAAAGATAACTGCATAGCAAGACAGCTTACAACGCCATATTCCCCACAACAAAATGGAGTAGTAGAAATAAGGAACAGGACGATGTTGTCAACTACTCAGAGTATGCTCAAAGCAATGAACATGCCACAGTATCTTTGGGGTGAAGCAATAAGACATACGTTATACGTATTAAACCGGATTCCAATGAAGGCTTTGGTGAATAAGACCCCGTATGAGGCCTTGAAAGGAAGAAAACCAAATCTGGAGCACCTAAAGGTTTTTGGTTGCACAGCATACGCTAAGGTATTACCACTTCAACAAAAGAAGTTAGACGATAGAAGTGCACCCATGGTTTATCTTGGAATAGAAGAAGGATCAAAGGCATACATATTATATGATCCAACGAAGAACAAGATATGTGTTAGTAGAGATGTAAAGTTCATGGAAGGTCAACCATGGAACTGGAATAGTTATATGGAAACGATAGATTCAGGGAATCGCAGATGGACAAACTTTTTCATTCAAGAAGATGACAACTCACCAGAGTTAGAAGAAAATACACCAAGTAGTCTTGATAGTAGCGAGACACATCATGAAGATTCAGGAGTAGATCAGACAGAAGAACCAGACTCCTATGTAACCCAGCCAGCACATTCGTACAGTCAGAACTCATCAGGAAGTTCAAGCAGAATATCAAGTAGAGGTCCATCTACATCTGAAAGTACAATGGGGAGTATTAGTGATACTCCAGTGAAACTAAGAAGTCTCGAAGAACTATACGAAGAGACATAGGAAATTCAAGTAGATCCACAAGAATTACTACTTGCTGAAGAAGAACCAAGGAATTACAAGGAAGCATCTAATGACAGAAAGTGGATTGAAGCAATGAAGGCTGAGTTAGACTCAATAAACAAGAATAACACTTGGAGATTGACAAAGTTTCCAAGAGATCACAAGGCAATAGGTTTAAAATGGGTATTCAAGACAAAGAAAGATGCAAACGGAAACATGGTCAGACACAAAGCAAGGCTGGTAGCAAAAAGATATGTTCAGCAACACGGAAAGACTTTAACGAAGTCTTTGCACCAGTAGCACGCATAGAGACAGTCCGACTAATGTTGGCTTTAGCAGCATATCAATGTTGGGAGGTACATCACTTAGACGTGAAGTCTGCATTCTTACACGAAGATCTTAAGGAGGAGGTCTATGTCTCACAACCAGAAGGATTTGTAAAGCTAGGAGATGAAAGGAAGGTTTACAAACTATCAAAAGCTCTGTATGGATTGAAAGAAGCACCACGTGCTTGGAATATGAAGTTAGATCAAACCCTAAAGTCACTTAACTTCAAGAAGAGCACTTTAGAGCAAGCAATCTATACAAGGACAAGACTTCTACACTAATAGTCGGAGTCTATGTTGATGATTTGATAGTCACTGGAACATCAAGGAAGGAGATAGATATTTTCAAGTCTCATATGAAGAACAAGTTTGAAATGAGCGATCTAGGATTGCTAGCATACTATCTGGGAATAGAAGTTATTCAAGCAGGGGGTGAGATAGCTATCAAGCAAAGAGGATATATCAACAAGATACTCAAAGATGTTGATATGTTAACCTGCAACGACACAAATATTCCTATGAATCCAGGAACACAGTTAACAAAGACTGAAGAAGGAGATCTAGTAGATGCAACACATTACAGAAGCCTGATAGGTTCTCTCAGGTACTTATTGCATACAAGGCCAGATCCATGTTACTCAGTCAGTCTGCTTAGTAGATTCATGCAAGAACCAAAGGAGCAACACTTGAAAGCAGTGAAGCAAGTACTACGTTATATCAAAGGAACTAAAGAGCATAGGATCATCTACAAGAAGCAAGGAGGATGTAAGATCACAAGTTATAGTGATAGCAGTTATGGTGTTAATACATACAAAAGGAAAAGGAACAACTGGTCTAGTATTCTACTTTGAAGAATCACCTATAACCTGGGGCACACAGAAGCAACAGACAGTGGCACTATCATCATGTGAATCAAAATTCATGGCAACCAATGCAGCAGCATGCCAAGCACTATGGCTTAAAAGATTACTAAGTGAAGTTACAGGCTGGAAGGAAGAGAAGATAACACTAAGGGTGGATAATGTCTCTGCAATAGCACTCATGAGAAATCCAGTCTTTCATTGAAAAAGCAAGCAAATTGATACACGCTATCATTTCATAAGAGAATGCGTGGAGAACGAACATATCAATGTGGAACACATAAGTGGAGAACCACAACGGGCAGACATACTAACAAAGGCACTAGCAAGGGTCAAGTTTGCTACAATGCGAGAACTACCCGGAGTTCAAGATCTACAACAAGTTAAGGATGTTCAAGATTAGGGGGGTGAATGAAATCACTAATCTCTACACATTCAAAGTGCAAGGGTTTATTAGTATGTAGTTAAAAGTTAGTTATATGGCGGTTACAAAGTATAGGGACTAAAAGTGGCAAAACAGAACTTGGTAACTACCACCCCAAGGGTTGCGAAACCCCTTGGGAGACACCTCTTGATTTCGGCAACCACACAAAGAGAAGAGAAGGGACGCGACTTTTGGAATCAAGGGACGCACCTCTTCACGTTTAATCACATCCACGCAATCCAAGATACATACTTGTTCATGAAGAGACGCGTCTATTCGTTCGCACCTTTTAGAAACTATAAATTAAATAGGGATAGATTTCATTTGTAGAATTCATTCATGTTCATTCATTCACATTCAATTACACTCATTGTATTCAGATTCATGTTTTCAAGTTAGTTTATCATTTGCGATCTAGAGATCAAAGATCATTTTGGGCAACAATTGTAGGCCAGAAAATTCCCTGCATTTCATCTTCTCCTTTCTTTTCTCTTTAGTTGCAGAGCATTTCATGGGGTGCGGTCTCAAAACTTATTTGGGATCGCTCAAGATTATTATCACATGCTAAAGAAAATTTTAAAATTCATGGGGTACGGACGACCCCCTCAGGACGAAGTAGGGTTCGCCCATGATGGTGCAAGCACTGTCATGTATTGTAAGCTTGGTTTTGATTGATGAATTTGATGATAGACTTGCTTCAATTGATCTTATAAGAATCGTGATTAGATATATTAGACAGCCTCCTATTAGATTTGAAATTTAACCCTTGTGTTCTAGAGCGAATGATTGATTCAAACATGTGTCAAGTCTGTGAATTCACATATTATAATCACTTTTTGAGAAAGATTGGGTCAATCAAAATTTTCATAGTAAAATCAACATTTATATATGTATTAGACTTTTATTAGAAAAATACTCTCTTTAAGCCAATGGACATGTCTTACTATTCAATTTCTAAATCTGAGTATCATAATGGATTTATTTTAACTTGTAATATATAGGTAACAAACTATGTCACATTATGCTTGTCATTAACCAAGAAAACATAAACCACACAAGCACAACACATAACAACATCAAGACTCCAAGCAAGAACTCGACGACAATGATAAATATGCAAGACATAGATTTTAGGCACCAAAAACACTGACATCTAGTGATTCTTCAAAGTAAGGGACATCTTTAACTTCTAGAAAGATGTAAGCTTCCACTCCATTACCTCCCGGACCATCGATCAAAAGTCCAAAATTTTTTATAGGCGCGGTCCAAGGAACCACCCATTTGGGCTTTCCGAAACCAAAGTCAACTTCGTAAAAGGGGAACTTACACCAACTAGTTATTGGAATCACATTCATTGATTCAAGATTATTAATGTTGGTCGTTTCTAAGAAAGTATTCAAAACCATTGTTTGGCCTTGTTCGCTATCGTGGTGTACCTTTGAGTAGTCATTCACAGCTTTCTTGATAGAATCATGTATAAGATTTGCCAACTCTTCAGTTGTTTCAAGGATCGTAGGTTTCGTGGCACAAAGCCCCCAAAGATTCCCACAAGAATGTTTGGGTATTGGAGAAGCCATTTTTTCCCTAAGATTTATTATTTGGCTGAGTATAGACTCTCTTCGGTAACCATGTGTCACACGATCAACACCAACGAGAACCTTACAAATGATCGCGGATACCAATTGTACCTTTGACAATCGTACGCTCGTGATGGCCTTTGCTTTAATTTTGGATATTGCACTCTCATTGAATGAAAGTTTCTTTCTTGTATACTCGTTGTTGGTAATAAATGGTGTCGGAATGGGACGAACACCACGACCAGGAAACAACGAGGATGAGATAAAACCAGGCCCTGTGAAATTTATCTCATTTTCTTCTCGGTTTATGGCAGCCCATTCATTTAGGAATGTACATAATGTTGACGCGTCAACAACCTTATGTGTAGCACTTACACCAAGTGCTACACCTCCACACTCAAAGATGGTATATTGAATTGTAAGAACAACATCGCGAGGTTTTGTTTTCATTGGAATAAATTCATCAGCCAATGTAACATCCGCCTCTGGACCAAGAATATCTTCAAGTTTAACGTTAACTTCGGCTTGTATAAACTCAGCACCTTCGTCATTACACTCAACTATTTGAGTTTCGTCAACATATCTACCGGCAAGAGGGTATAGTCGCGTTAAAACTTTTTCAAGGGATTTCTCTAGTTGTACAACAAACAACTTGGGGTTATGGTTGCTATTTTTGGCGAAGAAAAGGACGACGGCTACATTCATAAACGGAGCAAGTTCATCGATGAAGCCTGGCTTGTAGTTTCTAAGGTTTTGAGGAGTTGGGACGAACGGTTTTATAAATTTGCTTCCTAGGTACTCAAACTTCATTGCCATTATTGTTTCTAGACGTCTTCACAAGATGAACAAGAATGAACAAAGGTGGTGCTTTCATTCAAACCCTTAAGGGATACTATTTATAACGTAAAAATTGGGTTTATCTTATCTTGCATTGATTTTATTTCAAATGCATTTAGTTATGCATGCTAATATGCTGTACAAAGTAGTGTTTTTTTTACTTTATATACATATAAACATCATTAGTTAGGCCAGACTTCGTTTTCGGAGTGAAGATATATATTATTGTTCAGTACCCGAACCTATTTTGAAGGCTGTAGTGACACGTAAATTTGGATTATTTGTTGTTATTTACATCTTACTTCCCTGAATAAATAATCATTATTTAGTTAATACCCGCCAACATAGTATAGCCTAGTTAGCTAGGGGGTTTTCCAACAAGTGGTTTCCTATCCAGGGGTCTCAAGTTCGAATCCAACAAGTGTATGAAGAAAATCATTGTTCTAAGATTCGAATATGGGTAAGTTTTAGCATGTATGGCCCTGCTGTGTTGCAAACCATTTGCATTGAAACAATTCAAAAAAATTTAGTTAAGGCCGTGGGGTATGGGCCGGGGGTTTGGGCGTGGGTTGGGGTAAAACGCTCAAGTCACCACCCCGGGTGGGCTTGGGTTGGGGCGTGGCCCCTTGGGGCTTGGCTTTCAAGCCGGGCGTGGGGCGGGGGAGCAAGGTGAGTTGGCGGATTGTGATTGGCCCATTAAAAGTAGCCGTTGGGTAGCCGTTGGGCTAGCAGTTGGTGGCTACTTTTTAAAATAAAAAACTTTTTTTTCCTTTATAAATACTTACCACATTTAACATTTTTTTCACACAATATCAAAACATAAAACACATTATTGCCATGAGTTCTTCAAGTTATAGTGAATCGTCATCATCGTCTGACGATGGTGCGGAAATATTTCTACAAACGATAGCGGCGGTGGTGAAAGCTATCGTGGAAGAAGAAGACGATGAGGAAGAGACTCAACAACCTAAACGGAGGAGAAGGTACATCGCTCGTGAACGGCACACCGCTAACGATTTGTTGGTAAGCGATTACTTCTCAGCGGAACCTAAGTATGATGAAAAATGTTTAGGCGTCGTTTTCGTATGAGTAAAAATTTATTTTTAAGAATATCTAGAGATCTTGAGGAGAAATATGTTTGTTTCCAACAAAAACCCGATGTCACCGGGCAATTAGGATTTAGTACGTGGCAAAAGTGTAGGTCCCTCGGAGGTTGAGGTCAAACCTAATCCTTGTTATGTTTAACACACTAGCAGGTGCGGAATCCAAGCTAGAATGCAAACCGGTAGTTTATATGAGAACACAAGCAACAAAGAGAAAGGTAGACACCCGAGATATCAAAGTTTTCTCTTGTATTTCAGTGGACACGGTTACAGCCCTACACCCAACTGAAAATACGCTCTCTACAAGACTTAGTTCACTCACTTCTCACACCCTTATGAAGTGAACACATTACATGAGTATATATACCCAACACAGCTCGTCTGGTCGAAGGATCAGATAGACTGATCGAAGGATCATCTATCGATCTGAAACCTATCGAAGGATCCATATACCTCGAAGGATGATATCCTTCGAGGTCCATCAACATCCATCGAATGTTTATCTTTCGAGCTCATCGAAGGATCTAAACAATCCTTCGATGACTCATCCTTCGACACAAACATCTTACAAACAATGTGCTAACTGTTTGGCCAAGTCAAACCAGGAGGATGGTTGACTTGGTCAAACTTACATCGAACACACATATTAACAGACCTAAGACGTAAACCAGACTAACACAAGACATCGTTTTGTATCATGACAGAATACAGACAAAGTACAGACACAAGTGCACCAACAAACTCCCCCTTGGCTGTAGCTTTGTCTCGATCTTCGTGTCTTCAAGTCTTTGACGTCTTTTCAAGTCTTCAATGTCGGAGGATCTTTAAAGTCTTCACGTCTTGAAAGCAGAAAGTGTACCAACAAACTCCCCGTTTCATGTAGGAAGTGTGTTGACAAACTCCCCCTTGAGGTATGCTCGTGAATGTCTTGATCTTTACAACTTGAGATCCTTGTGGTTTTGATGATGCCCAGTAGCAACTCGATCATCTTCATCATTTGAGTGCCTTCACGTCGTGTCTTCATTCCAAAGCTTGTCATCAACAATGTTCTCCTTGCCTTTAGAATCTGCACATGCAAGAAATCTAAACGCGTAATGAGAACAACTGCTTGGAATATCATAAGTAAACGACACACATATGACCATTGTTCAATCAAACACCGTCCGACAGTCTGAAAGTTTAACGAAATTTATCAATTTTAAATTTTAACTTTCAAAAACTTTGCAAATTTCGACCGTTTATGAAGAGTTAGTCAAGTTTGGTTTTCGTTCAGGTTTCAGGTAACGAAGACTCGAGATCCAACATCGTACAATCGAAAATAAGACAGAAGTAAAATCTTTTTGGCTTTTAGAAAGTTTATATTAAAACACACCTAAAATCTTTTTGGTATTTTGAATATTTCAAATTTAAAGACTGAAAGCAGTAAACAAATATATACAAGGATGCAGAAACTGAAAGCATTAAATAAATATTTACAGACATTCTTTTTGCGAGTTTCGAGGGTAAGAGAATCATATCAGTGTACGGTCATGCCAAAACGCTCTTGTTGTTCAATTAGTTAACATTAAGATAAGCATCCTATAACAATTATCGGTATTGTTGTCCACTTAAGCTCAACTTATCAGATGTAATCATGGCGCGGGGATACGTTAAGGTATGATTTATACTTACCGACCAGTGTTCATCCACATCACGACACATTCCCGTATCAAGGTATGCACGAGGATTCATCTTACCGGTGAGTATACCGATTATCATCTGTTTGACCGTATATGATGTGAGATTCTCACTTATTTTGATTTGAAAACAAGCCCTATGTGATAGAATCACTTATTGATGAGGAACTTGATTTTCAGATGCATGAGGGCACAGGAGCAAGTCCGTGAACAGGTCAGTACTTTCGTACAGCAGAGAGACGAACTTGACTCCCGGATAGATGTGATATTTTATCACTTATTTGTTTGGACATGTGATTGTTGATCACTTATTGAGGTCGTATGCAGTATGTACACGTATGTATGGTATCATGGAAGATCTAGACTTGCGTCCCCGTTATTTTTCGGTAAAAGATACAACCATGATACCCAGATGATAAGCAGCATAAAGACCGAATATCTCAGAACCTCGGCAATCTCTCAAACGAAATTTCGGTACTAAGACCATATGCCAATGAGTGGTTCCCACCTGGTCTTCAGTCGATTTAAGTTTATATCACCCTGCACACTTTAAAATGATTGTGAGCCTACCGATACATCTTATATAGAGCTGCTTATCGTTTTTCACTTTGCATTTCAGTTTAAAAAGGTTTGGATAGACCACTGATGTACTATCATTTTCTCTTTTGCTCGCCAGGAAACTCATTTTTGTTTTTCTATTGTTTTTGTGTTTTTGAAATTTTTTGATGTTTTTGGATTTTCAAATTTTGAATTTACTCCCCCTAAAATCAATAAACTAAGATAAATTTAAAACACAAAGGTATTTACAAAAATGATTTTCCGATGTTGGTTTTACTCTTGCTTGACCTTAATGCCGTTTACCAGTAATAAATAGTCAAATCTTGATTTGTCAAATGCTTTGGTAAAAAGGTCGGCACGTTGGTCATCAGTGTGGACGTAAGCAACATCGATTAGCCTTTTCTCAAAGCAATCACGTATGAAGTGATACTTAATTTCGATGTGCTTAGTCTTTGAATGCTGCACAGGATTTCTAGTGATCTGTAATGCAGCAGAATTATCAACGTAAATAGGAGTAGTTAGGAACTCAAAACCGTAGTCGCGCATTTGTTGTTGGATCCATAGGACTTGGGAGCAACAACTTGAGGCAGCAATGTATTCAGCTTCGCATGTTGATGTAGCGACGCACGTCTGCTTCTTGCACTGCCATGTGACTAGGCGATTTCCCAAAAACTGACATCCAGCCGTTGTGGATTTGCCGTCGATTTTGCATCCGCCAAAATCAGAATCACTGAATGCGATCAAGTCAAAGTTATTATCCCTAGGGTACCATAGACCGGTGTCAGGGCAACCCTTCAAATAACGAAAAATCCTTTTTACAGCAGCAAGATGTGAGGCCTTCGGGTTGACTTGATATCTGGCAAGCAGGCACGTTGGGTACATTATATCTGGTCTTGATGCTGTGAGGTACATAAGAGATCCGATCATCGCGCGGTAGTATGAGGGGCTAACAGCTTCACCCTTCAAGTCTGGAGTAATTCCGTGATTTTGCGGCAATGGGGTACCGATGGGCGTTGCATCAGACATCTGGAACCGGCTCAAGATGTCACCAACATATTTAGTCTGATGGATGAATATCCCAGACTCAGTTTGTTGCACTTGTAGGCCCAAAAAGAAAGTCATTTCCCCCATAGCACTCATCTCGAATTTATCCTGCATGATGTGCTCGAAATTCCTACACAAAACATCATTAGTAGAACCAAATATAATATCATCAACGTATACCTGTACCAGTAGAAGATCTCCATCTTGTTCTTTGATGAAAAGAGTACAATCGATAAGACCTCTGCGAAATCCATTCTCCAGCAAATAATTAGATAAGGTTGCGTACCAAGCTCGCGGTGCTTGATGTAGACCATAGAGAGCTTTGTTGAGCAACCAAACCCGATCGGGATGGATAGGATCTTCAAAACCTGGAGGCTGTTCGACGTACACCTCTTCTTCCACCACACCATGTAAGAATGCACTTTTCACGTCCATCTGGTATACCTTGAAACCTTTGAATGAGGCATAAGCCAAAAAGATCCGAATTGCTTCTAGACGTGCAACAGGTGCATACACTTCGTTGTAGTCGATCCCTTCTATCTGACGAAAACCTTGAACGACTAGCCTTGCTTTGTTTCGAATAACGATTCCACGGTCATCCTTTTTGCATTTAAACACCCAACGGGTACCAGTCTTCTTGTAACCAGCTGGTTTCTCTACGAGTTTCCAGACACCAAGCTTCTGGAATTGTTGCAGTTCTTCCTGCATTGCTTCAACCCAAGAGCTATCTTTCAAAGCTTCTTTCCAAGTTCTTGGCTCTTCCTGTGAGACATAACACGCGAAAGACCAATCGTTTTGTTGACCAGATTCTCTAATCGCCGCATACAAGCCTGCATTGTTGTTGTTTCGCAACATGTTTCTTGTTTGAACGCCACTTTGAACATTTCCGATGATGTTTTGTTGAGGATGGGTATTGTGAATCCTTGTCTCTGGATTATCTTGAACTGGAATATTTGTACCCAGATTGTTGAGATTGAGATCAACAATCAATTCAATGCCCGGAATTGACGAAGAGGATGATGCAGTAGCTTCAGCTGTTCTAGGGACGTCCACTGGAGGAGTACCCTCTGAAGTACCATGAACTGCTGTTGTTGGAGCTTCTTGATCCGCATCTAGAAATTCATCATCCTCTGAAGATTCGTTCAATTCGGTAGCATCGTGAAAATCCTCATTGTCGAGAGCATTATTGTTCACTGAAGATGGTTCTTGATTGACAATAATGGGACGAACCAACGGTGAATCTGTTGCGTTGTCACTCTCGAAAAACATCCTTGCTGCAGCATTTTCTTCAACTGCTTCAACATTGATCGAATTGAAAAAGTCATCGTACTCAAACATCCAAGGCTGACCAGGATTTCTAACTGGCAAAGTGTGCCTTTGTACTCTGACTTCAGACCATTCCTCGACCCTTTTAGTCTCTAGATTCCAGACTCTTAAGTTCGGGGTGGAATACCCAAGAAAGTATCCTTCAATGGCTCTTGCCCCAAACTTTCCATTAGGATCGATTAGTGTGCACGGAGCTCCAAACGGTTCAAGATATGACAAATCTGGTTTCCGTTTGTTAAGAAGCTCAAAGCAGGTCTTGTTGTGCCTTTTGACTGTAAGGACTCGGTTCAACGTGTAACATGCAGAGGACACAGCTTCAGTCCAGAATGGAATCGGCAATTGTGACTCTACCAACATAGTCCTAGCAGTCTCGATCAATGTGCGGTTCTTACGTTCAGCGACGCCATTCTGTTGAGGAGTATAAGCTGCACTAAATTCGTGAAGAATACCTTTTGAAGTGCAAAACTCTGTCATGGCATGATTTTTGAATTCAGTACCATTGTCGCTACGTATCCGCCTAACCTTCAACTTATATAGATTCTCAATCTGAATGATCAAGTTTTTGATAATACCGAAGGTTTCACTCTTATGTGCCATGAACGCCACCCAAGAAAATCTTGAATAATCATCAGTTATCACGAGGCAGTATTGATCATTCCTAATACTTTTGTGCTTGACAGGACCGAACAAATCCATGTGCAAACGTTCAAGAGGAACAGCCACCGTGTTGATTTTCTTTGTAGGGTGTCGCTTCTTCGTTTGTTTTCCTTTCTGGCACGAGACACAGATGTCTTGAAGATGGAAGTTTTTAAGGGGAACACCATTCACTAATTCATTTGACACCAAATGATTCATTTTGCGTAAGTGAATGTGACCCATTCGTCTGTGCCATGAAATTGAGTCTTTTTCTGTGGCTTTAGAAACGAAACAAGTTGCTTGTGCAGACGTCGTGATAGCTTGGCTCATATCAAGGACGTACAAGTCATTTATCCTTGGAGCCGACAAGAGAATCCATTCTTTTGGAATTTTGAAGCCGGGTTTCAGCACATAACATCCATTTGCATCAAAGTGTACTGAGAACTGCTTATCACAAATTTGAGAAACACTAAGAAGATTGTGATCAAGTTGTTGTACAAAGTTGATCTTATCAAAGCTAACAACCCCGTTGGAAATCATTCCTTCACCCGTAATATATCCGCCTTTATCTCCAGCAAAAGCAACATACCCTCCTCTAATAGATTTGACGTCGTAGAGAAGCTTCATGTCGCCTGTCATGTGCCTGGATGCCCCACTATCAACAATCCAATGACTACTGATAGTTCCTCCTGGAACACCCTGCACATGAACTCACATGATTAGTTGGAGATGGGGACCCAAGACATTGTGGTCTTGGGTCTTCCATTTTCATCAACAACAATAACTTCTATTCTTTGATGATTCATAAATTGTGATGGTCCCTCTGAACTTGTGGTCAATTTAGGTTTCCATTGCTGTTGAATTTTACCAGTTTGATTGTTTGACAATTTAACTTCATGATTGTTTGAAGTTTTTGAAAATTTTGAGTTTTCTGGCTTAACTGAAACAGATTGTTTTTGAACCACATCATTTTTAAGTGCCTTTTCAATCACCTTGACTTGTTGGCGTTTCTGTTTCTTTTCCCTTTCTCTTACAAGTCGAGGATCTTGTTTTACAGAAACAGATCGCTTTTGGTGATTGCGTTCATGGGGATCATCATCCTTTGCTTTCAACTTATGAAGATACGGGTAATTTCGAATGATATGCCCAATTTCACCACATTCAAAACATGATCTTCGTTCAACAAACCCCGAAGTATCATGTGATCGTCTTGCCGATGATGAACTTTGTGATCCCGAGGTACTAGGTTTTGAACTATTTGGTTCATTTCTTTTCATCACAGTTGCTTTCTTGACAAAATCTAAGTTAGATTGGTTTTCAAACGTTTCAATTTTGTCCGTTCCCTTAGATTTCACAAAGTTCACATTCTTGTTCTTCTTTTGATTTGGCTTCTTTTGACTTTGAGCCGGCAATTTTCCTTTTTGTTTGTTATGATTTTGCTGCCTTTTCTCTGTTGGTAATTTCTGATTGCCAAATTGTTTTCTAACTTCAGCCTTTGGGATAGGAGGGCACTGTGTTACCACAACGTGTGATCCTTTCTTACCCAGAAATTTACTTGTCGAATTTTCAAAAACTTTACTGATTAAGGATTGATTTACATTCTTAATCGGAAAATCTTTGTCAGAATAAATTTTATTATCACCAACAAGAGTATACAGCAAATCCACACTCTCCGACTCTTGTGCAGACAAGGACTCAATTGCAACAGTCTTAGCGGGTTTTGCAGGAGGATCACACAGAATATGATTCTCAAGAGGTATGTCCTCTTCTTTTATCACCGCATCAGACTTTGCTGAGTCAGTATCATCGGATTCATCATCAGAAGAATCAGCATCCTCAATCACAACTGGAGGATCCTGATTCGGTTCAGCAGAAGACACACATGTAACTGCTGACACATCCGAATCTGATGATACTTCTTTCTTGTATCCGAGTCCTGTTGCAAATTCATTAACATCTAGAGGAACAGATGGTTCAAAGAAAGTTCTATCCTCCTCGTCAGGCATGGCATCATAATTGTGTCTCACAGGTGGTGGACATTTCTTGTAGCCTATGCATGTGACATCCCGTTTCTCTTTCTGTACGTCAATGATGTGATCCAACACATAGCTAGAGCTCAAATAACTGTCTAGCTTAAGTTGGATCGCCTCACTTTCAGTTTTGACACAAGCCATTTCCTTTTGCATTACCTCAAGGCGAGTTATATACAAATTAATGTCAGTTTGTTTTCTGGAAACCATTTTTGTTAGCTCGGTTTTATCTTTCTTTAATTTCTCAATTACTGATTTAAACTCCTTTTCATGGTTTTCATAAAACATGTTGGCTTCAGTGCACTTCGAGAGATCCACGGTCAATTTCTGATTGTGGATGAATGTCACATCATATTTCTCATGCAAAGCCTCGTGTTTGCTTTGCAATTCACACCACTTATCATTCAATGAAACATGTTTGTCTTGCAAGTCAAACAAACTAGCTTGTAAAGCATCATGTTTGCCTTGCAACTCAGACATGTTTGCCTCTAAATCAGCACATTTAACATTTAAACTATCACAGCTATCACAACTAACAGCAATGGGTTCATCGACACATACCTGACTTGATGAACTGTCGACATTAGCCATAAAGGCTGAATGGAGAGAAGACGAAGAATAAGCAGCTTGATCCACCAAAATAGATCTTCTTTCAATTCCTGCTGTAGCTTCTTCCAAAAGCTCATCAATATCTGCATCGACTGACGCACTTGATGTCTCATCCACATGATCATTGCCTGAAGTGGAGGATTCTTCATCTGAGCTTCCACTATAACCAGAACTGTCTTCATCCTCAGAAGATTCATCACCATTGGTGGAAGATTCTCCACCACTGGCGTGATTTAAATCCTTAACCACTTCAGCAAAACATGCTGTTCCATCTGGAGCATCACCACTCAGCTGAATTGACCAATCACAACCTTCATCTACTTGAACCACAAGTGCCTGGTTGGCATTAGATGGTCCTGCTTGACTCTGGTTGTTGACAGGCACCAATGTGCGCTCATTGTTCCTTACTTGGTTCTGATTTGCCCTGTTGCCTTGACCTCTGAAAGGATTTTGGTTTCCATGTTGAGATGGCCTCGTACATTCACGTTTGAAATGACCACGTTCACCACAATTGAAACACTTAACAGCCTGCTTATCAAACCCATACTTGGTGTCTTTCTTGCTTTCCAAGCTGGTTCTGCCAGTTCTTTCCATGAAATCCTTTGCTCGCCTAACAGCACTGGCAAAGGCCCACTTGATGTCCATCATCTCCATCTCCTCTTTATCGATCTGCTGATAGTCTTCTTGAGTCAGATTAATGTTGCCAATCTGACCTTCCACTAATCCACAGTATGCGCTCACCAAAGTGTTTAGAAGCTCCACATGTTCTTTTGCTACTTCAACACTGACTTTAGAGAAACTTTAGGTGTCGAGCCGTACTGTATTTGGCTTTGATTGCTGACTAGCAGATGATGTGCTTCCATAACATGCTTGCTGTTGAGGAGGAAGTGGATTCCCGTATAAATCTGTTGGTCCGGTAGATCGAACAGGTAATGGATTTCCGAACATATCAGTTGCTCTGATAGGTCGTTGGCTTTGCTGTTGTGGTACTGGTTGAGGGACTGGTTCAAGCGGATTTCCATACATGTCTGTTGTTGGAGGAGGATTGCCATACATGTTAGTGCTAGACACAAACGCTGTTTGAATTGGAGCGTGTGAAGAAGGTTTTGTAGAAGTGCTAGAAGTTCCATAATACATATCAGGATTTTGTGGCACTGGAACTCTTTTCGCCTTGAGAGTTTCTTCCTGATTCTTGTTTTCCAGGAGTTGAGCAAAGTCATTGAAGTTTGTTGTAGCTAAAGTGCCATTGTACTTCATGATTTCCAAGAAAGTATTCCATTGAGGTGGCAGTGCATCTGCAAACTTTTTCACTACCTCTGCTGAAGTTGTTACAACCCCAATATTTGCCAATTCAGTCAGCAAATGATTAAATCGACTTGTCAAATCTCCTAAAGATTCATTCTCCATACAAGTAAAACCATCAAACTCTTTCTTTAGCAGGTCTTTTCTCAATTGACGTGTCGCTTCATTTCCTACGCCCCTTATCTTCAATGCGTCCCACAACTTCTTCGTTGTCTTGAAACTGACAAATTGATGATAAATATCTTTGCTTAACGCCTGAGTAAGAATGGCATACGCTTTCTTCTCTAAGTCATAGACCTTCTTCTGATCTTCCGTAAGATCGGCAAACGTAGCAGCAGATGAAGCGGCAACCTCTATTGTTTCATCAAAATTTGTGATGAAACGCAACCACAATTCTGTATTTTGACCAAGGACGTATGTATGAAATCTATCAAACCATCCCGGATATTCACTTAAGTGCATCAACTTTGGAGGCCTATTCAAACTTCCCGTTTCACTCTCGCTTAACAAAATGCTTTGAATACTTGGAGTTTGATTTGATACGAATGCCCATTGACCGGTAGATATAGCATTAGCTTGCGAAGATACAGGTACGGGAGATTCGGCCCATGCAGGAGATAAACTGGTATTTCTATACTTTCCCGAATCATGAGACGGAGTACCATAATACATTTCTGTATTTATCGGAATACCCCACATCGAATTCATTTTTGATCAAAAAAATTGTTACACTAGTTCTCTCGGGTTCTCCTTGTTAACAACCAACCAGCCGAAGGATCTCTGATCGAAAGACGAGAAAAACACAAACTTGTTAAACTTAAACAGACTGGAATCGAAGGATCAATACTTGTTCGAAGGATCAACAGTGTTCGAAAGATCACTGTTGAATTTCGAACAATGAGTTTGAAGAATTCTCCAATCGAAAGACCCTTATCTTTCGAACCAGAACTGTAGATCGAAAGATGTATACTTCGAAAAGATTCCTTGGATCGAAGGATAAGTCACAGACTTCGAAGGATGTTCGAAGGATGATTATCTATCGAACTTCCTTTGATCGAAAGATGATCTTTCGACTTCGAAGGATATCCTTCGATCTGAACTGACACAGTTGACAAAAGTGACAGGTTGGTGAAAAGGTGATGGGTTGGTAGAAAGCTTTCGGCAGAAGGTATGCTCAGGCCATACCTTTTACCAAAACCAAGATTTGAACAATAAAATATTACTTAAAAAGACAGTTCTTATCCAGAAAACCGGTCACCGGAGTAAGCCGGAATTTGGCCGGAAATTACCAAACTTCTTAAAAACAAGTTTTTAAGTTACCCAAACCGTCCTTTAACACACCCGGTTAGTTTAGAACACGTTTTTACGTCAAGAAATGCGAGAAAAACACTAAAAACGGGTGCTAAACCATGTGAGTTTTGTCCAAACACTCCAAAGTCTTGTATAAACTCGGTTTTTAACAAGGAAAAGAGCCACGGCTCTGATACCACTTGTAGGTCCCTCGGAGGTTGAGGTCAAACCTAATCCTTGTTATGTTTAACACACTAGCAGGTGCGGAATCCAAGCTAGAATGCAAACCGGTAGTTTATATGAGAACACAAGCAACAAAGAGAAAGGTAGACACCCGAGATATCAAAGTTTTCTCTTGTATTTCAGTGGACACGGTTACAGCCCTACACCCAACTGAAAATACGCTCTCTACAAGACTTAGTTCACTCACTTCTCACACCCTTATGAAGTGAACACATTACATGAGTATATATACCCAACACAGCTCGTCTGGTCGAAGGATCAGATAGACTGATCGAAGGATCATCTATCGATCTGAAACCTATCGAAGGATCCATATACCTCGAAGGATGATATCCTTCGAGGTCCATCAACATCCATCGAAGGTTTATCTTTCGAGCTCATCGAAGGATCTAAACAATCCTTCGATGACTCATCCTTCGACACAAACATCTTACAAACAATGTGCTAACTGTTTGGCCAAGTCAAACCAGGAGGATGGTTGACTTGGTCAAACTTACATCGAACACACATATTAACAGACCTAAGACGTAAACCAGACTAACACAAGACATCGTTTTGTATCATGACAGAATACAGACAAAGTACAGACACAAGTGCACCAACAAAAAGGTCACGGCCGCACTTAGGCAGTTAGCGTACGGCAATAGTTCGGACATTATGGATGACTATTTAAAAATGTCTGCACGTGTAGCTAGAGAAACTCTTCACAACTTTTGTTCGTGCATTCTAGAACTTTATAGGAAAAGATATTTGAGAAAGCCCTCCTTCAGTGACATGCAACAAATATTGGAACATCACGCAGATTATCATGGGCTACCCGGTATGCTAGGTAGTTTAGATTGTATGAAATGGCCTTGGGAACTTTGTCCTACCCAATGGCAAGGTGCTCACACTAGTGGATTTCACGGGGTGCCAGCCATCATGCTTGAAGCGGTTGCGTCCCAAGATCTTTGGATATGGCATGCGTTCTTCGGTATGCCAGGTTCACATAATGATATTACCATCGTAAACCACTCGCCTCTTTTCAATGATCGGGTAAATGGAATAGGACCGAAAGGAAGTTTCTTTGTAAACGGGATTGAGTACGTGTACGGGTACTACCTAGTTGATGGGATTTACCCAGAGTGGGGGGTTTTCGTAAAATCGTTCACAAGACACGGTACCACAGATCCAAAGAGATTAAAGTTTAACAGGGTCCAGATGGCTGCACGTAAAGACGTCGAGCGAGCATTCGGTGTTTTGAAGAAAAGGTGGCGAATTTTGGCAATGCCTTGTCGACTATGGGACAAGGATCAGATTGGAAACGTGATGTACACATGTATCATTCTTCACAACATGATTTTGGAGGATGAAGGTAGAGCGGTCGTTACCTACTACGAGGACGATGACCCCCAACAAGGTAACGTAACAGACGAAGATAAAGCGGCAAATGAATTTTTAATAAAGTCAAGGGATATACATCAGAACCTTCGAGCTGATTTGGTGGAACATGTTTCAATGATTCCTGGGTTCGAAGACGACGAAGAATGACTGTTTTTTATTTTGATAATTATTATGTATGTTTATGTATTTTAAAAAAAAATATGTTGTATGTTTATTTTTTATTTAGTTATAAATAAAAATATATATAAAAAAATGATGATGTGGCTAGGCCACGCCACCCAGCCACGCCCAACCCAAGCCCCACCATACCGCTAAAACACTTGGCTTTGGGTTTTTAATATATAAAATCCACGTGTCACCAAATGCCCAACCCAAGCCTCAACCCAAGCCCCAACATACCCCATGGTCTAATATCCAATAACAAATTATTCTTAATTATTAAAACAACTCTTTAATTAATTACACTAGCTACTCTACAGTACATCTCCTATAATATATATATATATATATATATTTAACGGCTATTTTAAAAAAAAAATGCGACAGCTAGCCATAAAAATCATACATGCAAAGCATATTACAAAAAATGATAATTACACCGGTTGTCCATATTCGCTCTATTTTTCCATGAGTTTTTTTCCCAAACTAGTGGTGATAGAAAAACTATTTACTAAAATAGTATTCCTTGAAAACAATTTACCAAAGTAATATTCCTTGTTTCTTTTGTATTTCTCTTTTGTTTTTTAACGAACATATTAAACTTTTTTTATATTTCTATTAAATTAATAAAGTATCTATTTTTTTTAATTCCTGAATGATTTATATTTTTTTTATCTCAGTTCAATTTTTTTTAAATTTAATCAAGTATATAAATTTAATATAAATTAACAAAATAAATAAGTAACCACAAATTTAATAAGTATGATTAAATTTTTTTAACCAAATCAATTCTAGAGATAAAAAGAAGCAAATTCACAAAAGCTTAGTAATTAACATACTATTGTTTTAGCACTTTTATAAGTTTTATTAAACATGGATTTCTTTTGTCCAACAATTTTTTTATTAAATCAAAAGTAGACTAGCAGGTATCTAGTCCAGAAACAATACACAAAAGCAAAAGACAATACACCAGCTCAGACAATCTTATTTCTACCATCCCACATTATATAAATTAGATCCTTTCCACATTTCCCAATCCAGACCCATTTTTAGAAGATGTTTAACCCAAAAGTGGTTTAACGTCTTCACTTCTCCAATAAAATAGATACTTTATTAATTTAACAATAAAATATAAAAATCATTCAAGAATCAAAGAATAGATACTTTATTAATTTAACAGATATATAAAAAAAGTTTAATATGTTGGTTAAAAAGGAAAAGGCAAATTAAATAAGAAACGCCATTTTGATAAATAGTTTTCAAAAAAACACCATTTTAGTAAATAGTTTTTTCACCAACACTAGTTTGGGGAAAAAACTCATTTTTCCACCCACGAGAACCCCAGGGATTTAACTTTTTGTATCATCTTCTAAGGCCGGAGGGTGTGGGGGGCGCCACCCTCGCCACGTCAGAGGCTATAGCGCCCCCGGCGCTATACACCCACACCCAGCATATTAAGTAAGGGCGCTATAATACACTCGCCAACATGTTAACGTGAAGCAAATGCGTGGATCGAGAGAGAAAGTCAAATATGACGGTTTTGGATGTTGTGATGTATAAATTAATATATGAATATTAAATGATTTTTAAAATAAAAAATAATTAGGTGATGATTACGGGGCTCCATCCCACACCCTGCAATTTAAAGGGGGATGTTATAAAGCCCCCTGGCTGACGTGGCGCCTACGTGGCGCTGAGATGTCTTTATAAAGCCCCAAGGGGGTTATCCCACACCCTCTAGCCTAAGGGCCTGCTGCACTATTGAAAATATCACTTCATTCCTTTTTTTTCCAAATATTCAAGCATGCCAGAATAATAACCATAATAACTGATCGAATCATTTTTTCTTGGTTTCTGAGCCATGGGAGACGAGGTGGATCTGGAAGAGATCCTTCTAACTATAGGCATAGATTGGTTGTATAGCACACCAACTAGAGATCATTTCCCATAAAATCTAGGAGGTGTTACATGCTTTTCATCAATTCAAATCCATTGACATTTGCCTAAAAAATCTCAACAAACCTTTGATCTTTATATGTGAAGAATGGTATGGTTCAATTGACCTTCTCTTTCATTGAAAACTCAATATAAATACAAGATACAATCCCTTATTTTAGGGAACAAATAAATACAAAGATAATAACAAGATTATATCTAAATATACATAAACGAATTCCATTACACCCCCGCAGTCGAAGCAAGAGGTGGGCGAATGTTGAGACCGGAGCGAAAATCATCAAATAATACTCGCGGTAGACCTTTGGTGAAGATGTCAGCAATCTGTAAACGAGTAGGAGTGTGAAGTATCCGTATATTACCACGTTGAACATGTTCTCGCACAAAATGAATGTCCAGTTCTATGTGCTTAGTACGTTGATGCTGAACCGGATTACTGGATAAGTAGATTGCACTGATATTGTCACAATATACCAAAGTGGCTGTGGAGAGTGGTCGACGTAACTCGAGAAGGAGATTACGAAGCCAGCAAACTTCCGCAACAACATTGGCAACCGCTCGGTATTCTGCTTCGGCACTTGAGCGAGAAATGGTAGATTGTCTCTTTGACGACCAGGACAATAGAGTTTGTCCCATATAGACACAATAACCCGAGGTAGAGCGACGGGTATCCGGACACCCCGCCCAATCAGCATCTGTATAAGCTCGGAGAGAAATATCCGAACACGGAGATAGAGAAAGCCCATATGCTGCGGTGCCGCGTATGTAACGTATAATACGCTTCAGTGCCTGCCAGTGGTCAATACTTGGATTATGCATGTGAATACATATCTGTATATCTGTTAAACGGCATAACTGATATCGGGCCTAGTAAAAGTGAGATACTTAAGCGCTCCCGCAAGGCTGCGATATAAGGTAGGGTCGTCGAACGGAACGCTAGAGTGGGCACCAAGCTTTGGTTTAGTATCAACAGGGGTGGCGACCGGGTTACAAGTAGACATACCCGCACGGTTGACAATGTCCATAGCATAAGATTGTTGCGAAAGAAACATTTTGTTACCGGTACGAGAAACCGTAATGCCCAAGAAGTAGCTGAGTGGTCCAAGATCTTTCATGTCAAATTCAGCCGCGAGGCTGCCCATTAGATTAACACGCAGCGAATCGGTCGAAGTGGTGATAATAATACCGTCTACATAAATCAATAGATACGCAATGTCACTGCCATGATGATATGTGAAAAGAGAGTTATCGCATCGGCTTTGTTTGAAACCCAAGGATGTAACAAAGTCGGTAAATCGTTGGTACCACACCCTCGGTGCTTGTTTAAGCCCATAAAGTGACTTTTTAAGAAGACACACATGATCGGGATAGTTACGGTCCCGAAATCCCATCGGTTGATACATGTACACAGTCTCGGTTAGATTGCCATGTAAAAATGCGTTAGTGACATCCAACTGGTGAATAGACCAAGACTGTGTTAAGGCCAATGTTAAAACCGTCTGAATCGTAGCCGGTTTGACAACCGGACTAAAGGTTTCCCCACAATCAACACCCACCTCCTGATTTCTACCATCACACACAAGGCGTGCCTTGTACCTCTCGAGAGTACCATCGGACATGTATTTGTGACGAAAGAGCCACATGCTACGAATAATATGCATGTCAGGATGTCTCGGGACAAGCTCCCAAGTCTTGTTTTTAATTAAGGCATTAAACTCAGTATGAATGGCATTAAACCATTCCGGATTAGACAAGGCATCTTTGGGGTTTTGGGTATATGTAAGATACTGGATGTGGAAAGGTTGAAGATTTGTTTGGGTTTGTGGATCCCGGACATGGCACAGGTATGTATGGTACGAGTGGGGGGTGGAGGTGGTGGGTTCGGAGGAGGTGATATGGGTTCGGGTGACAAGATAGTCGGTTGGGTCTGTGGATGTGGGGTGGCTGAGGTCTAAGGTGTGGGGGACAAAGGATCGGGATGGGCCAGTGACTTTGGCTGGGCTGGGGATTGGGTCGTAGGGGAGGTAGGCGTTTGAGAGTGGGATGTTGGGGATTGGGCCGTAGGGGAGGTGTTTGTGTGGGAGTGGGCTGGAGATAGGTGGGCCGGAGAGGAGTGGGTCGTGGACTGAGAAGTGGATGATGATGTAGGATTAGGTTATGGGTTAGGGGGATCAGGTGGATTATTAGGTAGGCTTGAAGGGGTGAGCTGGAAATATGGATGAATATGGTCATCGAGAAAGTGATATGTTGTAGGTGTTGGTTTGTGAGATTTATGGAACGGGAAAACGGTTTCATCGAAAAGCACATGATGATTAATAGTAATTTTTTAGGATTTTAGATCTAGACATTTGTATCCGCGGTGATTAGATGGGTAACCAAGAAACACACAAGGGTAGGAACGATAGGCGAGTTTGTGAATAGTCGTGTGGGGAATAAGGGGATAGCAAATGCACCCAAACACGCGAAGGTGTTCGTAAGTGGGAAGACAGTGGTCTAGGCGTTGGGTGGGGGTTTGAAAATTATGAATTTTAGTGGGTATAATATTTAAAAGGTAGGTAGCGGTTTCGAGAGCATGTTGCCAAAAATTGGTTGGTGTGGACGAGTGAGCCAGTAAGGTACGTATGAGGTTATTGATTGTTCGTATCTTGCTTTCGGCTTTACCATTTTGTGAGGACGTATGAGGACACCAAAAACGGAAGTGCATGCCTTGGTTATTGCAAAAAGTTTGAAATTGGTGATTGGCATACTCCCGTCCGTTATCACATTGGAATTGTTTGATTTTAGTGCCAAATTGGGTTTGAATAAAGGTATTAAATGTTGTGAACATAGTAAAAACATCTGATTTGTGAGCAATAGGGTAGGTCCATAAAAAATTAGTATAATCGTCCAAGAATAATACATAATAACGATGACCCCCATTAGAAAGGATGGGGGATGTCCAAACATCACTATGAATGATATCAAAAGGTTTAAAGGTACTGGTATTAGATGCAATAAACGGGAGTCTAGTATGTTTTCCAAAATACAAGAAGTGCAAACATTATTATGTAAAGATCCACAAGAAATAGAATGAGAAGTTTTTAAAGTTTGTAAAATTGTTGGGCCTGGATGACCAAGTCTTTGATGCCAAATGTCTGGAGATATAGCAGCATAAGTGGAAGCATTAGTGACATTTGTGATGTTGGACGGGCTGAGAGTGTAGAGATCCCCCGAGCTATTGCACCGTAGGATGGGTTTCCTGGTCCGAAGGTCCTTCACAGTAAAACCATATGGATCAAATTCAACAGACAATTGATTATCAGTTGTAAAACGACGAACAGAGATAAGGTTTTTAACTAGGTTAGGAGCGTATAAGACATTATTGAGTTTAAAAGGTGGGAAAGGAGGGGGGTGATGTTGCCTTGTCCGTGGACCGGAATGGTTGCACCATTGCCAACAATAATGTTGCGAATAATGCCAAAATTAAAAATAGATCGGAACTTATCGAATTGAGGAGACATAGTACCTGTCGCACCGGTGTCCATGGTCCATGATGAGTCATTGTTGTGAAGGGCCAAGTTGTAGAGCGCTTGAGCAATGTCGGTTGGGGAATAGCCAGTCATGTAGTTCTGGGCCGTAGATTGATCGGTTGACTTTGGGCCTAAAATTCCTTGGGCCGAGTTCGGCTGTGGCGAAGAAGTTGCATGGGATGGGCCAGGATAAGATGGGTATGGGCACGGAGGGGGAGCCCATTGGGCCCAAGACTGTGCGGACTGTGAAGATGGGTAACCGGCCCAGGGAGGAGGAGGAGGAGGAGGAGGAGGAGGAGGCCAAAATTGGTTTGGATAATAGTTGGGCTGTTGGTTGCGTCCACGGCCATAGGATGATCGACCGCGGCCGCGACCTCGGCCGCGACCCCGTTCGGGCGGGTTATCAAATCGGTTGTGATTGCGGGTGTCTGTTTGAGCGCGAGCCAATTGATCCGTGGAGGTGTGAAGAGCGGTTCCAGTCGACTGAGCCGACAACTTAGCTTGAGCGTTTTTCCTTTCTTCAACTTGGCAAAGACGAGATCTTGTGTTGTAAAAATCCGGAAGCAGCTGCGTCTGCTGAAGGATGAGTGAGATGTTCTCGTACTGATCTGTCAACCCAGTGAGTATTTGTAGAACAAGTTGGTTCTCGGAGACAGTCGATCCGAGACGGGTGTTAAAAAATTTGTTTTGAATGGTTATGGTCCGTGCCGATTGATTGTCGAGGAAGAGATTCTTGAGTCGACACCAAGCGTCGTATGCAGTGGTATTAGTGATCATAATCGTGGTATACCTTTGAGTAGTCATTCAACTAGTTATTGGAATCACATTCATTGATTCAAGATTATTAATGTTGGTCGTTTCTAAGAAAGTATTCAAAACCATTGTTTGGCCTTGTTCGCTATCGTGGTGTACCTTTGAGTAGTCATTCACAGCTTTCTTGATAGAATCATGTATAAGATTTTCCAACTCTTCAGTTGTTTCAAGAATGGTAGGTTTCGTGGCACAAAGCCCCCAAAGATTCCCACAAGAATGTTTGGGTATTGGAGAAGCCATTTTTTCCCTAAGATTTATTATTTGGCTGAGTATAGACTCTCTTCGGTAACCATGTGTCACAGGATCAACACCAACGAGAACCTTACAAATGATCGCGGATACCAATTGTACCTTTGACAATCGTACGCTCGTGATGGCCTTTGCTTTAATTTTGGATATTGCACTCTCATTGAATGAAAGTTTCTTTCTTGTATACTCGTCGTTGGTAATAAATGGTGTCGGAATGGGACGAACACCACGACCAGGAAACAACGAGGATGAGATAAAACCAGGCCCTGTGAAATTTATCTCATTTTCTTCTCGGTTTATGGCAGCCCATTCATTTAGGAAAGTACATAATGTTGACGCGTCAACAACCTTATGTGTAGTACTTACACCAAGTGCTACACCTCCACACTCAAAGATGGTATATTGAATTGTAAGAACAACATCGCGAGGTTTTGTTTTCATTGGAATAAATTCATCAGCCAACGTAACATCCGCCTCTGGACCAAGAATATCTTCAAGTTTAACTTTAACTTCGGCTTGTATAAACTCAGCACCTTCGTCGTTACACTCAACTATTTGAGTTTCTTCAACATATCTACCGGCAAGAGGGTATAGTCGTGTTAAAACTTTTTCAAGGGATTTCTCTAGTTGTACAACAAACAACTTGGGGTTATGGTTGCTATTTTTGGCGAAGAAAAGGACGACGGCTACATTCATAAACGGAGCAAGTTCATCGATGAAGCCTGGCTTGTAGTTTCTAAGGTTTTGAGGAGTTGGGACGAACGGTTTTATAAATTTGCTTCCTAGGTACTCAAACTTCATTGCCATTATTGTTTCTAGACGTCTTCGCAAGATGAAGAAGAATGAACAAAGGTGGTGCTTTCATTCAAACCCTTACAAGGGATACTATTTATAACGTAAAAATTGGGTTTATCTTATCTTGCATTGATTTTATTTCAAATGCATTTACTTATTTATGCGTGCTAATATGCCATTTTATTTCAACTGCATTTAGTTATGCATGCTAATATGCTATACAAAGTAGTGTTTTTTTGACTTTATATACATATAAACATCATTAGTTGGGCAAGACTTCGTTTTCGGAGTGAAGATATCGTTCATAATTAATAGGTATATTATTGTTCAGCAGCCGAACCTATTTTGAAGGCTGTGGTGACACATAAATTTGGGTTACTTGTTATTTACATCTTACTTCCCTCAATAAATACAATCATCATTTAGTTAATACCCGCCATTGCCAACATAGTATAGCCCAGTTAGCCAGAGGGTTTTTCAACAATTGGTTTCCTATTGAGGGGTCTCAAGTTCGAATCCAATAATCCAGAAGAAAATCATTGTTCTAAGATTCGAATATGGGTAAGTTTTAGCATGTATGGCCCTGCAGTGCTGCAAACCATTTGCATTGAAACAGATCAAAAAAATTTAGTTAATATCCAATAACAACTTATTCTTAATTATTAAAACAACTCCTTAATTAATTACACTAGCTACTCTACAGTACATCTCCTATAATATATATATATTATATATATAAGGTTCATGCGAGAACCACCTTTATTGCGAGAACCGCGAGAAACAATGTGAACACAACCTAAAATAGCTAAAAAAAACCTAACCCCCCCCCCCCCCAAGCTAAAATGCTAAAAACTAAACCCCAAAAAATCTAAAAAAATAAAAAAAAAACACACACACACAAATATTTTTTTTTTTTTTAATATTTTTAAGTTAAAATCGCTACTTTTAGTATTTACATGTGAAATTACAATTAAGTTGGTAGTTATAAACACTTGTATTATTTACAAGTGAGATAATAATAGTATTTACAAGTGAAATTACAATTAATTGACCATGAATCAATTAACCCTCGAATTAATTATTAACCCACGTATTAGACCACCCGTAGTGGGGCGGTATTTTTAAAAAAAATTCGAAAAAACGCCCCAAAGCGCCGCACCCCCATTACATGGGGCGTTGTTGGGCGTGTTTTTTGAAAAAAAAAATCGTTTTGGCGTTTTAATTAAAACGCTTTGTTGATGTTGACTGGCCAATCAAAATCCTCCAACGGCTATATAACGGCTATTTCTTTTTTTTATTTTTAAACCTTATATATATATATATATATATATATATATATATATATATATATATATATATATATAAACCCATTCAAAATTAACCAAAACTCTCTCAAATACTCTCTCAAAAACACTACAATTTTATAAAAAAAAACTTGATGGATTCCCCTAGTTCTTCATCCATGGTAAATTTTTATTACAAAGAGTTTTTTGCGGATGGTGATGATTCCACCGATGAGGAGGTTGAGCAAGAGGCGGTTACGAGTGCTTGTCAAATAGCGGTGAGATATGTGAACCATTGTCGTCGGCCCCAAGCAGAAAAAAATAAAAGAGGTTATATTGAACGAGACCGACGCACTGCACACGATCGTTTGATGAAAGATTATTTTGATGAGGCGCTGACATTTTCGAACCAAATGTTTAGGCGTCGTTTCCGAATGAGTAAGCGGTTGTTTCTACGTATAGTCGACGACTTGGAAGCCAACTACGATTATTTTAAACAAAGAGCGGATGCGAGAGGGGCACTTGGATTTACCGGTATCCAAAAGTGTACGTCGGCGTTACGAATCCTTCCTTTTGAAAACACAACCGACATCAACGACGAGTATCTAAAAATGGGCGAGAAAACAACGCGAGACACCTTGGAGCATTTTTGTCGCGGTACAATTCCTATACTTTACTATAATGTTTACATTTTTTTTTTTGAAGCTTAGGTTTGTGTATATTTTTTTTATAAAGGTATTATTGATGTGTATGGTGCGCGTTATCTTAGAACGCCCACATGGGACGACCTTCAAAAGATCTACGAGGTACATTCGGCGTAGCATGGTTTTCCTGGTATGATCGGGAGCATAGATTGCATGCATTGGCGTTGGGATAACTGCCCGACCGCATGGCGAGGCCAACACACACGGGGTGACCAAAAAGGACCCACTGTTATTCTTCAGGTGGTTGCTTCACAGGACCTTTGGGTTTGGTCGGCTTACTTTGGCGTGGTCGGGTCATGCAATGATATCAATGTTTTTGAACAATCTCTGTTGTTAGAGGAGTGGATTTCTTGCAAAGCTCCAAAAGCGTCGTTTTACGCAAATGGAAACTACTACCCTCATGGATATTATTTGAGCGACGGAATTTATTGTAACACCTCGAAAAAATTCACGTCCTATAATGTGTAGACACGTGTCATATGTTTAAAACGTGTGAAAGAATATTATAGAAGGACTAAAGTTGACAAACATGGAAAGTATGTGAATATACGGGTTCTAAATGTCAACAGAGAATAAATATATTGTACATTAACCCTACATGATGTTTATAACGTCAAACGAATAAATCATGGATCATGCGAAGCTAAAAGTGAGAGATTACAAACTACAGGGGTTAAATGCGTCAACATGTTTAAGTTATACCTCTGAGTGACCTTTTGACAAACCCGAAGCTTTGTAACTGTTAATTATGCTCACTAGAATGCGCGATATAAATTTCATAAAGTTTCATTATCGTATGAGAAAGTTATGATCAAATTCGTGTGCGAAGGGTTAAAGCGTAAACGTTGAAAGTTAGGACCTTTCGGGTAACAATAAAGTTAACCGGGGACTTAACAAAGTGGGTATATGTTTTAAAGCCCTTATAAATCGATTATGAGGGTTCATAATGCAAGAAACAAGTGTCTAAACGCAGTTTGAAGAGCCAAGGATCAAATAGAAAAAAATCAAAAAATGCAGATTTTCTGCAGACGCCGTCGCGCCACGTGAGGGGCCCTCGCGCCACGCGAGGGACTCCCAGCTCCGAAATTCTTGGCTGTTGTCTGCCTTTTGCATTCAGCTCGATTTTATCCGATTTTCCACATAAAGGGCGACCCCTAGACACCCCCTAAGCACTAGGAACACTTGTTAATCAGTTGTGGTGGGTTGTAGACTCATGTGTCAAAGATTTGTGGTGATTAATTCACTATAAAAGGCCATGATGTGCAACCATTGTTCTTCACACCTTCCTCTTGCAATCTGATCATTTTTGGAGCTCCAAGGCACTCTCAAGTGATCATTAATCAAGCTTAGGACTTTTGTAAGTTTGCTTAACCTTCTTTAATTGAGTTTAGCTTAGTTATTTAGCTAAAAGTCAAACCGTCGTAATTACGGTTTGACTTCGAGATTAATTATTAATGGCTCAGTCAAATCTCGAATCAAAAGTAGTTATAAGTTGGTAATTATGTGGGTAATAAACCCTTAAAAGGGTTCCCCCTGATTCCCACTCTAACTAGGTCAAATGTCGGGTCAAACGTGTTAATAAAAAGTCAACAGAATGTTTAAATTACAATTTATGCATGATTAGCAATATAGAACACATACAACCTGTTTGATCATTATTATAACTTGGTAATTAGTGTAAGAACATGTCTAAATATGTTCAACCCGACAATTTCCTATTTAGACCCGGTTCGGAACCGAAAGTCGCATAGTTTGACTTATACTTTGACTTTCAGTTCTGACCCATTTTGGTATGATTTAGAAGTACCTTAGAGCCTTATTTGGACCAGGTAACATGCTTGTATAACCCTCTGTGATTATACACCAAGGTTCATTAGTTAACCAATTAATACGCATGATTCCGTTAATTGCTCATATGTTGACCATTATGCCCTTTTCACCTTAAAACATGATTTTTGGAAATATAAAAGAGTAGAAACCTTATTTACAGATATATAAACTTGCATACAAAATTTGACATCAGTTTGAGGTGTAGGTTAAGAGTTGTGCTCGTTAGCGTAAAATTAAAGCTTTATGTTAATTAAACGGCGTATTTAGCGTATAGCCTACTTAAACATACTTTTTGGTATCAAACTCTTTACCCACTGATATAATATATTATTATGGTATTTTTAAATATTTTTAATTAATTTTAGGCTGAGCATAACTCATAGTCGTAGGCTTAATCCGGTAATTGTCGGTTTTGCCCTTACGGGCCATAAAATGAGTTTTTCTTATCTAAACGACTCCAAACCTTTTGCTACTGACTCTAAATGATAAATAAATTAGTTTAAGCCTTCTGGAAATATAAAAATATCAGATTTAAGTATCGAACCCGGAAATGGCCTTTAATCGCCTTTTTAAGCGTTTTTAACGCATAGTATGTGCTATAACTATATTAAACATACAAGGGTTGATACCTACTGATATTTGAGGCAAATTATAATATTTTAACAGTAAGCAAAGGTTGTTAAACTCAGACTTTAGTTTTGAGCTTTTCGGCTTATGTGAAATTACCAAAATACCCCTACGGGGCATAGTTTGGTTAAAATTGATAAATTTCACATATATACTTACCCTACTGTTATAAATCAGTAAACTAAGTATTTTTTGCGGATTATATCAGACCTGTAACTCAGGTTAATACTTAAACTCTTTTATAACCTTTTAAATGACCAAACTACCCCTACGGGGCATAGTTTGTGTTTAAATTCGTTTCGGGCATAATAAAAGACATATTACTGATGTCACAACATATATGAAGCATATTAACTTAGGAAACCTGTAAATAGCTCTCATGAATACCCGTGACGCTTATTACGCGTTCGGTTCGGTTTATGTAACTAGTTTTCATAAACTAGCCTAAACGGGTCAAACCTTATCGGTTTTATCTCAAAATCCAGAATGTGTATGAATTACCCATATTAAACAAGTCTCCGAACTTGTCGGGTCTAAATCACATTCTATCCGGTCTTCGCTTAATCGTGCATACGAACCGTATCTTTGAAACTAACCGGTCTAAGCTTAAGCTTAATTAAAGACCCGTTAGAATTCTAATAGGTTATTATAAACCTCCGTTCCAGATTAGGAGTACCAGTAAAAGCTACTTGCGTTTGCTTATTGTGATTTATACATTGCTCAGGTAAATACTTTTAACTTATTTTCCCTATACGGGCTTGGGTTACGGTATATAGCATACCGCTTGATCGGGCATCAAATCTTCCATCGTTGGGTGGTTAATTGAATAATTTGATCGACTCGTTTAAACAGTCTTGTTACTTAAAGCCTTTGGGGGGTTAATGACCATGTCCCGGATATCCTTGGCATCATTTTACGAAATAGCCACGACTTAAGCGCGGGGTGTAGGCGTACACCCGTCAGTGCACAAAAGAATATTGTGGTGTGTCTATTGATCTTTAACCCGGACAAGATCTGGGCTACTGAACGCACAAGGAACATGTAATTCGTTCACAAGATTATATATTTAAATAATTCACCCAAGTTAAATAAAATGTTTATGCCACGTGCATCCAAACCAATTTTCAATCATTTTCCAAAATGAGTCAGTTGATTGTATTTACCAGTGTAAACTGACGTATTTTCCCAAAAAGACTAAATGCAGGTACTAAGCGTAATTGGCTGGGATTTCTCCTTAGCATCATTAGAAGTCTCGCAAGCTTAAGATGCCTGAAGTCTGTTGAACTATTGTTTCATATTTTATTTCCGATCCTTCTGTGGATAAACTTCCGAATATTGTGACATTTGATATTACAATATTAAATTCGGTTGTATTATATCATTTAAATTGCTTCCGCTGTGCATATTAAATATTGTGTTGTTTGACTATTATGTTGCCAACCACGTCACGATACTCCCCACCGGGCCCACCGGTGACTCGTGGAAATCGGGGTGTGACAGGTTGGTATCAGAGCCAACACTGAGTGAATTAAACACTAGCCTTTTGTGTTTAATCTCAGTTACACAATTGCACAATTCTAAACTTTCGAGTCTAGACTTATAACTTAGGACAAAATCCACCTTGTTTGTGTTGTCCTTTATTTTGCATATATTTTTGTTTTGTTATCTCATGCTATATTGACAGGATTAACAAAATGCCGCCAAGATTCTTCAGGAGAAGAGGAAGAGGCAAGGGACCAATCACCGCCCCCAATGATAATGAAGCTGGACCTTCAAATGTGCGAGCTCCATCTACCACGGAGAGTGACGATCCCCGGCAGAACCGGAGGAACCTCTTTGAGCCGGCTAGACGGTCGGTCTCACATAGTTCAACACCTCCTAACCCTTATGGGCCACAGCCGGAGTACGAGCCCAACAACCCTCAACCCTCATACATACCGTTACAACGATCCTTATCGCATCATTCTTTTGGTGACCCTACACCAGTTTTTAGGGGCCGGTTTAACCCGGCGAATTATATACAAGAACCAGTGGGTTTTAACCCATTGGGGCCAAAGGATCATTTCTCTGGCGATCATGCGGACGACATGGATGAGGATACGGACCCCGTCGAGCCTGCCAGTGGTACGCCAAACCACCCGATAGAGATCTCTGACGGATCTTCTTTCCACGGATCACCCTATGTTGGTCCGGATAGCTTTCAAGCTATGTTTACCAGGCACGAATGGTACTATACACCTCCTCGCCATTCAACTCCTCAGCAGCAGCAGCAACGGCAACAACGGGATCCCTCTGAGGATCCAAGATTTGTGGCAGTCACGCCACCACCTCCACTGCCACCAGTTCAACCGGCAGCTCCGCAACCGCCAAGGCATAGGAGATCTGGACCGCGTATGTCTACACGGGGAGGAGATTTCCATTTCAGCTCTCCCGGGCAATCAAGTGGCAGCCATTACCCGCCACATCAAGAAGATCCACAAATGGGTGGACCTTCACAACCAGTTGTACCGCAACCACCGCCGATGGGTTTTGATAACCCAATTCCGGCATACACGGGTTCCATGGCGTATAACCCGTTTGAACAGCCAGTGCACACCAACTACAACTACGCCGAAGCCGACCCATACATGGTAGCGGCTAACTACAACACCCAAGGACCCTATGGAGATCCATGGGGAGTAGGGTACCCAACTCATGGGTACCAGATACCGGCAAGACCTATTATCAGGCAACAATCGCAACCACCAAGGTTCTCTCCACCAGAGCGTGAAGAAATTCTACAAAGGTTGGACCATATAGAGCGAGAGTTTCACAGGGAACGAAGGGAGCGACAAACTTTCTTCCAAGGATTAACGAGCCTAATTAAAGGGAAGAGTAAGAAGGACCACTAAATCCTTCCAATTGTTGTTGAGCCCCTGCGTGGGCCAGTCTTGCTGTATAAACCCCTGAGTGGGTATGCTTGTTTGTTTTGACCCCTGCGTGGGTCTATCTTTCTGTAAACCCCTACGAGGGTATGTTATTTGTGTAAGTCCCTGCGTGGACTATTATGTTATTAAGCCCCTGCGTGGGTATGTGTGTTATTAAGCCCCTGCGTAGGTAAGTTTGTTTGTTGAAAAGACCCGTTTAGGGCAGCGTGTAATATTTTAATAAATTAATGGAATGTAAGTTTATAAATTTCATGTTTGCCTTATGTGCATAAATAATTTATATATGAAATAAATAAATTAAAATCATTCCTTTTGAAATAATCTGCCTATGTAAATTTTTAAATAAGAATCTTAAAGAGTGAAACCTAGCCTTCAGGTCATTATAAGACCAGGCCAAGATGGTAAGACCTGTTCAAAAGATTCAAATCCCAGTTAACATCTGAAAACATGTTAACACTCCTGGCAGACGTGATTCGTTAAAATCACACACGTCATTTATATAAAAGGATCTTTCTAAAGATTCCTAACCCAATTTAATGATCTCTGAATCATGGGCTAGATCATCAATTAAGATGATCATATTTTTACCATACGTGGTAATATAGTGCCTACGGGCCCTGCTCATTTCCATATGAGCCAAAAGACAGTGGTAGCGATGACTCCCTGTCAGATAAAGGTAATGAACTAGGTTCAAACCTTCATGCTTTGATTCTTTGAAATCATAGCTTATAATTTATAAATGTCCTTGTGACCAGGCCTATTGTGTCAGTATACCTTCATGTTTTGATTCTCTGAAATCATAACTTATAAATTAAATTGTCCATGTGACTAGGCCTTTTGTGCCACAAATAAAACTATTATTGTTTTATAATTAGGATAAATTATTATAGAAATCCTAAATAAATATGATTAATAAATTAACCAAATATGGTCTCTGTTTACCATGGTTAATGAATTACCCTAAGGGGCAATTCCATAATAATCTCCCAAATAAACTATTGTTCTTGTTTTCTGTAACAGTTCAATTAAAATGGCTAACTCAGACGAGATAAATAGTCATCCAGTGGAGAACATTGATAACGCCCGGATTAATCTAACGGGTGCTGAATTAAAAGCGTTGGTCGACGACGCAGTTACAAGGCATTGGAAAGGTAGTACGAAGAGTACAGTGGGACTCGTAGTAAGACCCTATCTACACATCCTTCAAAGCCACCGTCCAAGAAGGACGAACCGAAGAAAGATGATGATCGACACTCCTCGAACCACCACAGTGCTCCATCTCAGCAGGTTGTACTAAACCAGGGACCCCGTGACAAGGGTTGCTCTTATAAATATTTCGTTTCCTGCAAACCCCGGGATTTCACTAGGGAGAAAGGAGCCATTGACTGTATGACGTGGCTAGATGAGATGGATACGGTTGTGGATATCAGCGGATGCGCTGAGAGAGACGTGGTCAAGTTTGTGTCGCAGTCTTTTAAGGGTGAAGCTTTAGCTTGGTGGAGATCTCTGATTCAAGCCACCGGAAAAATCCCATTGTACAACATGTTGTGGGATCAATTTGTTACCCTTATCAGGGAAAATTACTGCCCTCAGCATGAGGTGGAGAAGATAGAGTCTGATTTTCTATCATTGGTGATGACAAACCTTGACTGTCAAGCTTACCTAACGAGCTTCAACACAATGTCCCGGTTGGTTCCTTATCTGGTGACCCCGGAACCAAAAAGAATAGCTTGATTTATCGGTGATTTAGCCCCGGAAATCAAGGCAAGCGTAAAGGCATCTCGGCCAGCTACTTTTAGATCTGTAGCTGACATATCCTTGTCCCTCACCTTGGATGCGGTCAGGCAAAGATCGCTGAGGAATAAGGAGGCTGAGAAGAGAAAACGTGAAGATGATGGTTCACGGAGATCGAACAAGAAGCACCGTGGGAACGGTGACAACAAGAAAGGATCGGAGTCAAGGAAAGATGGGCATCATTCTGGTGAGAAGCCCAAATGCAAAATTTGCAAGAAACAGCATATTGGGAAGTGTAGACTCGAGTCGAACACTCAGACTCAGTCGAAAACCTATGCTTGTGGTATATGCAAGTCCACGGATCATAAAACCTTGGATTGCAAGAAGATGAAAGACGCAACGTGCTACCGTTGCAATGAAAAGGGGCACATTAAAACCAACTGCCCTAAATACACCAAGAAGCCTGAAGAGGCCAAGAAGACTAATACTAGAGTCTTCAGAATGGACGCAAAGGAAGCGGTTCTAGACGACAACGTTATTACAGGTACTTTCCTTGTAAATGACGTCTATGCTATAGTACTTTTTGATTCAGGCGCTGATAAGTCTTTCGTTGATAATAAGTTTTGTGAATTGCTGAAATTACCTGTCAAAACCTTAAATGTGAATTATGAGGTGGAGCTAGCAGATGGCACCCTAGAAACCGTCTCTACTGTGTTAGATGGATGTGTTATATCCATTAAGAACCATTCTTTTCCTCTGTCTCTACTTCCATTTAAGTTAGCTGGTTTTGACATAGTCTTGGGTATGGACTGGTTATCTCATAACCAGGCCCAAATTGTCTGCAACAAGAAACAAATGGTGATAAAGACTCCGTCTGGTGAATCACTTACCATTCGGGGAGATACCCAGTATGGACTACTTGAGCAAGTGACTATGCTCAAGGCTTCAAAATGTTTAAAGAAGGGTTGTGTCATCTACATGGCACAAGTGATTATTGATGAGCCCAAACTGAAGATAAAAGACATCCCTGTCATTTCTGAATATCCAGAAGTTTTTCCTGAAGAACTACCTGGTTTGCCACCAGATAGGCAAGTGGAGTTCAGAATCGACATCATCCCCGGAGCAGCACCAGTTGCTAGAGCACCCTATAGGTTGGCACCCATGGAAATGAAGGAATTAAGAGCTCAACTGGATGAATTGCTAGCTAAAGGTTTCATTAAACCTAGTTCGTCTCCATGGGGAGCACCAGTTCTGTTTGTCAACAAGAAGGATGGATCGATGCGCCTGTGCATCGATTATCGTGAGCTTAATAAGGTCACGATAAAGAATAGGTATCCTTTACCCAGGATTGACGATTTGTTCGATCAACTACAAGGAGCAAGTTATTTTTCGAAGATTGATTTGAGGTCAGGCTACCATCAACTGAAGGTTAGAGATGAAGACGTGCATAAAACAGCATTTAGGACTCGTTATGGTCATTACGAGTTCCTAGTGATGCCTTTTGGGCTCACTAATGCACCGGCCGCATTCATGGATCTCATGAATCGCGTTTGCAAGTCGTACTTAGATAAATTCGTCATCGTTTTCATCGACGACATTCTTATCTACTCGAAGAGCCAAGCTGACCATGAGAAACACCTTCGATGTATTCTCAAGCTCCTGCATCAGGAGAAGCTCTATGCCAAATTCTCCAAGTGTGAATTCTGGCTTCGAGAAGTCCAATTCCTTGGACATGTGGTGAGTGAGTGTGGTATCCAAGTGGATCTCGCTAAAGTTGAAGCAGTTATGAACTGGCAAGAGCCAAAGACGCCTACGGAGATTCGTAGCTTCCTGGGATTGGCAGGATATTACAGGCGTTTCATTGAAAATTTTTCAAGGATTGCTGCACCCCTAACTTCCTTGACCAAGAAGAAAGTAAAGTTCGTTTGGGGCCCTAAGCAGCAAGAGTCCTTTGATATTCTAAAGCAAAAGTTGAGCAACGCCCCAGTACTGACATTGCCAGATGGAATAGAAGATTTTGTGGTTTACTGCGATGCATCGCACACTGGCATGGGGTGCGTGCTTATGCAGAAAGGCAAAGTTATTGCCTACGCATCACGACAGTTAAAGGTGCATGAAAAGAATTACACCACCCACGACTTGGAGTTGGGTGCCGTTGTATTCGCACTAAAACTGTGGAGGCATTATCTTTATGGAATCAAGTGTGTGATCTATTCTGATCACAAGAGCCTCCAGCATCTGTTTAATCAGAAGGAATTAAACATGAGGCAACGCCGTTGGATGGAAACTTTAAATGATTATGATTGTGAAATAAGATACCATCCCGGCAAGGCGAATGTAGTCGCCGATGCCTTGAGTCGAAAGGAGAGGGTGAAACCCATCCGAATCAATGCCAAGCGCATGGAGATAAAGAATAATTTGATTGAAAGGTTGTTAGCTGCACAGAAGGAAGCTGTGTTGGAAGCTAACTATCCTAATGAAAAGTTAGGAGTAACTGAGGATCAGTTAACTCTTAGCAAGGACAGAATTCTAAGATTAAACGGATGAATATGGGTTCCAATTCATGGAGGACTTCGAGATGTCATCCTCCAGGAAGCCCATAGTTCCAAATACTCCGTTCATCCTGGAGCTGATAAGATGTACCAGGATCTAAAGGAAATTATTGGTGGATAGGCTTGAAGAAGTCTGTAGCCACCTATGTAGCTAAATGTTTGACATGTGCGCAAGTCAAAGCCGAGCATCAGAAGCCGTCAGGTTTGCTACAACAGCCTGAACTTCCTACATGGAAGTGGGAAATGGTAACTATGGATTTTATCACCAAGTTACCTAAGACAAGGAAAAGAAATGATACAATATGGGTTATAGTTGACAGACTGACTAAGTCAGCACATTTCTTACCCATCAAGGAGACTTATAGCTCTGATATGTTAGCCCAGTTATACGTTGATAAGATTGTAGCCTTACATGGCATACCTGTGTCTATTATCTCTGACCGAGATACTAGATACACGTCACATTTTTGGAAGAGTTTCCAACAATCTTTGGGCACACGTTTGAATTTTAGTACGGCTTATCACCCTCAGACTGACGGTCAGAGTGAGCGTACTATTCAAACGTTGGAAGACATGCTACGTGCCTGTGCGGTCGATTTGGGTGGTAGTTGGGATAAGAACCTACCGTTAATCGAATTCTCCTACAACAATAGCTACCATACCAGCATTAAGGCTGCGCCTTTTGAGGCATTATACGGTAGAAAGTGTAGATCGCCCGTTTATTGGGCGGACGTTGGAGATGTCCAATTATCAGGACCAGAGATAGTATTTGAAACGACGGACAAGATTGTCCAGATTCGTGACCGTCTCAAAGCTGCCCGAGATAGGCAGAAGAGTTACGCAGATCCAAAGCGTAAAGCTTTTCACTTCGAAGTAGGTGATAAAGTGTTGCTCAAAGTATCACCCTGGAAAGGAGTGATGCGATTTGGTAAGAAAGGCAAGCTAAGCCCGAGATACATAGGACCTTTCGAGGTTATCGAACGTGTCGGGTCAGTTGCCTATAAGTTAAACTTACCTGAAGAGCTCAGTGGAATTCACAATGTGTTCCACATCTGCAATCTGAAGAAGTGTTTCGCTGATGAATCACTGGTTATACCACATACGGATGTGCATATAGATGAGAGCTTAAAATTTGTGGAAAAACCTTTGTCGATTGAAGATCGACAGGTAAAGAAGCTTCGAAGGAAACATGTACCTATTGTAAAGGTCAAATGGGATGCCCGTAGAGGTCCCGAATACACGTGGGAGGTTGAGTCCACGATGAAAGAAAAGTACCCTTATTTATTTCAGTAAATCTCGGGTCGAGATTTATTTTAAGGGGGTGAGGATGTAACACCTCGAAAACATTCACGTCCTATAATGTGTAGACACGTGTCATATGTTTAAAACGTGTGAAAGAATATTATAGAAGGACTAAAGTTGACAAACATGGAAAGTATGTGAATATACGGGTTCTAAATGTCAACAGTGAATAAATATATTGTACATTAACCCTACATGATGTTTATAACGTCAAACGAATAAATCATGGACCATACGAAGCTAAAAGTGAGAGATTACAAACTACAGGGGTTAAATGCGTCAGCATGTTTAAGTTATACATCTGAGTGACCTTTTGACAAACCCGAAGCTTTGTAACTGTTAATTATGCTCACTAGAATGCGCGATATAAATTTCATAAAGTTTCATTATCGTATGAGAAAGTTATGATCAAATTCGTGTGCGAAGGGTTAAAGCGTAAACGTTGAAAGTTAGGACCTTTCGGGTAACAATAAAGTTAACCGGGGACTTAACAAAGTGGGTATATGTTTTAAAGCCCTTATAAATCGATTATGAGGGTTCATAATGCAAGAAACAAGTGTCTAAACGGAGTTTGAAGAGCCAAGGATCAAATAGCAAAAAATCAAAAAATGCAGATTTTCTGCAGACGCCGTCACGCCACGCGAGGGGCTCTCGCGCCACGCGAGGGACTCCCAGCTCCGAAATTCTTGGCTGTTGTCTGCCTTTTGCATTCAGCTCGATTTTATCCGATTTTCCACATAAAGGGCGACCCCTAGACACCCCCTAAGCACTAGGAACACTTGTTAATCAGTTGTGGTGGGTTGTAGACTCATGTGTCAAAGATTTGTGGTGATTAATTCACTATAAAAGGCCATGATGTGCAACCATTTTTCTTCACACCTTCCTCTTGCAATCGGATCATTTCTGGAGCTCCAAGGCACTCTCAAGTGATCACTAATCAAGCTTAGGACTTTTGTAAGTTTGCTTAACCTTCTTTAATTGAGTTTAGCTTAGTTATTTAGCTAAAAGTCAAACCGTCGTAATTACGCTTTGACTTCGAGATTAATTATTAATGGCTCAGTCAAATCTCGAATCAAAAGTAGTTATAAGTTGGTAATTATGTGGGTAATAAACCCTTAAAAGGGTTCCCCCTGATTCCCACTCTAACTAGGTCAAATGTCGGGTCAAACGTGTTAATAAAAAGTCAACAGAATGTTTAAATTACAATTTATGCATGATTAGCAATGTAGAACACATACAACCTGTTTGATCATTATTATAACTTGGTAATTAGTGTAAGAACATGTCTAAACATGTTCAACCCGACAATTTCCTATTTAGACCCGGTTCGGAACCGAAAGTCGCATAGTTTGACTTATACTTTGACTTTCAGTTCTGACCCATTTTGGTATGATTTAGAAGTACCTTAGAGCCTTATTTGGACCATGTAACATGCTTGTATAACCCTCTGTGATTATACACCATGGTTCATTAGTTAACTAATTAATACGCATGATTCCGTTAATTGCTCATATGTTGACCATTATGCCCTTTTCACCTTAAAACGTGATTTTTGGAAATATAAAAGAGTAGAAACCTTATTTACAGATATATAAACTTGCATACAAAATTTGACATCAGTTTGAGGTGTAGGTTAAGAGTTATGCTCGTTAGCGTAAAATTAAAGCATACAAAATTTGACATCAGTTTGAGGTGTAGGTTAAGAGTTATGCTCGTTAGCGTAAAATTAAAGCTTTATGTTAATTAAACGGCGTATTTAGCGTATAGCCTACTTAAACATACTTTTTGGTATCAAACTCTTTACCCACTGATGTAATATATTATTATGGGATTTTTAAAGATTTTTAATTAATTTTAGGCTGAGCATAACTCATAGTCGTAGGCTTAATCCGGTAATTGTCGGTTTTGCCCTTACGGGCCAAAAAATGAGTTTTTCTTATCTAAACGACTCCAAACCTTTTGCTACTGACTCTAAATGATAAATAAATTATTTTAAGCCTTCTGGAAATATAAAAATATCAGATTTAAGTATCGAACCCGGAAATGGCCTTTAATCGCCTTTCTAAGCGTTTTTAACGCATAGTATGTGCTATAACTATATTAAACATAAAAGGGTTGATACCTACTGATATTTGGGGCAAATTATAATATTTTAACAGTAAGCAAAGGTTGTTAAACTCAGACTTCAGTTTTGAGCTTTTCGGCTTATGTGAAATTACCAAAATACCCCTACGGGGAATAGTTTGGTTAAAATTGATAAATTTCACATATATACTTACCCTACTGTTATAAATCAGTAAATTAAGTATTTTTACGGATTATATCAGACCTGTAACTCAGGTTAATACTTAAACTCTTTTATAACCTTTTAAATGACCAAACTACCCCTACGGGGCATAATTTGTGTTTAAATTCGTTTCGGGCATAATAAAAGACATATTACTGATGTCACAACATATATGAAGCATATTAACTTAGGAAACCTGTAAATAGCTCTCATGAATACCCGTGACGCTTATTACGCGCTCGGTTCGGTTTATGTAACTAGTTTACATAAACTAGCCTAAACGGTTCAAACCTTATCGGTTTTATCTCAAAATACAGAATGTGTATGAATTACCCATATTAAACAAGTCTCCGAACTTGTCGGGTCTAAATCACATTCTATCCGGTCTTCGCTTAATCGTGCGTACGAACCGTATCTTTGAAACTAACCGGTCTAAGCTTAAGCTTAATTAAAGACCTGTTAGAATTCTAATAGGTTATTATAAACCTCCATTCCAGATTAGGAGTACCAGTAAAAGCTACTTGCGTTTGCTTATTGTGATTTATACATTGCTCAGGTAAATACTTTTAACTTATTTTCCCTATACGGGCTTGGGTTACGGTATATAGCATACCGCTTGATCGGGCATCAAATCTTCCATCGTTGGGTGGTTAATTGAATAATTTGATCGGCTCGTTTAAACAGTCTTGTTACTTAAAGCCTTTGGGGGGTTAATGACCATGTCCCGGATATCCTTGGCATCATTTTACGAAATGGCCACGACTTAAGCGTGGGGTGTAGGCGTACACCCGTCAGTGCACAAAAGAATATTGTGGTGTGTCTATTGATCTTTAACCCGGACAAGATCCGGGCTACTGAACGCACAAGGAACATGTAATTCGTTCACAAGATTATATATTTAAATAATTCTCCCAAGTTAAATAAAATGTTTATGCCACGTGCATCCAAACCAATTTTCAATCATTTTCCAAAATGAGTCAGTTGATTGTATTTACCAGTGTAAACTGACGTATTTTCCCAAAAAGACTAAATGCAAGTACTAAGCGTAATTGGCTGGGATTTCTTCTTAGCATCATTAGAAGTCTCGCAAGCTTAAGATGCCTGAAGTCTGTTGAACTATTGTTTCATATTTTATTTCCGATCCTTCTGTGGATAAACTTCCGAATATTGTGACATTTGATATTACAATATTAAATTCGGTTGTTTTATATCATTTAAATTGCTTCCGCTGTGCATATTAAATATTGTGTTGTTTGACTATTATGTTGCCAACCATGTCACGATACTCCCCACCGGGCCCACCGGTGACACGTGGAAATCGGGGTGTGACATTTATCCTAGGTATTCGATTTTCGTGAAGACGTTTAGTGATCCTATTGATGAAAAAAGAGCATACTTTAAAAAGGTTCAAGAGTCCTTACGAAAAGACATTGAGAGATGCTTTGGGGTTCTTAAACAACGCTGACAATATTTGAGAAATCCTTGTCGTGGATGGAGCAAGCAAAAAATGAGAGATGCTATGTACGCTTGTATAATTATGCACAACATGATTTTGGAAGACGAAGGAAAGGAGATATGCCAGAATTATTTGCCAGAAGCCGTTCAAGAGGACCATCACAGGCGTCAATGGAAGAAAGAGTGAATATGTCACACCCCCAAATTCCACCTGCGGAGTACCGTCCGCTTGAGGGCGTGACCGACCAGGATCCAGCCACCAATTATACTGAGCATTGGATAATAGCGAGGATGATCACCAACCATAATGGTTGGTAACACCATAGTTTAAAGTTCAAATAACAGTTAAGTAAGTAGCGGAAGCATAGATAAAATAGTTTAAACAAAGTTCATAGTCCAAATTATTTAGAACCCAACAGGCGGGTTTAGGCGACCACTACACTTCCCAAGCTGCAAGCTCCTGAGTCACTGGTTACCTGCAAAGCATGCAGTAAGGGGTCAACAATAATGCTGAGTGAGTTCACTAGTTGTCCAGTTTTAATTACCAAAAACTTGTTTCACCAGTTAATTTATCCGTTTATACATGCCATGGGGAGCTACCCCAAAAGTTAGCAACTAAACTGTTTTTCCAATACCGAACACTAGGTGACCGTTGCGTATCCGCAAGAGAGTGCCCCGATGTCAATGTTCTATCATCATTGACGGATGCCTGAGTACATTAGTTCACGACCGATCCCATACCTTGGCACGGTGTGAGGTTGGTAAGACCTAAATAGCGCTATCAACTAATAACCCGTTCGCCTGGCCCCGGCGACTAATCGGTATTAAGTAGTAGGGACTTTAAGTGATAGAGTTTCGTTTAGTGCCGTTTGTTGCAATCCGTATAAACAGTAATTAACTAAAAGGTTCCCAATAACAAGGGAAGAAAAGTAAGTTGTATCCCTCATAAGGGGATAGTGTTGTTTTAGTTCCGTTTCCCAAACCACCGGGAATACATGCTTTAGGTTGTGAACTCACCTTGGGTTGCTCGGTAGATTAATTACCCGGTTGATCACGTTGGTCACCACGTCCTAGCATGGTTACCAATATAGGTCAAGTTGGGGTACAAGTATTCACGTATAATCTACACATAACTAACACATAGCATGCACAACATATAATTACAGCACACAACATATAATTACAGCAACAGAGTTAACAGTTAACACGTAGCCCATTTAAACAGTAACAAGCATGCACAGCTAACACATTTTGGGCCCAATAACTAACAGCCCAGTCGAGAACACACAGTTGCGAGTCGCAACCGGAGGTTGCGGCTTGTCATGCCTTGGTTGCGAGTCGCAACCGGTGTTTCTACTTGTCATGATTTGGTTACGAGTCGCAACCGGAGGTTTCGAGTTGTCGTGATCTGGTTACGAGTCGCAACCGCCGTAGTTTCGAGTTTTCATGTTTTGGTTGCGAGTCGCAACCGGGGGTTGCGAGTCGCAACCTCGGAAACGTGCACAAGAAACCTTCTAGAACCCCTGATGTACTAACCAATAGAATTCTGTTTTCATGAGATTTTGTACTGGCCAATAAGAGTGCATAAACATGTTTTATTGTCTAACAATCAACCAAAACGGATCAAACAGTAGGTTTTTCAAATATTCATTACATATTCAAAATGTTCATCCTACACATTCATATTGTTCTTCATATATTCAAGTTATCTATTATGCACATTCATTCAAAACAACCCAAATATATTCATCCTTTGTAGCATAGCAGAACCCTAAGTCAAATCCTAATTTAGACATCATCATCGGCCCTAGTTCTAGCACATAATCATCATCAACATAACTAATATTCATTCTTTATCATTCACTTGAACAAACATACAACATAACATACAATCATCGGTTTAATGGTAATGCATATCATGCTATACTAACATTTATTCTAAACTCCGAACACCCTATACTAACCATCATTTATCATTCAAACATTGACAACAATCTATCATCAAATAAGCAATATACTCAATCAAATATCCAATAAATCAAATAGTTTGTGCATCATGAACCATCATTTTAAGTCAAACAACTACAATACACTAACCGGTTAGATGGAGGAGTACAAGAGATTGATGAACCAAGTTCCGAGTGATGATCCGAGATGATCCGAGAGCTCCCTTTGTTGTAGCCGGTTTGATCCGAGAGAGGGAGAGGAGAGGAGGTGAGTTTGATGTTAGAACTTTAGGGTTTTAGTGGTTTTTAGAGAGAGAGAGAGGGAGAGTGTGTGAGATGAGGGAGTGTGAGAGTGATGTTGCCAAATGGTGCAAGTTGTGAGGGTGGCCGGTTATATATCTCGAGTGGGTAAGGGGGGTTTCCGGGTGGGCTAAGGTTACGGCCCAACCGGCCCATATCGTTACTTGTTTACTCGTCGGGTTCGGTTCGGTTCACACTTATATATATATATATACATACATAATACACACGACACAATCAAAAGATCACATAATGCACAACAATAAATAACAAGTTCTCATTTAATATTATATATATGCACATACATTCTTTTAAAGACGACAGTTGGCTCGGGAAAACCCGAAGTGTCACATTATCCCCAAGTTTTAAGAACTTTCGTCCCGAAAGTTAAAGCAGCCACTGACAAGCTAGTAAAAGTGAGGGTGTTTCAACGGGGTGTCACATCATCCCCCCGTTAGTTTGGAATTTCGTCCCGAAATTCAGTTGTAGCTTCAGTGCTGGGGGTTTCATTTGGGAACAGCTGGGGATACTTGCGCTTCATCTGGTCTTCCCGCTCCCAGGTAAACTCTGGGCCGCGGCGTGAGTTCCAACGAACTCGTACGAGAGGTATCTGGCTACGTTTGAGGGTTTTGATCTCACGATCCGTGATCTCAACCGGTTCCTCAGTAAAGTGTAGCTGTTCGTCAATAGTAAGTTCCTTGTAAGGAATGACGAGTGTTTCATCTGACAGGCACTTCTTCAGATTAGACACGTGGAAGACGTTGTGCACAGCACTCAGTTCTTCAGGCAGATTCAATCTGTAAGCGGCCGTGCCGATCTTTTCGGTAACTTCAAAGGGTCCGACATATCTGGGTGAGACCTTAAGTAGAGCCCGTTCACCAACCTGGAACTCTTGTGGTTTCCTATCTTTGTCAGCGTAGTACTTTTGACGGTCACGAGCTGCCGCCATGCGTTGCCTAATCTGGGCGATCTTTTCTGTGGTGTCGACTACATGTTCCGGGCCTGTGATTTGGCTGTCACCAACTTCAGCCCAGCAGAGAGGCGATCGACATTTACGGCCGTACAATGCCTCAAAGGGTGCTGCCTGAATGCTGGTGTGGTAGCTGTTGTTGTAGGAGAATTCCACCAACGGTAGGTGCTTCTCCCAATTCTTGCCAAAATCGATCACACATGCCCTAAGCATGTCTTCGAGGGTTTGGATGGTGCGTTCAGACTGCCCATCCGTTTGCGGGTGATAAGCGGTGCTCAAGTCTAGACGCGAGCCAAAAGATTTATGCATAGCTTGCCACAATTCAGAAGTAAAACGTGCGTCTCGATCAGAGATAATAGAGGTAGGCACTCCGTGCTTCGAGACCACTTCTTTTAAGTATACCTCTGCTAGGGTAGAGAACTTGTCTGTTTCTTTGATAGCCAAAAAGTGTGCAGACTTAGTTAAGCGATCCACTATTACCCAAATGGTGTCATTTCCTCGTTGAGACCTAGGCAGGCCAGTAACAAAATCCATGGAAATCTGCTCCCATTTCCATTGCGGAATCTCTGGCTGTTGGAGTAGGCCTGATGGTTTCTAATACTCAGCCTTGACTCTTGCGCAGGTTAAACATTTTCTGACATAGGTTGCTATGTGGGCTTTCATGCCAGGCCACCAATAGGTAGCCCTCAAGTCGTGGTACATCTTATCTGACCCTGGATGTACTGAGTAACGGGACTTGTGAGCTTCATCCATCACAAGGTCACGTAAATTTCCATAAAGCGGAACCCATATGCGTCCGGCTACGTAGTAAGCGCCGTCTTCTTTTTGTTCCAATCGTTGTCTCGATCCTCGCAGGGACTCGGCCCTGATGTTCTCGGTTTTCAATGCTTCAACCTGAGCATCCCGAATTTGATTAGGGAGGTTCGAGTGGATAGTGAGCTGTAAGGCACGAACACGCTTGGGTTTGGTCTCCTTTCTGCTGAGGGCATCGGCTACCACATTAGCCTTGCCTGGGTGATATTTGATTGCACACTCGTAGTCATTTAGGAGTTCGACCCATCGGCGTTGCCGCATATTCAACTCCTTTTGTCCCATTATGTGCTGGAGACTCTTGTGATCAGTGTAAATCGTGCACTTGGTGCCGTACAAGTAGTGTCTCCAAAGCTTGAGCGCGAAGACCACAGCTCCAAATTCTAAGTCATGCGTCGTATAGTTCCGTTCGTGGACCTTGAGTTGTCGCGAGGCGTAAGCGATAACTTTCTCGCGTTGCATCAATACGCAGCCAAGTCCTTGAATAGAAGCGTCGCAGTAAACGACGAAGTCGTCGGTACCTTCGGGTAAGGAGAGGATAGGAGCACTACAAAGGTTCTTCTTCAGTTCCTGGAAGGCAGATTCCTGAGCATTACTCCACTTGTAAGCAACACCCTTCTGAGTGAGTGTCGTAAGTGGTTGAGCGATCTTAGAGAATCCCTTGATAAATCTTCGATAGTATCCTGCCAATCCCAAGAATTGGCGAACTTCGGTCGGAGTCTTAGGCACAGGCCAATTCTTAATGGACTCAATCTTAGCAGGGTCAACATGAATCCCTTTCTGGTTGACGATGTGTCCAAGGAAATGGACTTCTCTAAGCCAGAAATCACATTTCGAGAATTTGGCGTACAGTTGCTCATTGCGAAGAAGTTCGAGAATAAGACGTAGGTGTTGTTCATGCTCCTCTTGGCTCTTCGAGTAGATTAGGATATCGTCGATAAACACAATTACGAACTTGTCGAGGTAGGGTTTGCATACTCGGTTCATGAGATCCATGAAGATTGCAGGTGCGTTGGTCATTCCGAAAGGCATAACAAGGAATTCGTAGTGACTATAACGGGTTCTGAAAGCGGTCTTAGAGATGTCCTCATCGCGGACTCTCAGCTGGTGATAACCCGATCGCAGATCGATCTTGGAATAATAGCTCGACCCTTGCAGCTGGTCGAACAGGTCGTCGATACGGGGAAGTGGATAACGATTCTTGATGGTAACCTTGTTAAGTTCGCGGTAGTCAATGCACATTCGGAATGAGCCATCTTTCTTTTTGACGAAGAGCACTGGGGCTCCCCAGGGTGATGAACTAGGACGGATAAAACCCTTGTCCAAAAGTTCTTGTAGTTGAGTAGAAAGCTCCTTGAGCTCCGCGGGGGCTAATCGATAAGGTGCACGAGCTATAGGCGCTGCTCCGGGAGCTAGCTCGATTTGAAATTCGACCTGACGGTGAGGAGGGAGTCCAGGTAGTTCCTCCGGGAATACCTCGGGATAGTCGCGTACAACTGGAAAATCTTCAATCCTGTTTTCCCTTTTCTGTGTGTCGGTAATGAGTGCTAAGATAGCGGTGTGCCCTTTTCGTAGACACTTCTGGGCCTTTAAGAATGAAATGATGCCTGTGACTTCTCCGCTCTTGTCGCCTTGAACTATAAGGGGTTTGCCAGGGGGACGGGGAATACGAATAGCTTTCTCCTGGCAGAGGATTTCAGCTCGGTGTTTGGATAACCAATCCATACCAATAATGACGTCGAAGCTTCCAAGAACGATGGGGAAAAGATCGATACAGTAGGTCTGACCAGACAGCTCTAATTTGCAGTTACGAATTATGTGTGAGGCCTCGAGGTTTCTACCATTAGCTATTTCAACGGTGTGCTTAGAGCTCAGCGGCGTAAGAGTGAGCTTAAGTTTCTTACTAATACGTAGGGATACATAACTAGCATCTGCTCCGGAATCAAATAGCATGGAAACATAACGATCATTAAGTAGGAACTTACCCGCTACAACGTTGGGGTCATTCCTTGCTTCTCCGGCTCCAATCACAAAAGCTTTTTGTAACAACTCTCATCAAAAGTACTATTTAAAATATTAATTAGTCTAAAAGGAAACCCTAATTGAGAAACCCAAGTGATTCTGAACAAACCCTGAAATTTTCATAATTTTCAGAATCAGGATTAGAGCCCCTAAAACTCAAGGGGGGTAAACCCTAGTGGATAATTATCCACTAAAATACGTTGTCAAATTACTGAAATTCGAGTGTAGCAACTCAGCAAGGCTAGTCCCAGTCGTGGCTAGTCTATGAGCCTATTTTTCAACCCATACGCACCGTAGCAAGATATGCCCTACGATGCGCAGCCAGTTTAAATGGCATACGATGCGCAGGGGATATTTGGCTACGATGCGCAGGGCTTCCAAATTTTCACCTATAAATAGCAGACACTGGTAGTCGAATTTTGAACATTTTACGTCGACCAAATTCTCACAAATACACTGAGTTCGATCTGTTATTCCAAAATTCAACCCCTGGGTATAGAAATTCTGCTACAAAACAGGGTATTAGCACAATCGCTGCTACGATTCATTTATCCGAAGATCAAGATATCCAATGCATGTTTAAATGCCGCCCACATTAGGGTTATACTTTATCGTTCGTCATTAATTTGACGAATTGTCGTTAATTCGATAGATAAAGTAGTATACTTTATCGTTCGTTGTTAATTCAACGGATCATCATTAATTCGATGGGTAAAGTATTATACATTGTCGTTCATTGTTAATTCAATGGATCATCGTTAATTCGATGGACAAAGTATTGCATTTTGACATTCATTGTGATAATTTGATTTCGTAAATTATCGTAATTGCTGGATTGATTACTAACCCGGTTTTGTGTGCATTGTATTTATATTAGGTTAACAAGGCTAAATCATAGATTAGACTCTGACCATATTAAATCAGCAATGTGAGTCATTCTCTCTTTTTATCAAATCTATTTACAAAAGTGTTTTATTTCAAAGTTATAATTACGGGGATTAAGTCTTTGTAATCACCAAATTACAGCCGGTATGTGGGGTATTGTGCACAGTATTACAGTTTTATCACTTTAGGTGGGCGAACCTAAATTTAGTGATATTCGTCATTCATTGGGGCAGCCAATGGTGATATGACCACAGTCACCGTAAAGATTCGAGTGACAAATACTGTGGGTAGTTGGATTGATATCAGAAACATTGTAATCGCTCTTAATACTGTAAATTATAACAAATGTGTCGTTTTAGTAAATAGAATGATTCACTCAGTATTTCCCGCTGACAAAACCTTTTTCAAACATGTTTCAGGTGATCTGTTGTAATTCAGGAAAAGTGCTGGGAAGCATTTCAAGCTGACTGATAGTGGCTCAATATAAAATAAATAAATACTTTTGTAATATCACGCTTTTATAATAAAAATATAATATTGTAAATAATCGGGGTTTATCCCGAATTGTGAAATAAAATAATCGGGGAAAAAAAATGTTAGCTTTAAGCGATCCTGTTTCCGCTGTTAAACTCAAATTAAATCAATACCGCAGTATTTCTGTCCCGCGGCTCCTGAAACGGGTCAAACCGGGTCGGGGTCGTGACAGAAAAAGGTGGTATCAGAGCCACTGGGTTAAGCTGATTGAGTATTCAGAAATGCTCCATTTTTCCTGATTACAGCCACTGGGTTAAGTTAATTAAGTATTTAGAAATACTTAATTTTCTGATTACTGTTATGTGATTATTTGTATTATTAACTGACTATTTGATTATTTGTTAGTTACAGTATGGGTAAGAAAAAGCTGTCAAGCATTTATCTTAAATTAGAGAAATCATCTAATGAAAAAGGAAGTTCATCCCGAACCAAATCCTCAAGTCAGTCTGAAATTCCTGAAGAAGGAATATTCGTGCGTAAGGCACAATACGAGGAATCACTTTCTCCTCGAAGGAGGGAAATGATTATTAAGAAAAGTAAAGAGAAAATTCAAGAAAAGAGGATTAAACGGGAAACTCAGGAAATAATTGATAAATCACCTTGGGAAGATAAACTAGATGAGAAATGGGCAAATTTATATATGCTAGCTACAGTAGCAGAAAATATAAATCTTTAAAGATTAGCACCTATTCTCATAAATCTAGAAACCTTGTGTGATAAATAAAATTTGAAACCTAAGTGTGGTTGTCAGTTAGTTTGTAAAACAACTAGTACATTGTGTGAAATAAATTACAAAGTTTATTTGTAAATTTTAATTTAGTATTTTATGCATTTTATGCTACATCAGCATGAGTGAGATAACCGAAGATTTCCAGAATCTTAATCTTTATCCCGTAACTGTTGAAGCTTCCAAAGAATATATTAGCTACTATCCTGATGTTGAACAACCAGTAGAATTCAAGGTTCCACCCCTGAGCAAGCCTAAACAGAAGAAAAGAACTTATGTAGGATGGAGGAAAATCCGTAAGAAGAAGCCAGCTAAGAAACTGCCCAAAATAAATAATCCATTGAAAAAGGGAAAAGAAGTTATCATCGGAGAGAGTCCTAAACCACAAGAAATAGAAACTGGAGACAAAAAGAAGGATAAGGAGATAGAAGTCCAAATGGAGGAGATTACTAAAGAAGTAATAATGGAAGTTGGGCAAGGGTCTATACCAGCTCAGAGAGAAATCGGAGAGAGTTCCAATCCAACCCAGGAAAGAACTTTTCAAGATGAAATAGATTTTCTGTTGAAAAACTGTGAGACAATTCAGCCTGTCCAGACAAATCTTTTTACCTATCCTATTGAAAACCAATTCCCTATGAATTGGGAACCAGCAGCAATTCCCGATCCAATAGTCCACTCCCAACCCATAGGAATGGACGAATGGTGGACAAACGATTGGCAATTTCAAAATATTGTCAATGATCCTTACACTTTTCTTCCACAATTCGATCCAGAACCATTACCTAATCCACCCATGAGCACTGAAAACATGGCCGAACTTCGCCATTTTGGCGAAGAGTTGTTTGATATGGGGAATAGAATGAGGGAGATAGGTGGACAGATTGCTTGGAAGTACGACGAGAGGGAAATGCGTTTTTAAAACAGCAAGTAACGAGAGATGGTAACAAGGATAAAATGATAGTTGTATAATAGTACTAATCAAGTTAGTCTGTAAATACCCAATAAAACTTTGTATGATATCTGTGAGTAATGATGCATAATAGATATATAAATAAAATCGAGAAATCGATTGTTTTGACTATATCTGTATTATAAAATTTTCTGATTATTTATATAATTATTATTTGTCAGTTACTAATAAAATTTATATATATACATTATCAGATGGCAAACAGTGGTAATGAACCTATTAATGAAGTTAATCATTCTGAACAACATTCAAGAGATCAATATATGACTCGGCAAGATATCGAAAACATTGTTGCTCAAGGGATAGCCAATGCTATTCCAGCATTCGTCGCTGCTATAAAGAATCCACCCGAATCACAACAACTTGTTCCGAGCAAACAGATTACTGAAGATAACTTCAGTAATAGTGTAAATGGAGGCAATAAGCATGATAATCATAATAAGGAACCACATCAAGCTCCATTAACCAAGAAAATGAAAACTGCAACGCCTGGTTGCACTTTCAAAGAATTCATTGCTTGTAAACCCACTGAATTTGCAGGCAATGAAGGAGCAACTGCATCACTGCGTTGGTTAGAGAAAACCGAAGCAGTCATTGCAATAAGTAAATGTGGTAAAGATGATCAAGTCATGTATTCATCCAATCTGTTCAAAGAAGGAGCACTCGAGTGGTGGAATACTGTGTTACAATCAAAAGGAAGAGCAATAGCTTATGCTATGACTTGGGAAGAATTTAAAGGTTTGGTGGAAAGAAAATTCTGTCCCGAGTATGAGAAAGAACAGATGGCGAATAAATTTCTAAATCATCGGATGATGAGTGTGGACTGTCGCGGTTATACCTCGACATTCTTCGAATATGCAAGAGTAGTACCAACATTGGCTTCGCCAGAACCGGTACTTATTTCTCGCTATATTTGGGGGCTAATTAGCGAAATCCGCAATATTGTTAAAGCTGCGAGACCTCGCACTATTGATGATGCGGTAGAATTAGCCAACACTCTGACTGATGAATTGGTACGTACAAGAGACGAAGATAGGAAGAAGGCAATAGCTCAGAAAATTACCCAAGGATTTCGTGTGGGTAATAATAACAACTTCAAGAGAAAAGGAACAGGGCAATCTCAAGGTCCGTCATTCTGCAGGAAATGCAAAAAGAAGCATTATGGAAGATGCGATATCACTTGCAATTTTTGCAAAGCTATAGGACATCGTGAAGAAAACTGTAAAAAGAAAACAGTAATCTGTTTTAATTGTGGTGAAGCTGGGCATTACAAAACAGAATGTCCTAAATTGGTCAAACCAGTAGATAACAAACCTAAGGCGATCGAAGGAACTACTAAGAAGAATGCCAGGGCATTTCAGCTGACCACACAAGAAGCAGAACTTATTCCGGATGTGATAGCGGGTACGTTCCTAGTTCACAACGTCTATGCAAAAGTATTATTTGACTCTGGTGCAAACCAAAGTTTTATAAATACTTCATTCTGTCAAGCTCTTAGTTTACCTTTAACCAATATTAGGCAGATTTTTACTGTTGAAACCGCAGACGGAAATTCAGTTAAAATAGATAAAGTGTTGCAAGAAGGAAACATAGAACTTTTAGGACATAAATTCTCTGCAAGACTATTGCCGATGAATTTAGCTGAATTTGATGTTGTATTAGGAATGGATTGGTTAGTAGCCAACCATGCTAGAATCCTTTGTGATCAGAATTCTATAGAAATTCAATCACCGTCCGGAGAAGTGATTAGAATTACAGGAGATAAACCACGGAAACCCATGAAGTTCATATCAGTAATGAAAGTTGCTAATTATGAACGAAAACAAGGAATAGTGTATATGATTTCAGTAATCATTAGCACTAAAGGAAAAGATCTTAAGGAAATACCAGTAGTATCAGAATACTCTGATATATTTCCAGAAGAGTTACCAGGATTACCTCCAGATAGGGAAGTAGAATTTAGGATTCATTTAATTCCAGGAACTACACCGATAGCCAAGGCACCTTATCGGTTAGCACCCACAGAAATGTTAGAATTGAAAAAGCAATTAGATGAATTACTAAGTAAAGGATTCATACAACCTAGCTCATCCCCTTGGGGAGCGCCAGTGTTGTTTGTGAAGAAAAAGGATGGTTCAATGAGAATGTGTATCGATTATAGGGAATTGAATAAGGTTACAATTAAAAATCGATATCCATTACCTAGGATTGATGATCTTTTTGATCAACTTCAGGGGGCTAGATATTTTTCTAAGATAGATTTACGCTCTGGATATCATCAATTGAAGGTACAAGAAGAAGACATACCTAAAACTACTTTCAGGACTAGATATGGTCATTACGAGTTTACAGTCATGCCCTTCGGGTTAACGAATGCACCTGCAGCATTCATGGGCATGATGAATAGGATCTGTAAACCGTATTTGGATAAATTTGTAATTGTTTTCATAGACGATATACTTATTTATTCCAAAAGTCAGACAGAGCATTGTGAACATCTTCATATACTCTTAACTTTGTTAAGAAAAGAAAAGTTGTACGCCAAATTCTCGAAGTGCGAATTTTGGCTAAAAGAAGTGCAATTTTTAGGACACATGGTGAATCATGAAGGTATTCATGTAGATCCTGCTAAGATAGAGGCAATTACTAAATGGAAGGTTCCACAAACAGCAATGGAAATTAGAAGTTTTATAGGTTTAGCTGGATACTATAGACGGTTTATTAAGGATTTTTCTAAAATAGCCGTACCATTAACTAAGTTAACCTGTAAAGCCACTAAGTTTGAATGGGGATCTAAACAGGAAAAAGCCTTTAGGATTTTGAAACAGAAACTAACCCATGCACCAATCTTAGCCTTACCAGAAGGAACTGAAGATTTTGAGGTATATTGTGATGCTTCAAAATTAGGATATGGATGTGTGCTTATGCAACGCAAGAAGGTAATTGCGTATGCATCAAGGCAGTTGAAAAAGCACGAAGAGAATTATACAACTCATGATTTGGAATTAGGAGCCGTAATTTTTGCCCTTAAGATTTGGAGACACTATCTTTACGGAAGTAAATTTACTGTCTACACTGACCACAAAAGTTTAAAATACATATTTGGGCAAAAAGAGTTAAACATGAGACAAAGGAGATGGATGGAAATCTTAAGTGACTATGACTGTGATATTCAATATCACGAAGGAAAGGCAAATGTAGTTGCAGATGCCTTAAGTCGTAAGTATTATGAGAAACAACGAAGGGTTCGTGCTCTCAGATTAAATCTACAAATAGATTTAATGGAACAATTGAAGAATGTTCAAACTACAGCAATCAAGGATAATGCTGAAGGAATGAAAGGACGAATCAAGGAATTAGAACAAGAAGCAGATGGAATTTGGAGATTCCATAAAAGTAGAATCTGGGTACCTAAGTATGGAGACTTAAGACCTAACATTTTAGAAGAAGCTCATAAATCTAGGTACACTATGCACCCAGGAAACAATAAAATGTACCAAGATTTAAGGAAGAATTTCTGGTGGATAGGAATGAAAAGAGACATAGCCAGTTATGTTTCTAAATGTCTTACTTGTTCACAAGTTAAAGCAGAACATCAGAAACCTTCAGGATTACTACAACAGTTAGAGATGCCAGTATGGAAATGGGAACTTATAACAATGGATTTTGTTACTAAGTTACCTAAAACCAGAAAAGGTAATGATGCGATTTGGGTAATTGTGGATCGATTAACCAAATCAGCTCACTTTCTACCTATGAAAGAAACTTTTAGCATGGAAAGACTGGCTAAATTGTATGTAGATGAAGTTGTATCCTTACATGGAGTTCCACTCTCCATTGTTTCGGATAGAGATAGTCGTTTTACTTCTCATTTCTGGAAAAGTTTCCAGCAAGCTATGGGAACTCGACTAAACCTAAGCACTGCATATCATCCACAAACAGATGGACAAAGTGAAAGGACGATCCAAACTCTAGAAGACATGCTCCGAGCATGTGTAATAGACTTTGGTGGAAGTTGGGATGATCATTTACCATTAATTGAATTCTCCTATAACAATAGTTATCACTCAAGCATTGAAACCGCTCCATTCGAGGCACTGTATGGAAGAAAGTGCAGAACTCCCGTTTGTTGGGCAGAAATAGGAGAAAGTCAGTTATCAGGACCTGAAATAGTGCAAGAAACAACTGATAAGATTACTCAAATCAAGGAAAGGCTGAAGACTGCTCGAGATCGTCAGAAAAGTTATGCAGACAATAGAAGTAAGCCGTTAGAATTCCAAGTTGGAGACAAAGTAATGTTGAAAGTTTCTCCTTGGAAAGAAGTAGTCAGATTTGGAAAGAAAGGAAAGCTAAGTCCAAGGTACGTAGGACCATTTCCAGTGATCCAACGTATAGGACCAGTAGCTTATCGTTTACAATTACCAGAAGAATTATCTGGAGTACATAATGTATTTCATGTATCCAATCTCAAGAAATGCTTATCAGATGAATCTCTGGTAGTACCTCTTCGAGATATAGAGGTAAACGAAAAGTTGAAATTTGTTGAGAAACCTCTTCAAATTGAGGATCGAAAGATCAAGTTTCTCAAACACAAACGACTAGTTTTAGTCAAAGTCAAGTGGGATTCAAAGAGGGGAGCTGAATACACTTGGGAACTGGAATCAGAAATGAAGAAGAAGTATCCACACTTATTTCAGTAAATCTCGAGGACGAGATTTTTCTTAAGGTGGGTAGAATGTAACAACTCTCATCAAAAGTACTATTTAAAATATTAATTAGTCTAAAAGGAAACCCTAATTGAGAAACCCAAGTGATTCTGAACAAACCCTGAAATTTTCATAATTTTCAGAATCAGGATTAGAGCCCCTAAAACTCAAGGGGGGTAAACCCTAGTGGATAATTATCCACTAAAATACGTTGTCAAATTACTGAAATTCGAGTGTAGCAACTCAGCAAGGCTAGTCCCAGTCGTGGCTAGTCTATGAGCCTATTTTTCAACCCATACGCACCGTAGCAAGATATGCCCTACGATGCGCAGCCAGTTTAAATGGCATACGATGCGCAGGGGATATTTGGCTACGATGCGCAGGGCTTCCAAATTTTCACCTATAAATAGCAGACACTGGTAGTCGAATTTTGAACATTTTACGTCGACCAAATTCTCACAAATACACTGAGTTCGATCTGTTATTCCAAAATTCAACCCCTGGGTATAGAAATTCTGCTACAAAACAGGGTATTAGCACAATCGCTGCTACGATTCATTTATCCGAAGATCAAGATATCCAATGCATGTTTAAATGCCGCCCACATTAGGGTTATACTTTATCGTTCGTCATTAATTTGACGAATTGTCGTTAATTCGATAGATAAAGTAGTATACTTTATCGTTCGTTGTTAATTCAACGGATCATCGTTAATTCGATGGGTAAAGTATTATACATTGTCGTTCATTGTTAATTCAATGGATCATCGTTAATTCGATGGACAAAGTATTGCATTTTGACATTCATTGTGATAATTTGATTTCGTAAATTATCGTAATTGCTGGATTGATTACTAACCCAGTTTTGTGTGCATTGTATTTATATTAGGTTAACAAGGCTAAATCATAGATTAGACTCTGACCATATTAAATCAGCAATGTGAGTCATTCTCTCTTTTTATCAAATCTATTTACAAAAGTGTTTTATTTCAAAGTTATAATTATGGGGATTAAGTCTTTGTAATCACCAAATTACAGCCGGTATGTGGGGTATTGTGCACAGTATTACAGTTTTATCACTTTAGGTGGGCGAACCTAAATTTAGTGATATTCGTCATTCATTGGGGCAGCCAATGGTGATATGACCACAGTCACCGTAAAGATTCGAGTGACAAATACTGTTGGTAGTTGGATTGATATCAGAAACATTGTAATCGCTCTTAATACTGTAAATTATAACAAATGTGTCGTTTTAGTAAATAGAATGATTCACTCAGTATTTCCCGCTGACAAAACCTTTTTCAAACATGTTTCAGGTGATCTGTTGTAATTCAGGAAAAGTGCTGGGAAGCATTTCAAGCTGACTGATAGTGGCTCAATATAAAATAAATAAATACTTTTGTAATATCACGCTTTTATAATAAAAATATAATATTGTAAATAATCGGGGTTTATCCCGAATTGTGAAATAAAATAATCGGGGAAAAAAAATGTTAGCTTTAAGCGATCCTGTTTCCGCTGTTAAACTCAAATTAAATCAATACCGCAGTATTTCTGTCCCGCGGCTCCTGAAACGGGTCAAACCGGGTCGGGGTCGTGACACTTTTCCTCTAGCACCATTCCCAGCATTGTTGTTATTGTTCCCAGCACCCTGATTGTTGTTGTTTTGATTCAGTTCAGGGCAATCCTTTCGCATGTGCCCCATTGCTCCACACTTGAAGCATCCACGGTTGTTTCCTTGTTGCGGTTGTTGTTGTGGTTGTTGCTGATTCTGCCTGGCGGGGAACTGGCTTCGGCAGTCTTTGGCTTCATGCCCCATCTTGTTGCATCGCTGACACTGACCCTTTCCACATGGCCCACTGTGATGTCGGTTACATTTGTTACACTTAGGGTGGTTTCCTCGATAGCCACCCTGTTGCTGAGGGCCCTTGTTGCTCTCAGTCTTCCTTTGTTGAACTGGGGCCTGAGTGGGGTTAGCATCCTTTCCCTGACTTCCATCCCACTTTCGCTTGTTATCGCCAGAAGTTCCAGCAGTAGCACCGATCCTCTGGGGCAGCTTGCCCTCTTCCACAGCCTGATTGGTGAGTTTGTGAGCAAGACGAACCACGGGCTGTATGGTGTTGAGGTTGGCCGAGGTCACATGGCTCCGGATTTCTGGGACCAAGCCTTTGATGTACAATTCGACCCTTCGATACATAGGCTGGGACATGTTTGGGCAAAGTGCAGCATAGTCATTGGACTGCTTGGTGTAGGTCTCAATCTCTGACCCAACCATTTTGAGTGCATAGTACTCGTTCTCGAGTTTGTGGATGTCATCCCTGTGGCAGTACTCCTCTTTGATCATATCCTTGAAATCCTCCCATGCCGTAGCATTAGCAGTTTCCAAACCAAGCATCTGAATCTGTGCCTTCCACCACGAAAGTGCGTTTCCTTCAAGCGTACCAGTTGCGTACTTAACCCAGTTAGCAGGGGGACACTCGCAGACAGCAAAGACAGCCTCGGCCTTTTCAATCCAATGCAGAAGGCCTATGGCACCCTCAGTGCCGTTGAAAGGGAGAGGCTTGCCATCCATGAAGGTTTTGAAAGTACAAACACGTGGTTGCGCAGGCGCAGGCTGACCTGTTGTGAGAAATGGAGCGAATAGGTTTTAGAGGTGAAAAGACGATGTGGGGGTAGGATCTAAACATCCTTTAGCAACGAGTTTACCTCCAGGGTGAGCTGCGAAAGCTGCAGCCACCGTGTTGAGCAAGTTAGCGAATTGAGCCTGAGTCATGTTAACGCTTCCTCTTCCGCGTCCACTCATTGTCTTCATAACCAGAAAACACAGTATGAGTGTGATGTCGTAACGTAGCGAGAATAAGATAGAAGAGGGAGGTGTATCTATCTAATCAGGCACACTAGTATGTATAATAGAGCAGTCAATATAAGGTAAACAAGCAAGTAAACACAAGTCCGAGCTACGAGGTCTAGTATGTCGAGTCTTGCCCTTGGAGTGTAGTGTCGTCACGAGTCACGGGTTATAGTCTGGTTTTTCTCAAAAAGACTTCCCTTTTTAAAACCAAGTTCACTATAACCAATGGCTCTGATACCAATCTGTCACACCCCCAAATTCCACCTGCGGAGTACCGTCCGCTTGAGGGCGTGACCGACCAGGATCCAGCCACCAATTATACTGAGCATTGGATAATAGCGAGGATGATCACCAACCATAATGGTTGGTAACACCATAGTTTAAAGTTCAAATGTTTAAGTTCAAATAACAGTTAAGTAAGTAGCGGAAGCATAGATAAAATAGTTTAAACAAAGTTCATAGTCCAAATTATTTAGAACCCAACAGGCGGGTTTAGGCGACCACTACACTTCCCAAGCTGCAAGCTCCTGAGTCACTGGTTACCTGCAAAGCATGCAGTAAGGGGTCAACAATAATGCTGAATGAGTTCACTAGTTGTCCAGTTTTAATTACCAAAAACTTGTTTCACCAGTTAATTTATCCGTTTATACATGCCATGGGGAGCTACCCCAAAAGTTAGCAACTAAACTGTTTTTCCAATACCGAACACTAGGTGACCGTTGCGTATCCGCAAGAGAGTGCCCCGATGTCAATGTTCTATCATCATTGACGGATGCCTGAGTACATTAGTTCACGACCGATCCCATACCTTGGCACGGTGTGAGGTTGGTAAGACCTAAATAGCGCTATCAACTAATAACCCGTTCGCCTGGCCCCGGCGACTAATCGGTATTAAGTAGTAGGGACTTTAAGTGATAGAGTTTCGTTTAGTGCCGTTTGTTGCAATCCGTATAAACAGTAATTAACTAAAAGGTTCCCAATAACAAGGGAAGAAAAGTAAGTTGTATCCCTCATAAGGGGATAGTGTTGTTTTAGTTCCGTTTCCCAAACCACCGGGAATACATGCTTTAGGTTGTGAACTCACCTTGGGTTGCTCGGTAGATTAATTACCCGGTTGATCACGTTGGTCACCACGTCCTAGCATGGTTACCAATATAGGTCAAGTTGGGGTACAAGTATTCACGTATAATCTACACATAACTAACACATAGCATGCACAACATATAATTACAGCACACAACATATAATTACAGCAACAGAGTTAACAGTTAACACGTAGCCCATTTAAACAGTAACAAGCATGCACAGCTAACACATTTTGGGCCCAATAACTAACAGCCCAGTCGAGAACACACAGTTGCGAGTCGCAACCGGAGGTTGCGGCTTGTCATGCCTTGGTTGCGAGTCGCAACCGGTGTTTCTACTTGTCATGATTTGGTTACGAGTCGCAACCGGAGGTTTCGAGTTGTCGTGATCTGGTTACGAGTCGCAACCGCCGTAGTTTCGAGTTTTCATGTTTTGGTTGCGAGTCGCAACCGGGGGTTGCGAGTCGCAACCTCGGAAACGTGCACAAGAAACCTTCTAGAACCCCTGATGTACTAACCAATAGAATTCTGTTTTCATGAGATTTTGTACTGGCCAATAAGAATGCATAAACATGTTTTATTGTCTAACAATCAACCAAAACGGATCAAACAGTAGGTTTTTCAAATATTCATTACATATTCAAAATGTTCATCCTACACATTCATATTGTTCTTCATATATTCAAGTTATCTATTATGCACATTCATTCAAAACAACCCAAATATATTCATCCTTTGTAGCATAGCACAACCCTAAGTCGAATCCTAATTTAGACATCATCATCGGCCCTAGTTCTAGCACATAATCATCATCAACATAACTAATATTCATTCTTTATCATTCACTTGAACAAACATACAACATAACATACAATCATCGGTTTAATGGTAATGCATATCATGCTATACTAACATTTATTCTAAACTCCGAACACCCTATACTAACCATCATTTATCATTCAAACATTGACAACAATCTATCATCAAATAAGCAATATACTCAATCAAATATCCAATAAATCAAATAGTTTGTGCATCATGAACCATCATTTTAAGTCAAACAACTACAATACACTAACCGGTTAGATGGAGGAGTACAAGAGATTGATGAACCAAGTTCCGAGTGATGATCCGAGATGATCCGAGAGCTCCCTTTGTTGTAGCCGGTTTGATCCGAGAGAGGGAGAGGAGAGGAGGTGAGTTTGATGTTAGAACTTTAGGGTTTTAGTGGTTTTTAGAGAGAGAGAGAGGGAGAGTGTGTGAGATGAGGGAGTGTGAGAGTGATGTTGCCAAATGGTGCAAGTTGTGAGGGTGGCCGGTTATATATCTCGAGTGGGTAAGGGGGGTTTCCGGGTGGGCTAAGGTTACGGCCCAACCGGCCCATATCGTTACTTGTTTACTCGTCGGGTTCGGTTCGGTTCACACTTATATATATATATATATATATACATACATAATACACACGACACAATCAAAAGATCACATAATGCACAACAATAAATAACAAGTTCTCATTTAATATTATATATATGCACATACATTCTTTTAAAGACGACAGTTGGCTCGGGAAAACCCGAAGTGTCACAGAATAATGCGCGAGAGTTGCGTTACGAATCGTACCATTCCCAGTTAATGGTTGATTTGGTACACCACGCATGATCGGTTCGATATGTACCACCTGAGGGTGAGGAAGAAACGGAGGACGAGGAAGACGAAGTTAGCGAGGGTGAAGAAAGCGAAGACGAAAACTAGTGTTTTTTTTTTAATTTAGTCGGATTTTATTTTTTTTTATTTCTAGTATTGTATTTTTTTTTTAATTTAGTCGGATTTTTTTTTATTTCTAATATTGTATTTTTTTTTAATTTAATGAAGTATTTAATCTTAAAAAAAATTGTGAAATGATTGCATGGGCGTTATTAGGCATTATTCCCACTACGCCACTTTTGCAATAACCCCCCATAATGCCCCATGCTGACTGGACTGCCACGTGTCGAATAATGCCCAATGGTAGGGGCATTATTTGACTAAACCACTAGACATGGTCTTAATAATTATATGTTAATCAACGTGAACTATTTTGTTCTGTTTTATTTATTAATAATTGAATACTGATACATTACATATACACTTATCACATCTAGTCTAAACATTATAGTTAGAGCCACTTTCTAGAGAACCAGTTTGTTAACTTGCTGTTCTTTAAAACTTTTTGGTTCTTGAAAAAGAAAAAAAATACCTTTTCTTTCTGTATACTTTTATGCTGCCACTGGTTTGTGTTTTTTTTCAATCCGAGGCTATATGTACCAGCAGGATGTTAGATAATTCACATCTTTTAGTGAAAATTTGTTGAGTTAACTCGCAGAGCAATTGTTTCATTTGTTCGTTAGTAATGACAGGATTGGAACTACACCATACAATTAGGCGCACAGTATCCTAGGCCATAAGTATTTTTTGAATGCAACTTTTTAGTCGCATTATGTACTTATAGTTTGATGAGATCATCATAAGCCTAATTATGCTTTCATCACGGCACATTAATCATATTTAACTTTTTAAGGGGTAAAGCCATAAGATTGACAGAAATTTGTGCAAAGACTAACAAGATTGCTCTACATGTACTTAAAAGTTGTTGATGTAGCTTTTAGGAAGGTCCAGAAAAAAACTGAGTACTTTTTATTCAAGGAGAATAATTGTATAGCCATGTGTTTGATGTTTATGGCTTGACAGTATTTATATGTGTTTTCTAATATGTAGTGTATCAATAAGAATTATTGATTTGCTTATATTTTCCTTTTGTTTTGCAGCCCCCAAAAGTGAAGGCATTCATTGACAAGGTGATTCAGTGTCTGTTGCAAGACATAGCAAGTGTTTTGCTTAACGTCGTTACTTTACTTTATGGTAACGAATTCGTTCCAGTTTCAGTTGATTTTTCTCGTGCAATTTGTTATTATGTGTTGATAGTTGTATTGTATAGTTGTATGGTATGGTTACAGGCGGTAGTATCAGGTTCTGTTTATGATTCTCCGGAAGCTATTTTGATCCGGAAGTTATTAGTGAACCAGCGCTAAACTCATATCCGGTGAATTTATCTTCAAAGGTAATATTCATTTTTTTTTTTTTGTCAGTTGAATTGAATTGAATTGAAGTCAATTGTAAAAAAGTTGCTTATTTTTTTGTCATTGAAGAGTATGTGGACTGTTGGAGTTCGGATTTTTTATAGAAATAAGAGTCATGAAAGCCGTTAGTGAAGATTTTAGACGTCCATGCTGTTAAAATGAAGGGAGTATTACTATGATGTGTTTGTGTGTATACACTGGTCAAATTGGTTAAATGATATTGAGTGATTAATTTAATAATTCTGCTCATTGCTATTCAATGCAGGGGATTTAAGCTTGGATTTATAAAAAAAAGCCTACTCCTTTTGAGCAACTTATAAAAGTCATATCCGTGAAACTTCCATCACTGGTTATGAAGTTTCTTCAAGTAAATACGAGCAATCGTTGAAGAAGAAACAAAATCTAAACTACAAATCGGTGTTATCGAAGCGTTCGTTATGGCGGAAGTTAGTTTCTGCGTCGACGAAAGTCCGTGGAATCCTTTTGCTTAACGTCATTACTTTACTTTATGGTAACGAATTCGTTCCAGTTTCAGTTGATTTTTCTCGTGCAATTTGTTATTATGTGTTGATAGTTGTATTGTATAGTTGTATGGTATGGTTACAGGCTGTAGTATCAGGTTCTGTTTATGATTCTCCGGAAGCTATTTTGATCCGGAAGTTATTAGTGAACCAGCGCTAAACTCATATCCGGTGAATTTATCTTCAAAGGTAATATTCATTTTTTTTTTTTTGTCGGTTGAATTGAATTGAAGTCCTTCTGATTGTTTGTCTTTTTTACTTTTAGGTATTTAATTTCTTGCATTTATTGTGAGCTTTTGGATGATACTTGATAAATACGAATGGCTTTATAAATTTGTGTTAATCTATATATGTTTATGGTTACATGTTAACCTGAATCTTGTCTACTATACTTGCACTAATTTTACATTTATGTCACATTAACTGCAATGCATACAAAATCACTTCCTCTGTCCACAAAAGGAAAATGTTAAACCCTCTAAATTATATTCATATTTTTTTCTTCCAGTGGACCACTAAAAGAGTGCTTTACTCTTTTAAACAGAGTTTTATTAGGGAAATCGATCACAAGGTATGTACTTCTTTGTTCTATGTGTATTGATTTGTGTTCACTTCAGTTTTCGGATTAATTTATTATCATTTTGATTAGGATTAATGGATTAAATTTGTAATAACTAATTACTTTTGTTAACATTTTGTTTAAGATTACTCACAGAGGCTGGAAAGATCATGCGCTTCAGTTTGCATCCATTAGGGTATATAAACATTTCTTTTCCAATTGGTGTTGCATTGATATTATTGTATTTGAGGCTTACGTTACATTTTGCATTTTTTCAACAGTATCTTTGACCATTAATGACTTAAAAAATGCTAAAAAGTTTTTATATATGTTACCTGACCCATGAGGGACACCCATGACTGATAAAACGATTATTTTCGGCAATGCAATTCGAAGGAAAAGAGTTAGGGGTGGTTTATCTTTTCCATCTCTTCTCTCCGCTTTACTAATTTTTTTTTATCATATGTCCGTAAATATGTTAAACGTTGGTTAATCAAGATGCCTCTATCCTAATATGTATTTTGTGAGACTGAAAGGGATCATAATATTATTGGACTAATCATGTTTGTTTTACATATGAAACGCTGAAACGCTGGTGCAAAAGGAAACTTTGCGTACAAGGGTCTGCAGTTCGAATTTGGTTGAGTCTTTGAGGTAGTTTTAGTTAATCAATTTAAAATTTTATTCTTAAAGTTCTATTTTAGGTTAAGATATTGAGCTTTTATTATGTTTTTCATTTGGAAAAGAGTTCTAGCTACTATTAGAGTGTCTAAAAAGAAGTAAATACGTGCATAGAACTGTTGTTATTTTTGTAAGAAAGTCAACATAATTTGCATTTTAGAAATATTATGTTTGACATCAAAAATTCAAAGCTCAAAATCTTGAAAATGTTTTTTTTTAAATGAGGGATTATTGGTACTGTATGTCACTTGGCATAATCTACAAAGGGTAAATTTGAGGTTTTGCTTTCAATGAAGAAGCGAAGTACTGAAGCATATTATTGAGATGGTAACTGTGCAAAAATCATGACAAGGGGGTAAAGGGTAATTTTGCCTTTATATAACTTGTCTAAAGAAGAAAAAGACTACATTTTATACACAACATTTTGAAATGGAGAGCGTTGCATATTTCATTTGATGGGGGATGTGCTATTTCTTGATTCTTATAGATATTGTTTTGTTTTTAATAGGCGAAACAAGTGTCGATAAGGCGTGAAATTCTCCTTATAGATTTTGTCACGCCATCAAAGCTTGTGGTTGATTTCACTTTTTGGGGGAGTTATCATGTGTAAAGTTGTAAGTATTGTCTCCTCATATTATATGTTGTTTTTATTAGTTCATTTGTTATATAAATATTATGGTCTCCTATGACGCCAGGTGCATAACTATAGAAGAAATGTAGCAAGCTATACGCAAAGACTTATTTCGAGCATTGTTGAATGTATTCATCTTTTTCACATTTTTTCTATATATAGGTTTATGAAGTGAAAATTTCCTTTGTGCATGTAGGTTTTTTTTTTTTACCTTTTATAAGTCGAGTCTAAGTTCAAGCTTAACTTATTTCGAGATCTGTTCATAAGTAATGTTAAAAACACAAGTTTATATAGAATTACCACCAAACTTAACTTATGCATGGCAACTTATGAGTAGGTCAAGGCTGCCATCATATATTAATTTGTTGTATATTATTAATTTTTTTATGAATTTTGAACTGTTTTGATTGAACCTGTATGTGTTGTTACATTAAGATTCAATTTTTCTCTTAATGTTAATAGTATCAAAGATATGGGCTTTATTGAATTGTTCAATGACATTTGGTTATTTAAATTAAGTCATCTTTTTATTATTAGACAACATAAAATTAGGTCATGCTTTTATTTTAGACAACATATTATCAATTTGTTAGGTTATTTCTATATCAAACATATGACGGATCATATGTTTAACATTGTTTTATAAAGATATGTAACCAAACAGAAAGAATTTAAATAATATATTATAATATGTTTTTTAGTATTTCATTCCGATCGTTATTAGAACAAACCCGTGTATTCACACGGGCGTACACCTAGTTTTTTTTTGAACGGCAAGGTGTCACAATTTTTTGGGTGCGAGACACCCCACACCCCCCCTCATTGGGGAGGCCCGTCGCCCCACTCCGGCCAGACGTGAGTGTCTTAACCGTGCCCCAGCTGGCATCAGAGTGTGACCGGCGTCCAAAGGAAAAACCCCACAGGTGCCTCGCCCATCGTAGGGCTTGACGAGTTGAGAGCCGCCACAGAGGGGAATAAACCGCCTCAAGTGGGGATCGAACCCGGGCATCATGGGTAAAACCCTGGTGCCTCACATATGATGGGACCGGGGATCGAACCGGCGCCTCTTGCGAGGCAAACCAGCCTACCCACCGCTCCACCACATGATCATTGGCGCGTACACCTAGTTATAATAAGAAAAACAACTTTTGCCATTTGTCCTTTCCTTAAGCATCTTATTGTCACCTGTCATTGAATTATGACTCCTCTTCTCCATTTCAGCAGCAAAATTAGGGCTTTCTCTATGTTGCTTTCTCATTCTCACACAAAATATTTTTCTTACTCATACACAATCTTCTCTTTCTCTCAAATAACAGCTTCCAAAACATGAACAACTTTCTTTTATTAATGAATCCATTGTTTTCCTAATGTTTGATTACAAGATTTATTGGTAGCATCTTTCAAAACCCCTCTTTTTGATGTTCACTATATTCATTATAAACCCTAATTGTATATGTTTGTCTTTTTTAGTTCATCTGAAATTGAAGTATAGGATTTACTTTTTTTTTCTTAATGATTACCTTGACACATGTATTTGGAAGGTGTTTAAGAAACTGGTATTTCGATTTGTTCTTTGAATTCGCATATAATATCTAGTTTAAAACTTCCTCTTTGGTTTTCACTTAACTTTTCTTGACAAACTTTGCCTAATTGTATATGTTTGTCTTTTTTAGTTCACCCGAAATTGAAGTGTAGGGTTTACTTTTTTTCTTAATGGTTTACGTTGAAACATGTCTTTTGAAGGTATTCAAGAAACTTATATCTTCGATTTGTTTTTTGAAATTGCATATAATATCTAGTTTAGAACTTTGTCTTTGATGTTCACTAAGCTTTTCTTGGCAAACTTTACCTAATTCGGGGATAATTATTTGCATCAACATGTGAAGCAGCAATATTAAAAAACATATGTTTATGTTTTAAAAAAGAAACTTGGAGGTTTATACCTGGTTACAATATGTCTAAAAAGTATTATTCTCTGTTTTCTAAAGCAATGGTTCCAGGCTTTGTGAAGATTATTTTGGATGCTTCTACATCAGATCTGGTAATATTGGATTAAACTGTATTATTAGTTGTGTTAATACATTATACATTTATTAGTTTGTTAATTAGATTATTAATTAGTGTAACTCTTTTTTTGGAAAACTAATTCTTTCAATAAATATTACAGTCGTTTGCCCCCGCCCCCCTTTACAAGGGATTTTCTAATGGCACACCCCCCTGTCTATCTACATACTTTTTGAATTCAATACGCATCGTATAGGCCTATACGATGCGTATTGAAATAAAGTAAAAGACATGGCAGACTGACAGGTGCAAGGTATGTCTGGCGGTGGGCTTTATACGCATCGTATAGGCCTATACGATGCGTATCAGCCCACAGTTTTTTTAATTTATTTTTTGTTGTGCTGTGTCGAATGCGAACCCGAGAAACGAAAGTGATTTCGAGCAGTTGGTCGATGATATGATAGATAAAGATCTTGACACGATTATTTCCATTTTCAAGTATTATTAAAACCATTCAAGCCCACCAGTCTACAATGTGGTTCCCAATTATCGAAACATAATCTCAGATTGTCTAAAAAAAGTGTTTTTATCATGTGTCATGTGGTAAACAAATAACAAGGGTGTATATATAGATTTGTATTCGTTCATCTTTCCAAGCTTTTACACACGAATATGTGGTTCCCAATTTGCGGAACATAATCCCAGATTGTTTAAAGAAGCGCTTTTATCATGTGTCATATTAGATGTGTTATGGTGAGATTTTTCAAGTTTGCACAGTGAGAGAAAAGACCAGTATCTCTGTCAGTATTGTCCTTTAAATTCGCATAAACATATATTCGTTTCATAACCTCCTCCTATAAATCAACCACAACTTACCCGATACGTCTTCTATGATGATTCTAAACATTTGTTGGTACACTTTATGTGGACGCGACTCGACTCGGTTCGATTCGGTTCGGGTCGACTCGGTTAGGTCCGGCTCAAGCCCGACGACACGACATTCCTCCATCGTGCGCCCCAGAGTTCGACACGCGGAGCACGGAGAGCCGCGAACCAAGTCCCGATGACACATCACCATGACATCATCATAGTGATGTCATGATGATGTCATGATTCTTGACTAAATGAAAGTTTGCAAAGAAACTGCCATGTATTTCAACGTGAATGTGCATGTGATTTATTAAGTGGGCCAATCGAAAGTCTCATATGGGCCGAAACTTTCTACTGGGCTTTGACTTTTCAACTTGGGCCAAATATTAACATACGACGAAACTAAAAGTGTTTCGTCACTTGTATGTCGACGAAACAGATTGTGTTTCGTCGACTTTAGTGTTTCGTCGTGGACTTTATGCGTTTCGTCGTAGTCTGGTCTGTGTCTAGTATAAATACCCCTCATAGTTTCTGTGTGAAACTGATGAGTATGAGAGAGAGCTGTGAGACTTACTGAGAGTCTGTAAACATTGTTTGTATATGTTTGGGTTGTACTCATCCCTAATCAATAGATATTGAATCTTTGGTTACGCGTGTGTTTTACACTTGTGTTTGGTTTGCACCGTCACGGGGATTCCGCATCCGTTACCGTGTTTGTGATAAACAAGGATAGGTGTTCGTTATCGATCCTCACCGGAAAAACGGGACCTACAAGTGGTATCAGAGTTTTGGCTCTAATCCTTGTTTAAAACCAAACCTAGTTCGGTTTTTATCAAGTTTGAAACTGTTTGTTTATGTTTTTCTAAAAACTTTATTTTTAAAAGTTCACATATTTCTGGAAAATTCATCTTAAAATCAGTTGATCTTGTTTGTTTGCTAAAAGTTTTATCAAAAACCATGTTTGTGTGCATCTTTACATATTAAAACCGGTTTTTTTTTTTAAGTTTTAAGCAATCTCGTGACCGAAATCTTCGAATCTTCATCGTGTTCTTCATTAACCTTCAAAGAGTTCTTCACATTTTCCATTTTTTGATCCTATGATAAGTCACTGTTTAAGTTGTTTGGCAAGTTAACATAAAAAAAAAAATATTAATTTTAAATTATTATATCTTGTGTTGAAAATTGTGAATTGTTGAGTAGGTTGAATTTGGTGTTCATGTGTCAGTAGATGAGATAAGATTGTAATTGATTTTCAAAATATCTCATACAACTTGTCTTGAGAGCTTGGTCAACGGAAAACAATCTTGAGTCAAATATATACAAACTCCTTTGTTTTGATCTAGTTTTCATCGATTATTAAAAAAAAAAAAAATTCGTCATTCTTAATTCATACAAAGTGTTTCGTCGACAAACATCACACATTCAGTTTCGTCGCATACCAATAGTTCAACTTCTGTTTCGTCGGACCTTATTAATCAATTGGGTTTCGTCGATCATAACAGTTTCGTCGGACCTCATCAATCAGTTTCATCGAGATACTTGTCGTTTTTAACAGAGGACTTGCAAAAGTGTCTTAACAGTCTGTTTTCAAGAGTGTGATCAGTTTTTCACTTTCATATATCAATCATGAGTTGTACTAGTCCTTCGGATTGGAGTATGGAACCGAGACCAGGTGAAGATCGGACTTCGGCAGCCGTGTGGGTAAAGAATGTTTTTGGTGAGAAATCTATAAGTGCAACTCAATGGGCTTTGGTGTTGAATCAAAATCAAAGCATTCGGAATCTTTTGCTTAGCGAGAGTGAAACGGGCAGCAACAATCGCCCGCCAAAGCTGAATCACATGAATGACTATCCTTCATGGAAGGGTCGTTTTCACACATATGTTTTAGGGCAAAACACAGAACTTTGGACGTGTTTCACTACTGAATGCAACCTTGCCCTCGAAGCAACAGCATCAACTGCAGCGGGTTTTACTAATATGCTTGAAGACGACAAGAAAGCGTATGATCTTGAGAAGAAGGCGTTTGCAATTCTCACACAAGCACTTCACAAAGACATCTATCATCAATTCGGCTATTGTACAAGCACGAAAGCATTATGGGATGCCTTGGTAGCAAGAGGTGAAGGAAATGCAGCGACAAGAAAGACACGTCATGATCTGTTGAAGAAGAAACTCGAATCATTTCATTTCTTAGAGAATGAAACCCTAAATGATATAACTACTCGTTTTTATCATTTGATTAGTGAAATGTATTATTTTGGTGTTCTTGCATCTCAACAGGAAATGGTAGCAAGGTTTGCTGATGCTCTACCTCCAAAGTGGAGCCCATTCATTGAGCTTCTAAAGCATACGGGCGTTCTAGATAATGTCAACATCTATGAATTCATACAGAAGCTGGAACATAAGAATGATGAAGAAATTCGGAAAGCTAAACGAATTGCTGCTCCTCAAAATATCGAAATGTATTATGGAGGAGGTTTTATCCCGTCAGCTAGTTCCAGTTCAGCTCAGCAACCAAAGTTACAAACGGCGTTTGTATCAAATACAAACTCTTTTCCGTTTCCACAATCAGCTCCACCTCCGGTTTTCGATCCACGTGCCTATCTTCCGCCAGAGCATTTGCGTGCTCAAGCTCAGGCTTATTCTGGAGGAGGTTTTATTCCTTATACACCTCCAGTTCCTCCCACTCAACCTCAATTTGATCCAAGTGCCTATTTTCCTAAACCTGCTGTCGATTGTGGTCCGGCCATACAGTTGGGAAACGGTGATCAAACAAGAACTGCGTTTTATGCTGAAATTGTCAAGAATGTCAGCGATGGTGAATCTTCGGGAAATGATGACAGTTCAGGATATAGTGGCAGTACTGATAAAGATGGCTCAGGTGTGAGTGATTACAGTTCAGAATCGGATGTGAAGGAGGGAGTGGATTCTGAAGATGATAGTTTGTCGAATGGTGCCAAGGAGATGAAATGTCAAAATTCTGACTTGATCAAGAAAGCTGATGCTACATCAGAAGAAATGGAGAAGATTCTCACTGAAGATGGATCTTTCTCTTCTCAGACTGCCTTTATGGCTAATGTCACAGCTTCTACAAGTCAGGTACAATCTGAAACTCCTAGCATATGTAGTGATTGTGCTGATATGAAACATGAATGTGCTGAATTGAAACGTGAATCTGAAACGGTTCATAGTCACAATCAGAGTTTGGTTATTGAACTGTCAAAGTGCAAAGAGGCAAATATGGCTTTAGTTAGAAACGAAAAGGATTTTAAATCTGTGATTGAAACCTTAAAGAAAAGTGTTTCCGAAGTGACAAAAATTGTTTATCATAAACAAGTTAGTATTAACGATTACATTAACATTGTTGAGGAAACCAAAAAAGAACTAGCCATTGCCAAATGCGAGCATGATGCAATCAAGCAAAAGTTGGAGAGTTAATCTAACTCCCAATTTGTGCTCGATCACATTATTGACGTTCAACAACTGAAGGGAAACAAGAAAGGTGTTGGGTATAGGAAGTGTCCGCCCCCTTTGAGAGACAACTATACTCGAATGCCCAATGAAGAGGATATGCCTCGGTATGAACCCAGTGTGCCTCTTGATTATGAGGAAGTTACTACTGGCCTAGGGTTCAAACCGGACAATTCATCGGAGGGCTCATCTGATAACAAAGAAAAGTCATCATGTGCTTCAAATCAAAGTCCTCCAACCGTTGAGGACTATGATTCGTTAGATGATGAATCAGATGTGAATGACCAGGATGAATCACTTGATGAGACGAAAGGAGTAGAAATTCCAATTGAGAATCATATTCTTTGTGATCCTCCTACTCCTGCCGTGCAACCTGTTGCCAAGCAAGTGATAGATCCTGTCAAGGATGTCAAAGATGACAATGAATGTGTGTCTGCTGTTAAAAGCAATAACGTGTTGTACACTTTAGTTGGTGATGACAAAATTTATTCATACACAGCTTTTCCAATTAAAAATGTCAATCAATCTTTAATTGATAAAGTGTTTGAAGATACTACCAGTAAGTTTTTGGAAAAGGGGATCCCGAGAGTTTCAGTAACTCAGTGTGATCCGATTCCAAAAGCTGAAGTTAGAAGAAAATTTGGAAATCAAAAATCACCAACGAAGCAACAACCTATCGCTTTTAAGGGTAAACAACAACAACGAGCTCAAAAGCCCAAGGCTAAGGTTGAAACAAAAGGAGCTCGTTTCAAGAAGAAAAACAAAGACATTGAATTTGTGGCCTCCAAAGGTACTGATAAAGTGGAGACTTTTGAAAATAAGTCAAATACCGATTTTGTTCAAAAAGTCAACATTTTGAAACGTAATAATGATAACAATTACACTCAACACACAAATGGGTGTGAAGCTAGTACCTCTGGGTCTACAACTTCAACGTCAGGTCGTCGAACAGATTCTCCTAAGTTTGTTGAAAGGAGAACTTGTTTCAAGTGTGGGAAGTTTGGGCACATTATTAAAGACTGCACAAACTCGCCCAAACCAAATTTTGTGGAAAGAGCCCCTTCTGAACACGGTCACTCACAAAGTCGTCCTGTTTCTCCAAAACATGATAAACGCACTATTAAAGAACAGGAAACAAAACAACGACATAAGAATGTGAAGGTGATCGAAAAGGCTTTAAAACCGGAAACTGTTAAAAGGAAACCAATTTTGTCACAACCGTTAAAGCCGGAGATTTCTAAATCTGTAAATAATACACAATCCGGTAAACAAAAACCAACTTGGAAACCTAAATCGTGTGAAAGTTCAGGGGGAGGTGCTGTGTTTCCAAATCATCAAGAGATTGAGATTACATTTCTTGATTCTCAGGGGCAACCCAAGTCTATGAAGGCTTGGGTCCCCCTCTCCAACTAATCTCTGAGTGAGTGTGCAGGATGTTCCAGGAGGAACTTTCGATAGTCATAGGATTATTGATAGTGGAATGTTCACGCACAGGATCGGCGACAAAAGAAATTGTTGCTTTTGATGGAGAGAAAAAGAAAAGAAGACAGAATTGTCTGTCGAAAGAAATTGAAAACCTTCGACAAATTGAAAATCATTCCAAAGTTTGATTGTTCAAGGCTTTGATCGGGTCCCCAGGATAGATTCAAATCTGTGATAATGTACGCACCTGCAGCACATCTGAAGTTCAAAAGTCAACAGGATGAACGTGCAGTGTACATTTCTTCGCGGTGAAATTGAAGAAAATGTGTTTGTTGAACAAACCAACCGGGTGTGCGGATGCCTTGGCATGGATTGAACAACCGCACACTACTTCTCAAGAGAAAGACAAAGACCTTCGCTGGTGCAATGTGGAAGACTAGCCGGACCCAAAGGTTTCTGATCTTGTTGCTGTGAAGAGATTTCTCAGTAGCTACAAAATCGACTTTGAAATCCACACCGGGTGGATATCCAGTTTGGGAGAGCACTCAGATTCCTTGCAATGCACGAAGCAGTTGCAGGATACGGTTTTAAATTTCTAATCCCTCCTATACTTGTCGATATTTAAGCTGCTTTATGAATTATTATCATCTCGTATAGCACTCTTTGACCTGACACGTTGAACTCGAATATCACCTCACACGTGATTGTTTCACTATGAAACTCGTCAATGTTGTCATGGCCCGCACCGCTTACCGACATGCCAACTGATTTTTCCAAAAAACGATAAATCATTTCTGATTAACTTATTTTTGGTAAACGACATTGAAGTAAAACATGAGTTAACCGACATCGGAAAATCATTTTTGTAAATACCTTTGTGTCTTTTAAATTTATCTTAGTTTGTTGATTTTAGGGGGAGTAAATCCAAAATTTGAAAATTCAAAAACATCGAAAAATTTCAAAAGCACAAAAACATTGGAAAAACAAAAATGAGTTTCCTGGCGAGAAAAAGAGAAAATGATAGTACATCAGTGGTCTGTCTAAACCTCTTTAAAATGAAATGCAAAATGAAAAACGATAAGCAGCTCTATATAAGATGTATCGGTAGGCTCACAATCATTTTAAAGTGAGCAGGGTGATATAAATCTTAAATCGACTGAAGACCAGGTGGGAACCACACATTGGCATATGGTCTTAGTACCGAAATTTCGTTTGAGAGATTGCCGAGGTTCTGAGATATTCGGTCTTTATGCTGTTTATCATCTGGGTATCATGGTTGTTTCTTTTACCGAAACAAACGGAGACGAAGTCTAGATCTTCCATGATATCATTCATACGTGTACATATTGCATACGACCTCAATAAGTGATCAACATTCACATGTCCAAAAAAAAAAATAAGTGATAATATATCACAGATTCTTTGCGGGAGTCAAGTTTGTCTCTTTGCTGTACGAAAGTACTGACCTGTTCACGGACTTGCTCCTGTGCCCTCATGCATCGAAAATCAAGTTCCTTATAAATAAGTGATTCTATCACATAGGGCTTGTTTTCAAATCAAAATAAGTGAGTTTCTCACATCTTTTATACGGTCAAACAGATGATAAACAGTATACTCACCGGTAAGATGAACTCTCGTGCATACCTTGATACGGGAATGTGTCGTGTGTGGATGAACATCAGTCGGTAAGTATAAATCATACCTTAACGTATCCCCTAAACATGATTACATCTGATAAGTTGAGCTTATGTGGACAACAATACCGATAATTGTTATAGGATGCTTATCTTAATGTTAACTAACTGAACAACAAGAGCGTTTTGACGTGACCGTACACTGATATGATTCTCTTACCCTCGAAACTCGCAAAAAGAATGTCTGTAAATATTTGTTTACTGCTTTCAGTTTCTACATCTCTGTATATATTTATTTATTGCTTTCCGTCTTTACTTTGAAAAATGAAAAATTCCAAAAAGATTTTAGGTGTGTTTTAATCTAAACTTTATAAAAGCCAAAAAGATTTTGCTTCTAGTTTATTTTTGATTAACCGATGTTGGAACTCGAGTCTATCCTCCCCAAAATCCTGATTGTAAGCCGGAAAATAATTGCATCTTCATAAACAGTCGAAGTTAACAAGTTTTGAAAGTTAAAGGGTTAAAATTGATCATTTTATAAACTTTCAAACTATTGTCGGTCGGTGTTTGATTGAGATTTGATCTCATATGTGTCATTTGTTTAAATGTTAACTATATTCCAAGCGGTTGTTCTCATTATGCGTTTAGCTTTCTTGCATGTGCAGATGCTAAAGGCGAGGAGAACATGTTCGATGACAAGCTTTGGAATGAAGACACGAAGTGGAGGCACTCAAAGGATAAAATGATCGAGTTGCCGCTGACCCTTCATCAACACCACAAGGATCAAAAGATTCACGAGCATGACTCAATGGAGAGTTCAATCTAAGGGGGAGTTTGTTAACACACTACCTGAATGAAAAAAAAAAGGAGTTTGTTAATACACTTTCTACTTACGACGCGTGAAGACTTTGAAGATCCTCCGACATGAAAGACACGGAAGACGAACCTCACGAGTAGCGTCCAAGGGGGAGTTTGTTGGTACACTTTATGTGGACGCGACTCGACTCGGTTCGATTCGGTTCGGGTCGATTCGGTTAGGTCCGGCTCAAGCCCGACGACACGACATTCCTCCATCGTGCGCCCCAGAGTTCGACACGCGAAGCACGGAGAGCCACGAACCAAGTCCCGATGACACATCACCATGACATCATCATAGTGATGTCATGATGATGTCATGATCCTTGACTAAATGAAAGTTTGCAAAGAAACTGCCATGTATTTCAACGTGAATGTGCATGTGATTTATTAAGTGGGCCAATCGAAAGTCTCATATGGGCCGAAACTTTCTACTGGGCTTTGACTTTTCAACTTGGGCCAAATATTAACATACGACGAAACTAAAAGTGTTTCGTCACTTGTATGTCGACGAAACAGATTGTGTTTCGTCGACTTTAGTGTTTTGTCGTCGACTTTAGTGGTCTGTGTCTAGTATAAATACCCCTCATAGTTTCTGTGTGAAACTGATGAGTATGAGAGAGAGCTGTGAGACTTAGTGAGAGTCTGTAAACATTGTTTGTATATGTTTGGGTTGTACTCATCCCTAATCAATAGATATTGAATCTTTGGTTACGCGTGTGTTTTACACTTGTGTTTGGTTTGCACCGTCACGGGGATTCCGCATCCGTTACCGTGTTTGTGATAAACAAGGATAGGTGTTCGTTATCGATCCTCACCGGAAAAACGGGACCTACAAGATTCATGATAAAAGCGCTTCTTTAGACAATCTGGGATTATGTTCCATTTTATGACACATGATACGGCACGCTTACCTTAATCACATCTTCCATGGAGTCACAGATCCGACAATAGGGCCCACGGATCTTATGCCCACCCGAGACCGACCTCTAGATTACACATGATAAAAGCGCTTCTTTAGACAATCTGGGATTATGTTCCGTTTCTTCAAGATTTACGTCTGATGTCCAAGTTTGATCACATTTGACTTCATCTGCGGCAGTCCAATGACTATCTTGGTTCAATAATCTGACATTAGGGCCCACGGATCTTATGCCAACCCGAGACCGACCTCTGGATCACACATGATAAAAGCGCTTCTTTAGACAATCTGGGATTATGTTCCGTTTCTTCATGAATTTCGTCCGATGTCCAAGTTTGATCACATTTGACTTCATCTGCGGCAGTCCAATGACTATCTTGGGTCAATAATTAGAAAATAGGGCCCACGGATCTTATGCCCACCCGAGACCGACCTCTGGATCACACATGATAAAAGTGCTTCTTTAGACAATCTGGGATTATGTTCCGTTTCTTCAAGATTTACGTCTGATGTCCAAGTTTGATCACATTTGACTTCATCTGCGGCAGTCCAATGACTTTCTTGGTTCAATAATCTGTTCAATATCAGCGTTGTTTATCACCCTGTGTGAGCATTGGAAGCCCGACAAACAGTCTTGCAATTACATCTTCAATCGAGACCACATTATTAATTATAATGACGCAATGAAGTTTGAATGTGGAAAACCGCAACCGTTTTTTACTACGGAAACGATGGCTATGGGAAATACAAACCTGACACGAACCACAATGGACTCAGACTCATACTACCCTTGCCGTTCCGTATTTTCTCCTTTTCTAATTCTCGAAGAATCTCGTAACTACCGATATCTCATCCTTCTGTTGTTCAGTACTTCCGAGACAATTCAAGCGAGTCCTATGAAGCAACTGTATGTCTATTCAATTGAGAGGAATCATTGCATTACATCCCTCTTGAAAACAAATTGTGTCTGTCTAAACCAACTGAAATCCACAAATTTCCAACCATTAACAGGACATTGTTAAAAGGGGGAATCTATTGGCACACCTGATTGAGAGAAACTTCTTCGAGCTAACTGCCGATATCTCATCCTTCTGTTGTTCAATACTTCCCAGACAATTCAAGTGAGTCCTATGAAGCAAGTGTCTGTCTATTCATTTGAGAGGAATCATTGCATTACATCCCCCTTGAAAACAAATTGTGTCTGTCTGAACCAACCGAAATCCACAAATTTCCAACCATTAACAGGACATTGTTAAAAAGGGGAATCTATTGGCACACCTGATTGAGAGAAACTTCTTCGAGCTAACTACCGATATCTCATCCTTCTGTTGTTCAGTACTTGCAAGACGATTCAAGTGAGTCCTATGAAGCAAGTGTCTGTCTACAAATTCCAACAAATTGTGGGTTAATAGATTCCGAAGCTGTTATTTCAATTATTTCTATTGATTCAGTACTTCAAGGATCTACGAATGCGGTGTCTACGTTAAATACCGTTCACCGCTTTTTTAGTTGCTTCTCTTGTTAAGTGAGACATTTCATAGAGAACAAGTTCACAGCAGAATGGAATTTTATTGAAAACTTGTAATTTCTTCACTCACCGTGAAATCGAACAATTTCTTCGTAGATTCCGTCTGGTTTCAAAGCCGGTTGAGGATTACGAGTGTTCTGGACTCGTTCAAGGCATGTTTGTTTTGTGCGATTTACAAAAATAAGGAGGCATTCGACGGTAAACGATGCAGCTGATGAAACCGAAGCTGTTATTTCTGTTGTTCAGTACTTCCGAGACGATTCAAGTGAATCCTATGAAGCAAGTGTCTGTCTATTCAATTGAGAGGAATCATTGCATTACATCCCCCGTTGAGAAATTTATAGTTCAATACGCATCGTATAGGCCTATTCGACGCGTATTGAACGATAAATTTACTGAAATACCCCTGTTTTTCTGATAAATTCAGGGATATTTTTTGAGAAAATTCAAAGTTTAATACGCATCGTATAGGCCTATATGATGCGTATTAAGCTGATATACGATACGATATAGGCCTACACGATCATATTGGGCATTATTTCAAATTTAGTTTTATCGTGTTTCCGTCGATTCGACGCCTATACGTCTCGTTTTTTGCTGAACTTTCGCATATTTTGTCGTTTTATGACGTATACCTTCAACATAAGTCGTTTCGGTGCCGTTCGGTTGCGTGCGAATATCGTATTCAATGATTACATACAGTTTTGTTTGAAATCCACTTGGACTCCATAGTGCCTTGTTATATGTATACGTGTGTGTAAATATCCTTAGTCACGTACTTTAACGTATTTTTGCATATTTTGACGTATTCTAACATATTGTTGCGTATTTAATAGTATTTTTGATGTATTTAAGCGTATTCTAACGTATTTTAGCTTATTTTAACCTATTTTAGGGTATTTTTTACGTATTTTAGCGTATTTTAACATATTGTAACGTAAGTTAACGTATTGTAACGTAGGTTAGGGCATTTTAACGTATTTTAACGTATTTTAGGGTATTTTAACGTATTTTAGGGTATTTTAATGTATTCTAACGTATTTTAGGGTATTTTAACGTATTTTAGGGTATTTTAACGTATTTTAGCATATTTTTACGTATTGTAACGTAATTTTAGCGTATTTTAACGTATTTTAGTTGGTTTCGAATATACCCAACGTATTTTAGCTGGTTTCGAATATACCCAACGTATTTTAGTTGGTTTCGAATATACCCAACGCTCCACAGTTGCCAAATTCGTTGCGTGCATTCACATTGTTTTAAACAACAACAGATAATGAACGGATTGTTGGACTTCTTGTTCCTAATGTACGCCTCAATTCATCTTTTTTACTCTTTTTTCGATTTCAACAAATCTTTTCAATAATCAGTACGCAACAAAGAGACCGCCTTGTTAATTTTAGAGTATTTTAGCTTATGTTGATGGATAACGTAAACAAGTTCTCCACAGTTTGTTATTCAAATCTCTATTCGGTTATCTTTCCAAACTGCAACACACGATAAGTTTAAACTTTATAGTGTGTGATTTGACCAGGAAATGCTTGGAGGTGATTTATACTTTTAATAAGCTGTCACAGTTGTCAAGTTCTAGTGGACGAAGCAAAGATACCATTCTAAACCCTAGCTGGGTTTTATAAGTCAAAGTAAACTTTCAGATTCAGATTCAGGAAGACATATTGGGTTCTGTACTCATCCCTGCGTTGATAGCTTTCATTCTATTAACTACCAAAAGAATGCATACACATATAGTACCGGGACCAGTGGAATAGACACATGTCACATGTTATCGACGAACTGCTCGAAATCTCTTTCGTTTCTCATGTTAGGGAGAATGTTCTCGAAATTGAAGGAAAAGGAAAAATGGATGAATAGAGTAACTAGCAGAAGACGTGTCGGGTTCTTCTGCTAGTTATTTGGAATATTTCGAATCATCACAGAAGACGGATGCGGTTTGCAAATTCAATTTTCATTGCTTCGTCAAAATTAACAACCTGATCCAAAAGAATGCATACACAAATAGTTCTAGTGGATGAACAATATGGTAACAAGAGTATGTTGTTCCAAGATCAATTCCAATTGCATTACATCCCTGTTGAAAAACGTAACCGAATTTTTGAAGTACACGTTCTCCGATACCTGATCGTGTTTGGTTTTGTTTGCGACTGAATCAACGATGTCCTTTATGTCGATTTCAACTTCCATTGATCAAATAATAAAAACCCTAAGTGAAAATCTGATTTAAGAAACCCAGAGGAATCAGTTGTATAGCTAAGGAGAGGGAGAGAGTGTTTGGGTACTTCTTCTAATGGCGCCTCATTAGCGCTTTAACTACCAAAAGAATGTATACAAAAATAGTTCTAGTGGACGAAGCAAATTGTAACACCCCGTGTTTCGAAAGTCAAAGTCAAGATTGAAGTCAAAGGAAGACAAGATTGCTAATTACGATCTGTCTCTCCTTGCTCAATTCCTGTTTTGACTTCTTTGACTTATAATTAGCCTATTTTATTTTCGCTTTAGTTGTATTATGTGGAGTATCTATTAATAATCGCATGGTAATCGCTATTTATCGCATGTTTAATCGCTTTATCGCTATCGCAATCGCACTCGCAACTCGAAATACGCATTTTGATTACTGATATACGTGTGTGTGTGCCTTATGTGTTACTTGTGCATGTTTAGTTATGTCATATTGTGGTAATCAATCGAATCGCAATCGAACTCAGTCGCAATCGAAATGGTATGATAATTGGTGGAGAAGAGACAGTGCGAGATATGAATAGTTGGGATTAAAAGTAATTTGACTAGGAAACTCTATCGCATCGAATCGCTCGCAATCACAAAATTAAACAGCAAAAATCGTCGTACCAAACACTCGAACCAAGTGCCATCCGACCGGGTTGCCATCCGAACGAGGTGACATCTGACCGGACTGTCATCCGGGCGAGGTGCCATCCGACCGACCCGCCCCTTTCCACTTTGGGTATCCTATAAATACCCCTTCTCACTTTCATTCTTTCCACTTTTGGCAAGTGACGTCCGACCAGCTCGTGTTCCTCGCTTTTTCTCTGATTTCTCGCAATCCCGGTAAGATCTCGTCCTAAATCTTGTACTTCCTTAATCTACACGCACTCCTACACCTTTCTATCTTTTAAATCTTAACTTTTAACCGTGAAATCATCAAGATTCAAGGTGTTCTAGGATGACGTCATCATGTGTTCTTGAAGAACTTCATGTTTTAGCCTCAACCCACCAAGAACAACTTAGATCTAATCGATTTCCACAAAAACGAACAAAGATCTTTCATAGATCTAAACATATTCACAAGAAAAAGGATTGAAATATGGTTTTCCAACTTTCTTTCAACTCTTTTACACTCAATGTACTCAAAACCGACAGAATTGGAACCTGTGTCGGCTTACTACTCATTATTGTGGTTATGTTGGTTCAAGATCCGTACTCTATCCACGAGATTATCGATTTCGGGTTAACCAAGAACTATCGTCCTAAACCGGTGAACTGACCAAATTTGGGTGATTCCTGTTCAGTCGGGTCACTAGAGCTTAGGATGGGACTCTGTTGGTTAGCACGATATCAACACCTCTCGATAGCACGACAAACAATCAAAACAGCCAAGTGTAAGACGAACGGAACAACCAGGATGGAGCGCCGTCCGATCGAACGGACAGCCATCCGAGCGACCGGCTGTCCGAACGACTTGCACCTTGGGTCCCACACTTAACTATTTTTTTTTATTTTTTTCTTTCAATGATTGAAGTCTGGTTGTTGAACGAGTTGTTGTCCGACCAGAGTACCATCCGAGCAGACAGCCATCCGAATCATGAAACATTTGGACTTTAACACTTGAACAATTTTCAACATGTTCAGTAACAGGGTTGCCACCCGGACGGATGGACATCCGACCGAGTGACCGCCCTGCTGTGAACTTGTTCTCACTGAAGTGTCAACCTATCGGATTGCCGTCCGATCGGACGACCGTCCGACCAACCGACCGACCTAAAAGGTAGAGATACTTCAATGTTTTCAAAATGCTACAACGAAAACTTCAAAGGTCAAGCCATCATACACAAACACATCCTTCTCATAGGAAGAAACAATCCACTCGAATAGTCATCCGACCGGACTACCGTCCGACCGGATAACCATCCAAACGGATTGTCACTGTGAGTATACTCGATCCCTTTTTGCTTTACGCACTTTTGGGTGTTACATACGTTACTTATACTAAATCATAATCGAACACACTACGCAATACTTTAAACGCTAACCGTTACCGCATGTTATACGTGACTTAATGAATGCTTGTTTGTTATGTTTACACATGGAATGCTGTCTACCTGCCTTAGCAACGATAGTACTATAGTTTGGACTCAGCACCCGCTCACACGGGGGTTGTTAAGGACAATTATTTGCGTGGAATACAGTGGTGATCATGTATTACGAACTGCCTTGGGCAGTCAAACCGCAGTCATTGGTATCGATAGGTTCATGTCGATAACTAACATGCCTCATTTCACACTGTGTACGTGCTGGTTATGCATAACGCTTTCGAACTCTATATGCTATTATCAAACTTGTATGCTCACCTTTACACTATGTGTATTGACTTTTATTTTAACGTATGTGACAGGTGCTTAGGATGCTTATCTGCTAGGAAATCGAGGCTAGAATAAGGTCTTAGAGGCCAACAAATAGTTGTCTGTACAAATGAAATCTAAGTTGTCGGAACAGAACTATTTGCCTAGATTTTGTCTGTAATAATTGTATTATCTTTTAAGACATGGTATGGGACATGTTACTTTAAATTAATTGGCAATGATAATTGTTATGGAAACTTCTGGACAATCTGTTTCGCTCAGTGCCATGCCCCGATGTTTCCGCCATCGGTTGGGGTGTGACACAAATAGACCTCCTTGTTAATTTTAATGAACCAATGGAGATTGAATCTTCAATTTTGAGAACATTCTCCGTAACATGAAGACGTGTCGGGTTCTTCTACTGTGTGAGCATTGGAAACCCGACAAACAGTCTTGCAATTATATCGTGTCAAGATGTTTCAGTTTGCACATTCAATATTCACAGTTGCATTTGGAACAAGAGAAGCAACTAAAAACGCGGTGAACGGTATTTAACGTACACACCGCATTCGAAGATCCTTGCATTAGACACAATTTGTTGGAATTTGTGGATCAACAGAAATAACTGAAATTACAGCTTCGGAATCTATTAACCCACAATTGGTTGGAACGAGGGTTTATTCTCTTTAATCTATCAGAACGATCCTTGTTTTGAGAACCTAATTCTGTTGTTCAGTACCAACATAATGCATACACAAATTGTTCTAGTGGACGAAGCAAAGAGACCGCCTTATTAATTTTAATGAAGCAATGAAGATTGAATCTGCAAACCGCAACCTTTTTTGACTACCGAAACGGTGGCTATCCAAAATACAAACCGTAATTGTTTATGACTATGGGAAACTTGGACATCAGACGTAAATCTTGAAGCATGCTTTGTTCCAAGATCAATTCCAATTGAAGTTTTTTTCAAGCAGACACTGATGCTAAACGTACTGTTATTACATCCGAGACGATTGAAGTGAGTCCTATGAAGCAAGTGTCGGTCTATTCAATTGAGAGGAATCATTGCATTGCATCTCTGTTGAAAAACATAATCGATAAAGAGGAACACTTTCCTCTTTTGTTTTTCGAACTTTGTTAGTTGTTAATATTTTATTTTTTTCTACTTTTAGAAAGGTTTGAGAGAGAAAGTTGTAGTCAAATTACAGTTAGTCTTAAATGGTACAAAAATGTAATGATACCAAAAGAAGCAGCACTTTGGACACTGTCGGGTTATCATCTTTCAACCCCATGTTGATAAGTGTGTGTTTATTTTGATTTAATGCTTCAGTTTACTTGAATCTTTGTGTGTGTTTTTCATTGCAATCCAGTCAAGACCGACACGGGTAAGATCGTGCCACTTGATGTCAAAGGCTCAGACACTGTTGGCAGCGTCAAGCTCAAAATACAGGCCAAGGAACATATCCCCTTTGACCAACAGGAGCTGATCTTCAACGAGAGAAATCAAGTGTCTGTCTATTCAATTGAGAGAAATCATTGCATTACATCCCCTTTGAAAAACAGAATCGATAATTTTTTTTTGGGAAAATGGGGTTGAAAGATGATAACCCAACAGGAGAGGATCTCATTCTACAGCTTCGATAAATTCAGGGGTATTCTCAAATAATGTTTCCTAGATGTTTGAAGACCAACAAATGTCCAAAGTGCTGCTTTTTCGTTCGTGTGACGGAAAGCTACAGTGTGAGAGGAAGTTACCTTGCAAAAATTAAAAAAATTAAATCGACACCCTCAATACGCATCGTATAGGCCTCTACGATGCGTATTACTTTTTGGTAGGGGACAATGGCAGCCTTTGGCAGACATGGAAGTTTGAACCCACCTCAATACGCATCGTATAGGCCTATACGATGCGTATTGAGGGTGTCGGTTTAACCCCCCAAGGTGTGCCAATAATACGACCCCTTTACAATAATAGAATGGGCGGATAGGCTATCCTGTTGGGCCTGTGATGTTGAGAATAGGTGAAGGACACCTCTGGCATGTGTATGTGAAAATGACTACATTAATTGATGAACAACGGTCTGTTTTTTTGAAGAAATAATGAAAGTCGTTGACGGTAACGCAGGCAATGTAATTTTTTGTTTATGGATATGGTGGAACCAGGAAAACCTTCTTATGGAAGACATTGTCGACATCAATTAGATCTAAAGGTCAAATTATATAAAATGTCGCATCTAGTGGAATTGCATTGTTGTTATTGACTGGTGGAAGGACCGCACACTCCAGGTTTCATATTCCTTAAATCTTACTGAGGATTCAGTTTGTCATTTAAAACCAGATAGTGATATGGCTAGATTACTACATGAGACCAAGTTAATTACATGGGACGAAGCACATATGGTTCATAAACATGCCTTCGAAGCGTTGGATAGAATGATGAATGATATCTTCAATATGAACACTTCTAGAGGTTCTGAAATACCATTTGGAGGTAAGGTTATAGTTTTTGGTGGGGATTTTAGAGAAATCCTTCCAGTTGTTCCTAGTGGTGGAAGATAAGAGATAGCGAAGGTCACAACGCCAGACCCTACCCTGGGCGGGAGTCGTGAGCAGATACAAGTGGTACCGGTGTTTATTAAAATTATCACAGCTGAATTTTCAACAGGACCGGGAACAACATTGTAGTTTTCATTTCATAAACTGTGTGATAAAACCCATATTTACATAAAGGATTTTCACCTGGATAAACTCGTAATTACAAAAAACGTTTTATTCTGGTTACACAGCCACTTATTTAAGCTTGAGCGCCTCATAGCACTTTTCCTTCTCTTCACAGTAAATCACCTTAAATGCGTTTCAAAAACATTTAATCAGCGAAAATACTGGTGAGTTTATTCAAATTTATAAAAAGACACCTTCTTATAATTACAACATTATGAGTTTTTACATTTGTTTATGTCTTACTATTACCCAAAGGTATTTGTCACTCGGCAATTCTTGTGACTGTGGTCATATATCACTGTTGGTCATTCTCCCAACTAGTGAAGATTATCAAGTAGTGTATACAAAACCCCACATACTGACAGTAATTTCCATGTAAGAATACAATGACTTAATCTCTGTAATATAAATAACAGTTTTAAAACATTTAGGGTTTTGAAATCATTTAATAAAAGAGAATGACTCACTTTGCAAATCTAGGTTTTCAGTAATAGCCTTCTGGTCTAAGTTTTGGGTTCCTAATTAAACACACAATGCAACACGTATTAATGTATTAACCCAATTCGAACTTTAACAATAATCACGAGATCAAAACCACAACGTAGACGACAAAGTATAGCCTTATTCAGGAAACACTTTAACATCCGTTGATTTGGTTTCAGATCAATCAGACAGGGTATCGTACCAGTGATCCGGGTTAGCACGCTGATTACGGAGCAGAGTTTTAGGGGTTTAGGGCTTCGGGTATTATACCAGTACTTCGAGAGAGAAAGAAAAGAATTAAACAGATTGAATTGTCAAATTCTCAATCAATTTATAGCTGGAATTCATCCTCGTTGCGTCACGTGACCACTCTTCACCATCACCATCGCGTAGCACGACGGAATAGACTAGGGCATAGGTGGCATGAGTCACCACGTAGGCCTGCCACGTGGCGGCACGTGTCTTCTGTCAAAAAATGAGGCATCGCATCACGTGACCGCCTTCTGCCATTGTCGTCGCGTAGCGTGTCGAGACCCAAAACTAGGTTTTCTCGTTTTCCGTGCTGGTTTCCGTCAGGTGCGTTTGGGGTCTCGATTATGATTTGTTATGGGGCCTTTTCGAGGATTGTTATATTATCCTCACCTTGTTTTAAATCTCGTCCTTGAGATTTACTAGAATAAGTAGGGGTACTTTCGCTTCATTTCCGATTCTAGTTCCCATGTATATTTTGGTCCTCTTTTCGAATCCCATTTCACTTTGACCAAAATCAATCTTTTATGTTTGAGATTTTTAATCTTCCTATCTTCGATTTGTACAGGCTTCTCAACAAATTTTAATTTTTCACTTACCTCTATATCTTGAAGATGTACTATTAAAGATTCATCAGCTAAACATTTCCTTAGATTACATACATGAAATACATCATGTACACCAGCCATTTCTTCGGGTAACTGTAGCTGATAAGTTACTGGACCAATTCGCTTGGTAACCTTAAATGGTCCAACATATCTTGGGCTTAACTTTCCTTTCTTACCAAATTGAACTACTCTTTTCCATGGAGAAACTTTTAATAATACTTATTCTCCAACTTAGAATTCTAATGGCTTACGTCGATTATTTGCATAACTCTTTTAACAATCTCATGCTGTCTTTAACATTTCCTTGACTTGAATTATCTTGTCAGTTGTTTCTTGTACAATCTCAGGACCTGATAATTTCTTTTCTCTTATTTCTGCCCAACATACTGGAATTTGGCACTTTCTCCCATAAAGTCCTTCAAATGGGGCAGCATTAATGCTTGTATGATAACTATTGTTATAGGAGAATTCTATTAATGGCAAGTGGTCATCCCAACTTCCTCCAAAAATCTATTACACATGCTCTTAGCATGTCTTCAATGTTTGGATTGTCCTTTCACTCTATCCATCAGTTTGAGGGTGATAAGTTGTACTTAAATTTAATCGTATCTCCATAGCTTTTTGGAAACTTTTCCAAAAATGAAAAGTAACATGACTATCTCTATCAAACACAATGGATAACGGAATTCCATGTAATGAAACTATTTTATCTACATATATCTTAGCTAATATTTCCATACAAAAGGTTTCCTTCATTGGTATAAAATGAGCTGACTTTGTTAGTCAATCCACAATCACCCAGATTGTGTCGTTACCTTTTCTTGTTTTGGGTAATTTAGTAACAAATTGTTATCAGTTCCCATTTCCATGTTGTAATTTCTAATTGTTGAAGTAAAATTGAAGGTTTCTAATGTTTCGGTTTAACTTGTGAACAAGTTAAACACTTAGAAACGAAATTGGTTATATCCTTTTCATTCATATCCACCAAAAATTCTTCCTCGATCTTGATACATCTTGTCACTACCAGGATGCATCGTATACTCAAACTTATGAGCATCCTCAAGAATCCTTTCTCATAGGTTTCCTTGGTTAGGTACCCAAATTCTTTTCTTTTGGAATCTCCAAATTCATCTGTTCCTTTTTCTAATTCCTTCATTATTCATGTTAATCCTTCAGCATCATCCTTTATTGTTGTAGCCTAGGTACTCTTCACTTGTTCCATAAATCTAATTGTAGATTTAATCTGAGAGCGCGTACTCGTTTCGGCTTCTCATGATACTTACGACTCAAAGCATCAGCTACTACATTAGCTTTACCTTCGTGATATTGAATATCACAGTCGTAGGCACTTAAAATTTCCATCCATCATCTTTGTCTCATGTTTAATTCTTTTTACCCAAAATTATATCTTAATCTTTTATGATCTGTAAATATGGTAAACTTACTACCATACAAATAATGTCTCCAAATTTTGAGGGCAAAAATTATCACTCCTCGCTCTAAATTGTTACACCCCGACCCGCATCGGAATGGTACGGGGAATGATGATTGCCCATAGCTCTTGACAACTAATCATTGCTAAGATATTTAAAGTATGTCCATTTAAATTGTCACATAACATTTAATAATCAAAATAATTCATACATTGTTCAAAAACAAACATATCATAAGATTTCAATTTAATTTCCTAAGGTCCATGCTACGTGTCCTCATCACTTGTTTATCGCCCTTAAATACCTGCACAACGTTAGAAAAATGTATTTTTGAGTCAACAAAAATGTTGGTGAGCAATTTTCTCATTTTATAGAAAATGGTTTTATATTTATTTAAAAATATATTTTTAACATGCACCTCCAGGTTAGTATGAAAATGGTCTCATATCAACAGCATAGTCAACATATCCCTATATCCAAATATACCAAACAAGAATACACAATCAATTAACTACACAAAACAACTAAATATAAGACTCATGACAATAGCGTGCATTAGTCTCAAGCCCCGAAGAGTGAGTCTAATACTGTTGGCGATACTAGGCTACAACCCATGGTCGTGGGAAACCTAGTCAGTCGTGGATCCACTAGACACAATATCATGCAATAGACTTGACATCAGATAGCATATAGAATAATAGAATACACGTAAGACATTCACATAATAATAGTTGGTCATAGCATGTTAAGTAATCAAAAAGTATAATATGATGCACCTAAAATTTGAAAAGTAAAAATGGGGTAAATGGAAGAGATTACTCACAGGTTGCGAAGCGATCCAAATACAACTTAAGATAAGTTGTAGTGTTACAGAAATAATATCCCAAAATCATCCTAACAACATACATGAAGTCAATTATGAATAACGAATAAAACGAGTAAACGAATACGATAAGACGATGATTTCTAGGTTCAAACAATTTAAGGATTTTCTTGTTTAAATGATAAAACAATTTAAATGACTAAAATATATAAGTACAAATAATACAATCCATATTTATATATATAGTAAAAATACGATGAAGTTGTACGATCTCGACTAAAAAATATAATATATTTTCTCTAATATATATATTTATATATATATATATAACATCTTCAAGTTCGTCGTAATAAAATGTATTACATTTCTTAAAATATATATACATAAGATTGATTAAACAATGATATATAAATATGGTGTCAAAATATATAGTAGTAGTTGTATCATCTAATGGTCCATAATTTATCCATATGTATGTCTGATTTGTCCAAAATTACTTATGTCAAGACATATCATTTTAACCAACGACATAAAGTCTAATATTATTACTGTATGTTAATAACAAAACTGAATGAACAGTGAAAAAAGTTATTTTTATCAAATTTTTTAACCAGTTTGAAAGACAGATAACATTAACTATCTCCGTGTCAGGTTTTCACCGCTACATGTGGCCTTGGGTAATTCATATAAACACAACAGAGAGAAGAGAAATTGAGAGAGAAAGATAGTGACCGTAGCTTCGGTCATGGCCTCCGGCCGATTGTAGTCGGCCATCGCCTCCGGCCAACCAATCTAACAGCGCCACTGAACGACGGCGGCGGCTAGGGTTACCGGAATGTCTACAGGAGGAGGCGGAAGTTTTCTGCAGAAGGGATTTGGTTCGACACAGCAACGGCGAGGGTGGAGTTTAGGGTTCCAATCACCCTTTTGGTACTCCGACGAGAAGCTCCAGGCCTGAATGTCATTTTCTCAGCTAGAAGTTAGGCGACATGCAACCCTCCGACTAAGATCCGACGAAGTTCAGGTAAGCCCTCTTTACCTGCATGTTCTGTTTTTAGAAGAACTTTTAAACTGGTTAAAAAAATTGACCAAAATAACCTTTTCCATTGTTCATTCAGTTTTGTTATTAACATATAGTAATTGACAACCTGAATATGATGAGGATTAGGCCGGGGGTTTGTCACAGTATTGTAGATTAGAGCAAATGGATCATATCGATTCATAGTTTTGTAAAATTTGTGATACAATTTAGGAGTTAAGTATAATTTCTTTGGGAATTGAATTTTAAGGTTAGAATTTCTTCAACATTGACCAATAACATCGGGTTGTTCATAAGAAAGAATACTGACATTAAGAACAAACATCAGTTCTTTTGAAATATGTGTACGATGGTAACCTCTGCGTTTGCAAGCATCAAGTTAACCTCCGGTGAGTGTAAATAGAATAACCAAAATAATTAATTTATACTTTATTTCATGGTATATGGTTAATACTTGAATTGTTCTTTTCGTGTGGATATATGCTCTTTGATTGAATTATAAATTGTGATTTGTTACCAACTTTCTCCTGTTTCTAATCCATGTAGTTGTTTTGTTAATA